>NEWO01000154.1:403841-473559 GCA_003013225.1 Phalaenopsis aphrodite | reverse complement strand
TATATATATATATATATATATACAAGGGCTGATTTATTGAAATAGAAAAGATACTTAAAAGTTATATGAGAGAGCCCCAATAGAAGCACCCTACCCATAAAATACCAAGTACAGTACTACCCCAACAAAAAGATACAAATAAACTCAAAAAAATTAAATCATGTAGAAAACAAGTAGCTAGGGAAGAGCTAGTTTATTCATGTCTCTTCCTCTAGTTTTAGGTGAGAAGTCTGATAACAACTTTTAAGTGTCGTGTCATTGTCAGAAGTAATCAAAGTATCATCCATTAAGTTTCCAAGTTAGAGTGTACCTCCAGCCTTCTTCTTTCGCCGAGAAGTGTAAAGCTGTCATTCTTCATCTGAAGACTTGCTCGTGTGATCCTCGATCTGATTAGATATTAGAACCGCAGTAGAAGGAAAAGCCGTGCTTGTCACAACGATAGGTTCCAGTGTATGTGAAGTGTGAATTGACACCTCTGCACCTGATGCTTTCTGAAAAGGAGCGGCGGAGCTATCCTGACTTTCGGTCCGAACATTATCCCTTATAGTATAGTCAGGACAAGGGTTCCCAGGGGCAGACACCATTTTCTGTCTTGTAGTGATTCACTCCTCAAGTTGGTTGTCATCAGGTTTGCTGGGAGCGCGTTCAGGCACGTGGGGTGCACTAAGAAACATGTTCCTACTTTTGACTATTGGTTCTCAACTGTGGCTGCAACATGAAATATTTCTCTTGCATGTGTCCAAACATTTTGCAGTGCTTGCAGTAATAAGATTTTGTTCCATAATGATTTTTTGTCAATAATCATTGTGAGTAGAGTCAAACCAGACCTCTTCTATATCTCGTAGTGTAATATCCATTTCAATCAAAATTATTGCAATAGAAAGTCTTGAGAAATGAACTCTAGATGTGTCTATCTGCAAAGGTTTTCCAAGGATAGTCTCAATTGCATATAAGATAGGTAGGTCAAAGAATTGAAGCTTGAGTTCAGGTAATGAGAACCAGATATGCGCAATTAGGGGTTCTTGACTGGAATCAAAATCAGGGGTCCATTTGAGCAATTTCGTATGATTGCCTTTAATTGTGATCAATTTCCTTAAAAAAATCCTTAAGTAATATTCTTCTATGCTCAGCTGTATCATAACATGTCTTCTGTTGAAAAGACCCACCTGTCAGGCCCCAACTAGTTTGAAATCTTCAAAAACCTTCCTGATAATCTTCATCTTAAGGCAACCTAATTGGAACTTTCCAACTAGTAAAAATTTATATTTTTCTACACGAGTTGAAATTTCAGCATCAGAGAAGAAAAGTGAGGGTTTGCCCGTCTTTTTCTCAAACTTTTTTTATAAGATTGCAATCTCCATGTCCTGCAACAGAATCATGGTACAGCTGCGAGAACATCGTATTATCCGCAAAGTGGAAAGGGGAGCTGCATTTGTGAACCACTGTAGAATCAGAGGGTTTGGCGAGATTATCGCCGGCGAGGGCGACGACATTGGAAAGCCCTGAGGCAATTAGCGTGCGTCACACAAGCACTGCAAGATGGCGCAGCTTACCGATAGCCGCCAATGAATGGGATGCGAGACAAAGAACACGTGAAAATGTCGCCCAACTTCGAGCACGACGAATGGGAATGCGAGATGAAGCGACGTGAAAATGTCGTCCGTCTTCGACAACGACAAACAGGACGCGAGACGAAGCAGATGTGAAACTGTCGTTCGTCTTCGAGCAACAAGACAAGACGAAGCAAACAACGAATCACTGCGACCAGACGCTTGTTGTGATAGACAGATAAACCGCTGCGACCAGACAAAGTAGACGACGAAAGCGTAGCAGACGTTAGGGTTTGTCATGACCTAGCAAAGTGGAAACGACCGCTCCCTGTTGTCTCCATAATTGACGAGGATCGCTCCTGCCGTCGTCGTCTGATTCTATTGACGATGGCGCCATTTCCCGCAGTTGTCTCCCGTAGTTGATGCCCCTATTTCAGTTTTAGAGCCTAGTTTTGGTATCGATAAGTCCTGTAATATTCTATAATCTTTCCACGAGGCTCTTGAAGGTGATAGTGATCACATTTTTATTAAAAAGCTTGGAAAAAAATGGAAAACCTACCCTTATTCTCACTGAGATTGAAACCAGTACTCTCGCGTCCTCTTGACGTTTTGTTCTAGTGGGGAAATTCCTTTATGGTCACCCAAAACTGGAGATCATTCAGAAAGAGTTTGATGCTATGAAACTATTGGACAGTTGGAACATTGGTCTAGTTGACGGTCGCATATACTTATTCACCTATCTCACAATGCCGATTACAGTGACAATTTCTCTCAAAAAGTTAACAAAATCAACAATGGTTTTACGAAAATTCTGAAGTGGACTGTCGATTTTGATCCAAAAGCGAAGTCCCCTATCATTCCTGTTTGGATAAAGTTTTCGGGGTTAAAATTACATCTGTTCAACATGAAAATTCTCTACTCTTTAGCAACTGCTTACGATAAGTCTCTTAATGTGGATAGTCCTACGTTTGCCGTCACTAGACCCCATGTGGCTTGTGTGTTAGTTGAGAGAGATATCACTCAACCAACTTCGAATGAGATATGGATTGACACTATTCGTAACGGGTATTGGCAAAATATTGAAATAAAATTACACCCTCCTTATTGCTCTCATTGTAGCATGTTTGACCACAGTTCTACTATTTGCTATTGCTTGCATCCTCATCTAAGATCGAATATTGCTAATGATCAGTCACCTACCATCCTTGCTGAGAAGGTACAATCCGATCCTCTTTCCAACATCGCAGTTCCAGATAAAGAACACCATACTACAGGTACAGATCTAAATGTGTCGATACCACTTACTGTTATTAAAGAAGGCTCACTTACATGCCAAGACACACGAGAGTGCTCATTCAATCCAATAAAAGATTAGCTGGTACAACAATTAGTTGCTTCAAATGTTCAGCAACCAACACATATCCTGCACACTTCAAACCATTCCGCTGATCAGGTGAGTCAATCTTCAGATGATGAATGACAGATCTACACGAGGAGGAAGAAGAACGGAGAACGACTCGAACTAGGGAATCTATTGAAAGATACATTGGTTAATACTGGCAATGGCAACTCATCTAACTAATTTATTAGCTAGCTCCTTCGCTAGAACTAGAGGCAAATGCAAGGCAAAATTAGGTCGCTCTCCAGCTACCTGATACTCATATTTTGACATTTTTTTGTTTTTATTTAGATCTCTTATATATTTTGTTGTATTTTTTCTTTTTTGGAACCATTTGATATGGTGGTTTTTGTGTGGGCAGGGTGTCATGTTAGGGACCTCCCACAAAATCTATCTGTACACTACTTTTTATTTAATATAATAGCTTTTAGGCTTTCAAATATATATATATATATATATATATATATTATAAAATAAAAAATACAATGAATTTTTTTTCCTTCGAATAAGAAAAAAACTCTCTTTTCAGATATATATATTATTTTATTTATAAGCACATTATATACATAAGAGGTTGTTAGGCTCTAGTTCAATTGAAGAGAAGACAACCTTATTCCCCTTATTTTCCTTTTATTTGGATTTTCGAGCCACCATAATGCAAATCATAACTATTCATTCTCATTTATACTCTATTGAAGCTAGTTAGAGACCAAATTTCAATGTTTCAGTTCATCCAAGGAACTGCCAATGAAAAAACTAAATAATTTTACACAATGTTCCATACTTCACATACCAAAAATAAATTGACAATAAATGAGCCGCCATCTGGAACCTCAAGAAGGCTATTCCAAAAAATGTAAATCAGGATCAATCTTCTTAGCATTCAATTCAAAGTTATTTTGAATACGAGCAATCAAAAGAAAACTGCAGTTTCCCAATTTACCCTAAAATATTATCTCTTATCTATTAGATTTTTAAGATAAATGCCTAATTGTTAATACTTATGAACTAAATCTTTTGAATTTTTTTAGGGTTTAGTGAGACATAACAGAAAAAAAATAATTAAAGGAACACAACAAATGATACTGACAGCCTAAATGGTTTGAATGATATTAAAATATCAATCACTGAACTTAATTTAAATACAATGATAACATGAATCCTTTTCTCCATTTTGTCCTATTGAGTGTCATATTTCTTACATCATGCCCAAGTCCTTGTAGGTTTACCTCAACTTTTCTTAACGTAAGCCAAATCTAAAACATCAACTCTCCTAACTAGGTCATTAGATGATCTGACCAACCCATCTAAGGCGACTCTCTCTGATCTTGTCTACAGCTTGAACTACTCCAACCCTTCACGTATATATTCCTTTAGCATTTTTTCCTCTAAGTGTAAAGCCACTCATCCACCGAAGCATTGTCATCTCAACAAAACTTAATTTTATGTTTCTCTTTTATGAGACAACATTATGAGTCATAAAGCAATGTAGGCCTCACCACCATCTTATAAAATCTTACTTTAATTCTAAGTAATATTTTTATATCACACAATAGACTTGATGCATTCCTCCACTTCAACCATCCAACTTGAACTCTACTAATAAGATCCACATCTATATCACCATCACTTTGAACAATAGACTCGAGATATCTAAAACATTCACTCCTTTTAAAGACTAGATCACCTATAAAATTTCAAAGAATTAGCGTAAATTATTGTAACAGGAAATGAGATCATATCTCAGAACCCAAGTTTAGCAATGGTAGACCTCATAATCATGCTTTATTGAAGATCAAATGATTGCAAAATAGATTAAATAATTGAACTAAATTAATTTTAGTCAAAGCAATGAAAAAAGAAACAATCCAGATCAATGGCGCAAAGATGAGAATGTGAAAAGAAAAAAATAAATAAAATGGATTATGGGGGACCTAACCATAATCTCATTTTTAGCAAAAGGGATCAATGTGCCAAAAAAAAGAACTAGCAAAGCATGGAATGGCTACACTCAGAAGCAAAGAAAAGAGAAAAATAAATAAATAGCATTAAAAATGTCATATTAAGCTTAATGAGACCTTGTGTAAATGGGTTGACCATAAGATTGACAGAAAGTAGTATGGCCTTGCTGTAGCTGTTCAGTAAGATCAATGAGATTCTGCTTCAGATTATTTATATCTCTTACTGAAAGTGCAATGTCATCGGACATAATCTATAAAAAGACAACCCATAGAATTTGCATTAAAAAGTGTTCAGTCAGAGGAAAAGATGTACAGCATAGATAAACACGAGGAAGTAAATGCTCTCTAAATTATAACCTTGCTATCTAAACAAGTTGAGAGAGATAATTGATTGGGTTGTATGCTCATCAAATCAGACTCTAAGAGTGGCTTTAAATCTCTCTCTTTCTGCAATAGCTCTTTCAACCTTACCACCTGCAGAAATAGCCAATTAGATTAAAATTTATATTATAGAAGTCAATAATCCAAAAGGCCTCTAACAATCTAGAAACAAATTTTCATGCATTAAGTAGCATTGATCAGACAATGCATTAGGAAAACAATCATCAACAATTAGCATATTCAACTATTTGAAGAATCAGGCCTATAAACGTCATTTCAGCAACTAAGTATAACAAGGGAAGAAATGCACAAAAGAAGCTCCAATACCATGCCAATTGATGAAAGAAAATCAAATACTAAAAACATGACATTAAACAAACTTCTTTTAACAAAGAATGAGATGCAAGTCAAATGAATTATTCATTAAAATGAAGACTAACATGGTCGAAAGCTTTTTATTGACACAGTGATGAGATTTTCAGAAGTTAGGATAATAGTCATCATCAATGATGTGAACAACTAAGTAGTGGACTTTGCACCTGTGCGTCTAGGCACCTGAACCTTTGATTATAAAACCTTAGTTGCACCTTTTTTGAATACTTTCAGCATTTAGAGTAGTTAGTTGCAACAAGTAGCCCCACATCATTTGAGTATGAAATTAGGTGGCAGCTTAACTTCCTATATGGCTTCAAATGTAGAAAATAGCAAGGATTCTCAAGAGGGCAAGACAACAATTGTCATGCTTTTCCATGTCTATGGTGAACGATTATGCTATGGATTTATATTAGACAATGGTTGACAAGAGGTCATGAATGCTTCAAATTTGTTGCAAACTTGGGGGGTGTTTGGTACGATAATTTTAACAGGATTTAAGTCCTAACTTAAATAAAGCCAAACACCATAAATAGGTTTGATAAATTTGCCTTTAAGTTAAATCCAAATTTTGCTTGTTTCGTTTATTAAATCCAAATTTACTAAATTCATTTATTAGTTGGATTTAATAAATTTAGCACAGGAAAAAAATATTTCAAATAAATTCATGCCAAACACCTCAAATGAATTTAACTGAATTTAACCTTAATTGAACCAAACATTATTTCGGATTCAGTGATAGTTAGATTTAGTAAATCCAGATTTACAGAATTTAATAAATCCTGCTTAACTTAAATCCTCCTTGCAGCCAAACACCCCCTTAGATTTGAGGTCAAGCTCTTTTGCTATAAATGTAAAACTCAATTTTTGTAAGGTTGTAAGGCTAGCATTTCACTTATAGAGGAGGAGCTAGCTATCTGTGCCTTTAAGAGGAAATGAGGGAGAGAGCGACAAGGAGATTGAACAAGCACCCTTACTCTCAATATCGAGCGAAGTCGAAGAGAACGCAATCGATTCAACGCCAAACAAAGAAGAGGAGACAACGATTGGCATCGTGAGACGAGCCGAATCAAGCAAGCAAACGCAACGAAGGGCTTATGTTCGAGTATCGGCGTCAACAAATTGAGGCATGGGGAGGAGAAAGCAACAGTTAGGCATTGCAGCAACGAGAGCAAGCATGAAAGAGACGAAATGAGTGTTAGATCGAGTTTTACCTTTCATGAGCTTGAGCAGTGAACGCGAAGCAAGAAGGCGATGCCAACGAGAGGCCGACAAGATGTGGTCTTGTGCAAGAGAAATCATTACATACGGGGCACATGCGCAGCACTGCGTGCGTACTACAGTAATATGTTGTCATCTGTGCTGTATCGGCCCACCTCCTGTGGAGATTATTAAAGTGAAACCGCGGAGGTTATTGGAGAGTAATTGAGGATTAATGGTGTTTATTGAAGTATTAAATCTAATAGCGCCGTAATAACCTCTCAATAACCTCCGCTGTTACACTCTCAATAACCCCCAATAAACTTCTTCGGTTCCACTCAGCAATAACCTCATAATAACATCCCAATAACCCTTCAAAAATCTCCGCCTCTTGCATAACCTCATAATAACACCAAATAACACTCAATAATTTTCACAGTCTCACCTCAATAACTTCTCAATAATCTCCACGTGGCGGCATATTACTGGAAGTCCGCACGCAGAGTTGCGTAAGTGCTCTGTATGGAGCAGGAACCAAAGTCGTGTTTGAGTTGATCTTTGAGCTAAGGTATTTTCGATTCTCTTGCATACAAAGTAAGAAGGAACAAAAAATCGTGCAAGAGAGCAAGCTTGTACTGATTGCGAGTCAAGCTGAGCTGAAGGAAGATATCAATATATTGTTTGACCAGAATGAAATTTTTATAACCCTAGAATTTTAACAGTTATTTACGAGATAATTAGTCTTTAAAAGTTTTAGTTATTTAATATTAGTAATAATAATTGTGGATAAAGAAGAGATAAGTAAATGTCAATTGATGGTTCGAAGTAAATTGATAAATTAATTGGGGGTTAGAAAATAAAACTTAAATTATTAGGATAAGATAGTTTAGAGAAATATATTTTCTAAAAAATACAGGTTGAATTTAAATTAATAAATAAGTAAAGGATAATTAAAAAAATACACAAACATAATCAAATTATGACACTCACTAATAATAATTAGAAATATTTAAATTACGGTAATATCTCTATTATATGTAACGATATATTATTTAAATAATTAATTAATGGTCTTTTTGGGGTAGTTGATTATTTATAATCTGCTGATAAGCAAATTATTCTGATAATCTGATAATCTGCAGATTATCAGAACAAGCTGACATGCTGTTTGGGGCAGCTTATTCAGAACAATTTGCTGACAGCTGCTGTTGGATAAATGACAATTCTGCCCGTCTTGTTAAGTTATTTGTAACAGAACTGTACGAGCACAAAAATAGATAAAACAAAACTCGCAAATCATTATAAATCAGTTCAAAAAGATAACATAGAGTGCATAAACAAAAAAATAGATAGCACAGAAATAGATACAAAAAAAAAACTGTCAGATTCAGAAATTAAAAAAAAACAAAAGGAAATACACACAAAAATAAACCTATAGTCTAATAAATAAATAAAACTTGGTATATCAAAGAGCTAAAAATTTCAATTATGCATTACCTATACAAGTATATCAAAGAGCTAAAAATTTGATTTAGATATGTAAGTATTCAAAGAATTGATGTGTTACTTAGGAATTAAAGAGATCCGTTACTTCACTTTTCAAATTCAAGTTTTAAATATGTAAATACTCAAATAATTGAAGGGTTGTGCATGAAAATACTTATGAAAAAACAAAAAACAAAAGTGATCCCAAACAAGCCTTTAGTTTATGATGATCAATTGACCTAAAATGTGAAATGCCAGTCTATATTATTAATTGCATGCTTTGTAGTTTCATTCTTATGAAGGAATGTATTTTAGTAGTTTGAATAAGGAAATAGTTTGTCAAAATGAATCCATATTTATAAGGGAAAGTGGACAACCCATAGCAAAGATGACAAAGATGGCAAAGATGAGCTCATGCTATTGCATATATCAAACAGAAGGGCGTGTATATCATTCATTAACACCTCACTATGTCATCAGTAACTATGTTTTGAAGGGAAAGTGGACAGCCCATAGCAAGAACTTTCAGTTTCAATGCAATTACATATCTACTCTCAATGTCAATGCATTTACATATCTACACCTAAACTTTATAACACCCAAGACTTTCATATCACATAGCCAAAAGAAAGAGTCATCATCAATAAAAATCTTCAGGACAAAGAGTTCAAGATCCAAAACAAGATGCAATCCCTAGCCAGGCAAAAAATTTTTAGAACCCTTTTAGGTGGAAATGGAACAAATAACCATAACCCAAAAATAAAAAGAACTTCCTCAGCATGAAAAGTTCTTCCTCGGCATATGGAGAAAAGAAGAAATGAAAAACCGTTAAAAAATGTGAATCCAGAAGATCAAAAATGCTTACAGTGGACGGGGCGGGGAAGGTGTTGAGAAGGGAAGGGCTGAAGGAGAGCTTCGATCCTCTTCTCCCTGGAGCCTTTGCGGTTCGAGTGTGAGAGAGCTTCGAACGACAGGCTAGCCCTTCGAGCTGCGATACTCTTCAGATCCCGTCGAGCTTCGCACGAAACAACGAGGCAAAATGGCAGAGGGGATCGGGATCGGGACAGAATAGCCAACCGATGGTTTTTGTTTCGCGAGAGAAAGACAGAGGGGACGCAGACATGATCGAGATCAAGGGCTTCCGGGTAAGCAGAAAAGGGCATTACAAAATGACCAAAGCCAGACCCATATTATGCAAAAAGAAACCCAAATGAGGGGGCAGCACCTCAAAAATGAACATAGGGGGCGTCCAAATCATTTTTAATTAGTTTATGCAAGGATGAGGGAGGGGTATCTCCAACAATAGCATTTTGCACCCTCCATTTGGCCAACCAATCCACAGATTGATTCCCTTCTACGGGAAGTGAAAAGCGGAATGCAAAGTGTGGCCCCGAATAACGAAGGATACGCGTTTAGCGATTTCTTACCGTGATCCGAACGCGCAAAAGAAACCCTCGGTCGGCGTTTTTAAAACGCCGACCACAGTAATAAGCTGCCTGAAACGGACCCTAAATTAAGAGGAAAAATTATTATTAAATGGTGACTAAATTATAATAAATTAAATTAACAATAAAATGTTACATTCGGAGTGTATGTATTTTTATCAAAAATTTGTTGATATAATATAAAAGACAAATGAATCATCTAAAGTCGAGATGAGTATTATATTTCTAAATTACGGTAATATTTTTATTCCTAATTATATTCCTCATTGCAATTATGCTCTATACCAGTGGCACATAAACTACAATTGCGTTATCAAGTTGTTTAACATGATATATGTATGCTGACATTTCTATATAAATAGTCGCACAACACTTTTTCTATAATAGCATTAGATTATCACATAACTTTTAGAACCCGATAAAATATCATTTATTCATTGATAAAAAAAAATTAAATCTCTAATGAAAAAATAATATATGTTATGAAAAATGAAATACAAATATTATACATATGAATTGTTTGTGTTTGATGATAGGGGATGATGTGGAGCTCATAGAAGTGGGAAAAGGCAAATATGGGGCTCTTAGATGCGTAACTCCGAGAGGGAGTTGAGCCATGCGGTTTAGTAGAGAGTCGGTCCAGCAAGGAGGCTGAACCCGCTGCCCAATCTATCGAGCGGGATTCCCCACTTCCATTCCTACCGCTCCTTTTCCTATTCTAATTCTAGCCTTCTTGGTTGCCACCAGCCCCTCCCTGCCTTTTCTATTTGTCGCCTAAAGGGGAAGTTGTCCCTTCCTATTCTAGCTTATATATGTGTTGTTTTGCTTGTTTAGGGTTAGTTTTTTTTTACTATTCTAGATTTCAGTTTGCTGCTTGCTGCTTTGAGGTGTTTCTCCCTTCCGAGTGTTGTATCCGACGGCAAGGAGATACTCCAGCTATAACTTGTCCAAGGTGGTGACCATCTCAAAGAGTCTGAGTGACACTACGACCGTGGCTCGACCCAGCCGAGATATTTATCCTTCCAACTCCCGTGCGCAACCTCCTGGCCCATCTACCAGTAACAGCATAGGCCTTCTAGACACCTACTTGTTGTCCTTGCTTCCAACCGCCAGCTAGCCAACCTTCGCAGCTACTGTCCAGGCCACCTGCCAACTTCAAGCAGCCACTATTCACCTCCGTAGCCCCCTCCAGCCACCACATAGGCCTCCAGAGCCTTCCCAGCTGCCATCCTAGCCTTCTGCCACCTTCCAAGAGCCGCAAGTCATCTTCTAGTCACCGCCCAGGCCTTCAGATGCTTCCCTACTGTCGTCCAACTCTGCAAGCACCTTCCAACTATTATCTGGTCCACCGCCTCACCCACTGCCTTTCTGGATCGGCCGCTCTCTTCCAAGTGGGTCATTTATGTGTTTTGAGTTGTTTTTATTCTTATTTTGTGTAGTTATCACTGTGACTTCACCGTTTGTGTTTGTGTTGTCGAAGAATCATCGTATTTTTTTGAATTTAACAATAAAGATGTTCATTCTTTCGTGGTTTGGGATAATTCGAGTATCATTTGGTATCAGAGATTGCCCTATCCATAGTCTCATCCTAGGTTTTCCTAGCATTCACCCCTTCCCAAGCCATCTCCACCAAAAAAAATTAATTCCTACCACCCACCAAACCATAATCAAATTTTGACCTAAACCTAATTTCCCATTGCTGATTTTAACCCCATATAAAATTTTCTAAACATTCAATTAGTCTCATGCTCCCTCTTTCACCTCTCAATCCTAAATCCTAACCATGCTGCCAAGAAGATACATGTACGAGCCTACCCAAGATGAAACCCAGGGGGGATTACCCTCAACTGTGATCTGGAGAGTTGAAAGGGAAAATGGGTGTATCTGAAGATGAAGTGGGAGATGCAGTGTCAGTTCCTACCAGCTTACTATAGATAGAATGAAAGATCGTAGCTTCTGAAGTGGAGAGACCC
Organism: Phalaenopsis aphrodite; assembly: GCA_003013225.1. Taxonomy (NCBI): domain Eukaryota; kingdom Viridiplantae; phylum Streptophyta; class Magnoliopsida; order Asparagales; family Orchidaceae; genus Phalaenopsis; species Phalaenopsis aphrodite. The sequence continues at coordinate 461,793 of NEWO01000154.1, read as the reverse complement.
CATCACCGAGTAACCATCACAACCGTCAGAATATACCTAGGAGAACACCCAAGACAACTCCACCGGAGGAAAAACAGATTCAGAGTGAAGAACAGGTAAACCAATATGCATCTCTAAATCTGCCACAGCTATGAAGTGTACGAGTATCACGGATTTGGGCATGTTGAATCAAACTGCACAACCAGAGGGTGATTTGTTTCACTGATCAGGGTTGTAAAGGTAATAAGGTGAAGAAGGGGTAACATTTAATTAGAACCAAGAAATGGAAAATACGTTGACATGATTTGCATATGCAACAGTATAAGTAGAAAAGTTGTTCTGAAATGAGTGTGAGTACCTAAAAAATAAAATAGGAAAGCAAATTGGTTATTCGAAAAAGAAATGTACAATATTATCTGTAATACAAGATATATAAGTTGATGAAATTGCATTATAGACCAATGTGAAAATATTAATTGAAGTTGAAGAGTTGGTCCAAAACATTTCTTTACATTTCTTCCTCTGAAGGAAAAGTTTAACAAAAATATCACATAAACAAAACTTACTTCTGTCTCAAGAGCCAAACGGCATTCAAGCAAAGCTTGCTTTCGCTCATCCAAACTTAACTGTAAAACTGCATTCCCTTTTATCTGATTAACATGAACATGTTAATACAATATCCACTGAAAAATGCAATTTCTTTGAAATAGAACAGTTGGATGCAACTAGAATACAACAACCTCTTCTGAAAGTTTAATTTGAAGACCAATCTTGGTAGTCTCAAGCCTCTGAACTGCAGACCTGGTAATAGAAGTGGGGGAGCAAAGGCAAGACCAATAATTATGATAAAGTTAGGCATTGCAAAACCTTTTCTGATTTTCATAATACAGCAAATTTCACAAAATTCCAAAACATCTGTGCAACAAAGTTTCTAAAAAGTCAATTCAAGCACACCAACATCTCATGCATAGTCTGGACAATGGCCAAAGAATGAAATAGAATAGCATAATAGATTTCAGAATTAAAAAAATTTAAATTCCAAAAAACCATACAGTATAAATGCGAACTCTCGAATTCAAACAATCATGAGCTTCTTTTAGCATAGCATATTATAACAAACATGGAAAAAAAAGGAAATGAGGAAATGCAATCAGGAGGGATGGATGTCTTACTCATCATCACTGATGTATTCAATTGACTCCACTGAAAGATTTTTCCTTGCCTGGAAGCCAAAATAATAAGAGGTTTAATTCAAAAGATTAAGAAGATAAAAGCAATGATAGTAATACTCACAGACGTACGCCCCCATTTATTTCTCACCGCAGGTTGTGCTTCTTTTGATTGTTCTGCTAAATTTACGATGCTGGAGGCAGAGGTTTTGATATTAACTAACTTATTCCTTATGGTTGTAGATGATAGTATACCAACCGCGGGCACATGAGACTCATGATAAAGTGGAATGGTTGAGCTATTATTTTCACTTAGCAAGTCATTATCATTCTGTATGTCAGCAGTGTCAAAGGATCGAACATCTGTTGCAAATCGGACACGGGCAAATGTTGATGTTTTAGGATAAACATCTTCATGCAGAAATGCGGAGACTTGATTTGAATTTATCGTGGTGTTTTCAATGACCTCATTGTTCCTAGAAAATATAGCACGAGCACAAATCTCTTTAATGTCCTGCATAACAAATGTAATCCTCTTAGCTCTAACAGCAAGTTACCTAAAATGTAGTTGAAAATATATTTAAGCGAGTTAAAAAAAATCATAAATAATCAATAGCAAAAGATAAAACAAAGAGATAATTGCAGAGTCATTCTAGTTCTTTAAGGTTCAACTATAAGAACATACATTGTTTATTTATCCCCCCATGATGAGGTTTAACCGAGTATTTGTAGTGGCTATAGAACAAGCACTGCTCTTGCGACTTCTATTTCACAAATAGCACATGCTTAATTGAGAAAAAATCATAACCAGTTGAACAATGATAACTTGAGAAAACAAATTGTTTTTATGAAGAATTCAAGCATAAAAAAATGTATTCTGAAAGAATAACTAGTTTATATTAATCATTGTATAAACATGCAAATATAGATTCCCTCTATGTTGTACAAGATTTTCCAAAAACCAAAAACAATACGATGATTTTTCTACAGGTTTGGATCACCATAATCAACCTTTCATCTTTTCAAGGCAAACATGAGAGTATTTCTCTGACAAAAGTATCACCAAGCTAGCTTGTTAGCCTTATCTATTATTAGCAAATTTCCATTGAACTGTCCAAATGCTGATGTCTTTTGCAAATTCCTGTTGGACCTTTGATGATTCAATCAAGCTTATTGATCCTTGTCACATATTAGAAAGCCATCTTCACATGCATATAACACCAGGCTTGGACACACTAAAGTGGGTTTTCGATGTGCTTGCTTAAAAGGTCTTCCTAATTCAATACTTCTATGGAACCATCCATCACCGTTGTTTAGACAGCATTGCCTCACCTTTAACTACAACATTTCAACCTATCCATTTTACCATCCTCGATTCCCATCTTTGGGAAACCATTACAATTGGATCATACTACTGCTCAACTATTGAGGTCTTTCTATTGCCAGAGCCTTGGTCGAATGAATGCTACTTTGCTGTTGGAAAATGAGGTATGAATTGGCTCAAAATTGTATGGTTATTGGCAGAATGTTGAATTTGAAGGCACAATTTCTCTAACTGTTTCGGGCTCATCTAAATATAAGAAAATAAAAAAACATAGGTATCAAATAAACATTTAAATCCCCAGAGCCCTCACAATCCCACAATAGTTTATGCTGCTCTGCTCCCACAACCCCACTTTGTGTTTGCTCTCAGAATTTGAAATCATTTGATTTCCTCAGATTCCCGAGCCAGTTGTGATTGCCTTGCTAGCCCTATGCATATAGCTTCTACATGTTGTATGATAAAATATTTGACTGTGATGATGTCTATTCCCCTTCACTCTTAGTACTAAGGACACAGATCATCACGATGTTCAACAATCAGAATATTTCGATATGTATGAGTGATGAATTTAAGCGAAAAAGAGTTTCAAATATTTTTTCAACAAATGGGGATGTGATTGAAGCAAATATTCTCCAGATTTCACTAGGCTAAGCTAGCCAACAGAGCACCTTTACACTATTGGATCTTTCTTTTGCTTCATGCTACACGTATTTACTTTTTTATATTTTCCTATATACTATAGCAATTCTAGTTAATTCCCCTAATTTTACCCATACCATTTTGATATTGTAATATTAAGCATTATATAAAAAAAGAATCTCCACTACAACAAAAATAAATTAGCTGCAAGAAAACCTAATCAGAAAACTACAGCTACAAAGGCCGGAAAAAACTCTCTTCAAAATATGAATGTATGAAAAAGCATGAAATTAGAACATAAGAATAATATAATGAAAAGAGAAAAGTGGCAAAATAGTCCCCTGGCAGTGTCTAAAATGTCAATTTAGACAATCTCCACGGAAAACTTAGTCCTCAGAATTTTTTAATATGGGCTGAAACAATCTCCACGGAAAACTATTTCAACACTAATTTGACATTTTTATAAACTCTACGACTAATTTGACACTTCTATAAACACTGGGATTAAAATGGCTCCATGTAAACAGTCAAGGGACTATTTTGACACTTGTAATGAAAAGAAAGAGAAGTCTAATGACCAAGTTCATTATGAATCTAAAAGAATTTCTAAGAGCATTTGATTATCTAAAAGATTTGTTAAACAATATTTTATTATAAAACCTGGTTTCTTGAAAAATTGCTCCCTATATCACTGCCAGCATCACCCCTGACAACACTTCCACCCTTATTGTAAACATTACAACTAGCATTGCTTCTGACATTATTGCCAGCATTATTGCCAAAATCATAGCATTTGTCACTGCCAACATCATTGCCTATGTCACTGTCAACATCACTACCAACTTCACAGCCGACATCACTAACCAAATCACTGCCATCTTTACCACCAGCATCAATGTTACTTCCACTGGGGGTTTCACTGTAAGAACAATCTATATCAACCCCAGCACCAGCATTTTGGTCATTCTCAGCTTCAAGATGCCAATCCTCGTTGGAGATGTCATTAGAGGTCGATTCATCATCCTCAATATCTTCATCTTCTGACTCAGTGTAAAGTTCTGAAGAAAAAGATTCATCCTGCCAAGCGTTTTTATAGACTTGTCAATTAGATTCTTGTAAATAAAATTTTCAGCATGTAAAACTATCTTTTTGGGCAGTAATCTAACAGAAATTTACCTGAAATATATTTTCATATTCGTCCAGAAGAATTATGACTATAGCTTGAGCATGGTTAGCAGCTGCAGCAGCTTGCAAAAGCTGAAAAGATCCATCATGATCTGTCTGAAAATCATTACTGATTTCACATTCGCCAGCCAGAAGCGGGCAAAGAAGTAATGGTGCCATACAAGCAGCCAAAGCAGAGAGACCCATCCTGTTCTCAGCTTTGTGAGCGGCCACAAATAGTATCATCTGGAGAATCCTGGAAGAACATAGTGTTAATGCAGAATCCAACACATTTTATGGGAAAAATAATTTTCCAAATAAAGATTTCAAATTAGTAGAAAAGTGTCCAAAGACCACTGGCTTTTTTATTGATATTCGGGGGACATATGCTTATAGGAAAGCCAATAAATTTTGTAATCTGTAAAAGACTCATTAGATAATAATTAGCTCATTGTTTAAAAAGCATAATCTTTTTTTGTTTGATGCAAAAACAAAACAGCAATATCAAAATTCAATCTACATCTATACTTAAAAATAAAAAATGGACATTCTATTTATGAAAAGATCAGGCATTTATTCTACATAGGTTGCAGTATGTTATGATTTGAGGCAAAAATAGGCATGTCTTTCCACAAAAAATTATGGCTAACATGAATACTTTACGGTAAACACCTACAATTCGAGAGGTAGGAAAACTCTTCCAAAACTTAAACCTAAGATCTCACAACTTAATCTCATGTATAAAACCTAACCCTAGACATAAAAAACATATTTATACCCAACAATAAAAATAATAAAAGACTAAATTTCCCTTAGCCATACAAAAAACAATTTTGCCCTTGGGCTAGGCGCCCTCGCAACATTACTCCCCCTCACCCTCCCCCCTCCCCCCTCCCCTCTCCCCTCGTCCTCAAGATGGGAAGAAATGAGAGTATTTCTCCTCCCCCGCCGCAATATCTATCTCTTCAGTCTCTGCTTCCTCATCTTGCACTATAAGAACTTGTAATCTTGGATATTGCAATGGTATCCTGGATTAAACTTCTCATCACACAGAAAATATAACCCCTGAGCTCACTTCTCCCGGATATCTATCTCTGTAAGGTGCTTGAGTGTTTCTTCAAGTCGTGGTACATTATTCGTGTCCCGTGCAACCTCCCTTTGGACTTCCACTGTTTAAACTTTTGACATTGGCATGGTTGCGGCCGTTTCGTAACATGGTATGTGTTGCTAGTGTTAGTTTTCTTCATCTGGTTCTTGTCTTCCACCATCTGGGTTATCTCCATCATCTCCCTCAGTCCTCGCGGTCTTAATGGTCAGAGTGTTGCTCGTATGTCGTGTTTTAACTCTTTCATGAAATTTCCCTCCAGTCCTACTTCAAAAATTCCCCACAACCGTCTTGACAATAGTTCAAATCTCTCCCTATATTTCATGATTGTCCCCTCCTGAATCAATGCATAAAATTGCTCGTGTAGGTCTTCTTCCTGAATGGCTGGGAAATATTCTAACAAGCAATCTTTAAATTCATCTCACGGACGAATTGAGTATCTAGCCTCCCTCCACTGAAACCATGCTAAAGCTTTCCCCTCTAAACACAATCAAGCCTCCATGAGTTTCTCGTCCTCATCTAACCCATTCACAGCGAAGTATTGCTCCTCCATGTTCACCCACCTATGTGTGTCTTCCCCCTCGAAGATTGGCATCTTCAACTTCCTAAGTCTAACTTCTCCACCCCAACTTGCTCTTCCTCCGTTGTTTCCCTCCATGTATCGAGGGCACAACTCCTTCCTTCGACCAAAGCCATATCCCCTCCCTACTTCTCTCTCTTCTTCGCGCTCCTGCAACCTCTGGTATAATCCCTTCTCCATGATTTATAAATTGAATTGTCGGTGGGTTCTTAGATTGCACCTCAAAGAGCCTCTTTAGCATCTCTCGAATTTCCCCCAAGCTTTCAAAGCGAACCTCCAGATGATTCTTCATAGAAGCGAACCTCTGCTCTATGGTTAAGAATTTTTCTTCCATTACAGATTTGATTTGATTCATCTCTTCCTCTAATTATTTTCTCCAGATCATCTACCTTCGTTGATGTCATCTCTTTCAAAAAAAAATTTTGATCTCAAAGACAAATTTTATACCCCGAATTCCCATCCCCTCTCCTCAGCTAGCTCGTATCACAATTGTAACATAAATACGTGTTTTCGGATCATGTCAATCTATTCAATCTCGTCGTCACTGTAGTTGCAATCACGCTGTCAAGTTTGGATGTAAATCCTCTCGCGCCCTCTGATATCTTACAAAAGTCCCTTTTTTCCTTCGAAATTCACTCAAAAGAGCTTTGTTTTTACTGTTTCTTTCCACGCCTCAAAAAAAGCTTTTACTGTTGCTCTACCAGGAATCCCAAAATCTTCTCCAGCACCTTCTCCAAAAAGGAAGAAGAAGAAAGGAATATTCTTCCTTTTGCAGATCCTACATTCCTTTCCCAAAATCCTTCCTGTTTAGAACTAGAAAGTTTAAAAAAAAAATTCATTCTTCTTCGTGGTCCACGCGAGCTCTCAACAAAAATTCCACCAGACTGTTCCACACTGATCCTACAGCCGAAAAGCCGACAGACCACTAGAATCAAGCAACGGAGAAAGCCGAGGAAGTTTTGGATCTCTATAAGCCGCTTCCCGTCATTGCCTTCCACGTGAAGATTCGCAAAAAGTTCGTGGCCTGGCAAAGGTCGGGGGTACGCGTTGCCTTCTTCTGTAAGCCGCTAGCCCGTCGTTGCCTTCATAGATTGTTGTAGTCACGACTGCACATCATCATTTCGCGATCCCGTCAATGTCTTCTTATAATGTCGTGAACTTGCGCTTTTCTTCGCAGCTACCTCCAATTGCGAGTTTCAGTCATGGCGGTGTATTCCAGTCGAGCAACGGATATCAGAAAATTTGACGATTTTATACATTTCAGATTTCAGCAGGCTTAACCATGCTACCAATTTGTTATGATATGAGGCAGAAATTTGCATGTTTTTCCACAAAAAATTATGACAAATACAAATATTTTCTTTAATGATTCAAACAACTCACACAAAATACAAAATATAAACAACTACAATTCAAGAGGTAGGCGATCTCTCCTGATTCCTACAATTTGAGTGGTAGGAAATCTCTCCCAAAACCTAAACCTAAGACTCATAACTTAATCTCATGCATAAAACCTAACACTAGACATAACAAACCTATTTATACCAAACAATAAAAATAATAAAAGACTAAATTGTATTTAGACGTATAAAAGACAAACTTGCCCTTATGCTAGGCACCCTCGTAACACAGTAGCACGTGACGTCAAAGAGAACACAATACACTATTAAGACTTAACTTCTTAGCAAAGAAAATTCTAAAGACTAAATGATGAATTAAATGTGCTTCACAAACTACTTGAGACACTTGTGTAACATACATTTTGAAATATTTTCCCCAATTCTTCCAGCAAGGAGAAAGGAGAAACAAGCGTGTTATGATGAAACTTGAAAGCACATATCCATATTGCAATGCATAATATATATTTGTTGGCATGTACTTTTTCCAAAAATGTATTAGGATGTGCCACCAATTTCCTATTAATCATCGTTAAGGGCAAGTTGGTATCATAAAAGTTGACAAAGAAAAATATATCAGTAAATTTGTTAATCTGGTTTGTTAGACCTTGTCCCAACGAAAGCAAATACAAAGAATTGTTAATGTGTGATCAATATGAAATAAAAATGAAAAGAGATTAGTGACTCTCCTAATTCACATTTGCCTGGGAATAAGGGGCATTTTAGCTCGGTAAGCATTATGGAATCACGCTCATCTGCACATGCTATAATAACAATGACTTGGCACTAAATTTCATTCAAGATTAGCACTTTTAAAATAGCTGTGGTATTCAATATAGCTTCTGTCCCAACAACGCAATGTACTTCAATAAGCAACGGGATAATGAAAAAAGAATCGGTTTTTAAACAAAAAGAAAAGAACAAAAATATAATCAGTTTTTGAAGAAAAGAACAAAAAGAATCAGTTTTTAAACATGAAGAAAAGAACAAAATTATAATCAGTTTTTAAGTATTGATAATCACAAGTCAGAATGAGGCCACTGACAATGTTAAAATAAAATTTGTTTCTACATATTCTATATAAGTCAACACCAATATAAAATGTACTATAGGATTTCACTATTTACCTTTGTAACAAACGACGGTTAGGCACAGGGAAGGTTTCATATATTGCATCACGTATGTTTTCGACTCTGGACCCAGAATGAGTTCCTGATATCAAATATTCAATTAAAACCTCATATGAACAAGCTGAGAACACCACGTGCTTAACCATAAAAAAATTATGCCAACTCCAATGATTATTCTACAAGCATTATTATTAAAATTGTTCAATTCAAAAATAAGCATTTTGATTAAGCTTGCATGATTTTTTGGAAATAGTAGAAACGTAATAGTGCGGAAAATTTGAACGAGTGAAATACAAAAATTTCTTGGTCCAAAATAAACATAAATTAAAGTGAAATTATAGCATTAAATGCTAATGATAAGTAAACGAGTAAGAATAAGGACCCATTCCATTGCATGGATTCAATGCTAACAATCTTGCAGAGGTGTTGTTTCCCGCATGATACCGGAAGTAGTAGGGAAAACAGTAGAAACACAAAAAAAAAAACATTCATTAATATTAAAATCCTACATGACTCGATCGGAAATAACAACACAAGACATAAAATGACACAAACACTCCTAAATGTATCCCATTGGGCGGTGGAGGTCGGCTAGGGGGATATGAATGATTAGGAAGAATGACAGCAGTTACGAGAGGCTGTTGGTAGCAAAGGAAAGGTGCGGAACTATAGGGACAATAAATGGGAAGGGTTGTAGATGGTCGCAACGGTAGTGAGGGGGGTTGGGAGGAGCTTGAAAGAAGGTAAGAAGGTGGGACAGCAGTAATAACCTGCAGGAAGAGGGAATGGTGTGTCAGTGTGACGGTGGAAGAGTTCAGTAGGAAAGGAGTGTAGAAGAGAAGGTTTGGAAAAGCTAAAAGGGAGGATGCAATCACCACCTCAAAGGAGATACAGCTGGAGCATAACCACCTCCTTGGATACAGTCCACAAAGGGGAAAGAGACTCCACACAGAAGATATGAAACAGAACACAGCAAGAACTGACTCCCCAGACACCTAGGACAGCAATTTATAGGCACCCCCAGACGGAGGAAGCATCTACACAAAGGAAAAGGGTGGAAAAGACAAGAGGAATCCAGAAAACTCTTCCCAGAAAAAAAACTGATGCAAAATAGCCCCTCTGAATCGCGCTGCCTCCTCACGGATCGTGAAATTTCGCAATTGCAGCCTCCCTGCTCTAGCGTGAATTCTCCCGCTTTTGCGACTTCGCACGGTTTCCCGCTCTCACGAAGTCTAGAGGAGCTTCGATCCAGCGCCCTGAATTAGAGAGCAATTTAGTGCCCGTATTATGATGCTAGGAGCGCCAGTGTCGCCGAATCTTAGAAAATTCTTAATTATTTGTCAATCATTACAATATTTTATAATTAGTTTTTCTTCACTAACCATAGGCAATGGATCCAAAATTAACTCCAAAGATAGAAAAAAAATTCTTTATAAACTATCAAAGGTGAAGACACAAAGAACTAAGCACTCTTGATCAGTAGTAACAGAATCAAGATCAGCCTCCGCTAAACCAAAAACAACACACAAAAAAAAAACTGAAAGACTAAGAAAAATGAACAGCAGATAATATTAAAAAAATTCAAGTCCGACCTATGATCTCTTTATTATGACATGCTATGGATATAGATGTTATTCACAAGTTGAAATTTAATGCTTTGAATTGAACCAAGTGATTGTAATCAGCATTCTATTCTTTCGTTCTCTTCTTCATTCAGTCACAAGTACTAGAAAGAATAGACAAAAGATCTCACTATGACAGCATAAAAGAAAAAAATTATTTCCATGGACAACGTACTATAAGCATGAACCAGAGCCGTACAGCAGGATGCTGGAACAGGGGATGATGGCATTTCCCGGAGAACATACTGCAGGTAAAATGTAGAAGTGTAGTTTACTATGGTTCAAATCAATTTACTGAAAAAATAATCAGAAAATTGCTACATAGTTACTTCTCAAAAAAAAATATATATAATAAAGGAATTACCTTAATGCAGTCGCCAATAACATGAGCATCCTCATCAGGAGCAAACTCAGTTTTTCCTAAAGTTAGAAAAATAAAATGAAAGAATCTACTAGGAAAGACATTAACCGTCACAAAGAAAAAAGTGACTATGGAAATGCACAGCAGTGTCACTGGCACGGAAAGAACAATTCTCTTAAGAAAGGTGCAGGAAAAAAACAATGCTAACTAACCTTGTTCATATTCCTGGATCCTGCGCAATACCTCTTCAACATCAGCAGATTGTCGTAAGATGCCTTCAACTTTGACTCCTGCTTAAGAAATATTGTAAGACACCAGAGATGATAACATTGCCTATTTTACTAATTTATAACAAAATTACAAACTTCACCAAAAACTTTCCAGTACAGCTTAAATATTCTATGGATTGTGTAAAGTGTAAAGGCTTAAAGCGATGCGGGTGCAACTGGTAGCCACGGCTTCCCGCAATTTCTTTCATCTTGACCGATCCGGTCCAGACCAAGGACGGTTGACTGGCTCTTCCACGTAGGTTTAGCACATCCTCTCTATAGCGGATTCAATCCTAATTATCTATGGCTTATTTATATGATTCCTTTATTTTAGATTTCTGCTTTTTGGCATGAGTTTGTTTAGGACAGTCATCGGCGTCCGTTTCTCCCTTGGAGGGTTGCATCTGAGGATTTGAGTGATGTTTCGGTTGTATCTCACTCCCGAGGTGATGATTATCCTTCCACTAATCTCTTGCAACATTCCCGCATTGAACCCCATCTTCCCTTCCTTGTTGCAGCCACAGGAATAGAAGTTTTTGCTATCCCCTATAGTTCCACCAATTCAAGCCATCTCCTTCCCTTTCCAAGCTTGCTACCGCCCAACATAACCAGCCTAGACCCTTCAACAACTTTCCTGCTCACTTCTTGCCCCAGAACTTCCATCCAACCTATTGTTCTACCATTCCAGCCTTCTTTCTGACTTGTTGTTGCCTGGACTGCAGCCTATCCTGCTGTCCTTGTTGTCCCCGCCTAGACTCCTTTCCCTTCCCCTTCGCTGCCCCTGTCACGACAAGGCCGGGTTGGACGGTAGTAATCAAATTCTCTTTTTTTTTTTAATTCAGTAATCACAATTTCCCCTCCTTACAAAAATTATCCTCGAAACTTGTATTTCTACCACAAGCGTCTAATCATTGTAGGAAACACATGAAATATCCTTAAATTTTATGAAGAAAACTGAGGGTCATTCATTAAGATGAAAAGTGGTCACTCTAAAGCAAAGACCTAATACAAGTTGACTCAGCTAAACTACCCTCATCAATTAAAACAAGGTAAGATTACATTTAAAGCAAGGTAACATAACAACAACAAAATACACATCATCTGAAAAACAAATACACTAGAATGTCACTCCATAACATGCGATAAAACATAACACTCATGAATCCCTAGTAGCATCAACATCAGCAGCAGGTTCTTCAGGCTCTCTACTAGTAAGGGAATAAACTTGAGGTCGAATAGATCGCCTTAGTTGAACTTGAGTAGGCGTTGAAGTTATAGACTCTATCCTTCCTTGTCCACCTGCAAGCTTCTGTGAAGGAGCTCAAACTGTTTTCTGCTGTTCTAAGGTTTTCTGACCAAATGATGGACAACATCTCGCTATATGACTAGGTTGGTGACACAAGTAGCATGTATGAGAGCCCATCAAACATTCACATTTATGTTGTTTTCCACACTTAGTACAAGTGACTACGGTACTTCGAGAAGTGCCACCACTAAATCTATCAGAACTGAACTTGGGTTTCTTCCCATTGGATCCCTCTAATTGGTTCACATGCTCTCCCTCATCAATTCTCTTCTTCTTGTGCATATCTATATGTTTCTGAGTGAGTTGATAATCAATTTCTACTCGCCTAGCAAGTTTTACCAACACTAAGTAATCATCAATTCCCAATGGCACCAATGGTTGTCTAATCGAATCCGTCAATCCAGAAAGAAATATGTAACACTTCTCTTCTACAGTAGTTGTCAGCTATGAAGCATACCTTGATAGTGTAGTGAACTATGTTTCATACTGCACCACTTACTTCTCTCCTTGCACCAGCTTGATGAATTTTTCCCGCATTTGTCTTCGAGCGGATAGGGGTATAAACCACTATTTGAAAAGTTTCACAAAATCTTTCCAACTTACCATCGCATTGGGTACATCCCTCAATCTATCACAATGCTGCCTACACCACCACCATTCAGCTTCTCCATGCAGCACAAAGGTAGCTAAAGGTACTCTTCTTTCATCAAAGCACGTCATGTTATCCAATATCTTCTCAATTCACATTAATCAGTTCTCCACTTCAATTGAATCTTCAGTTCCTATAAACAAAGGTGAATGTAAATCTTGAAATATCTTCAAATATTTATCTACAATAATGGTCTCACCCCCACTAGATTGCAGTCTGGACTTCTGAATCAGCTGAGTCATAGTCGTCATCATCTGGTTCAGGACATTCGTATTTTTATTTATGCAGGTGCTACTTCTTCATTTTCTAACACATTTCTCTTTTCCTGAATCTCAGGTGCATCTATTTGCTTGAATTAAAATAATTACTTCATTAATGTTAACTTAAACCTTCAATTTTTAATCTCATAAAATTTTCTTGCAATTATCATATTAGCTATTAAAGAAAATCAAGGGTGGAAAATCTGTAGAACCTGATGAAATCCCAATTGAAATGTGGAAATATTTAGGAGATTTGAGAGCTTCATGACTTACTAAACTCTTTAATATTATTTTAAAAACTAAAAAGATGTCTGAGGAGTGGAACAAGGGTATTTTGGTCCCCATTTTTAAGAATAAAGGGGGCACACAAAAGTGTGTAAATTATAGAGAAATTAAGTTGATGCGTCATATTTTAAAATTATGGGAGAAGGTAATTGAACATAAGTTAAGACGCATTACAAAGATTTCTCATAATCAATTTGGATTTATGTCGGGTAGGTCTACTATAAAAGTTATATATTTATTAAGAGGTTTGACAGAGAATTTTAGAGATAATAAGGACGATCTACATATGATTTTTATTGATTTAGAAAAAAGTTAAGATAAGCTTCCAAGAGATAGCCTTTGGAGAGTTCTTGAAAAGAAAGATGTTGATATGACTTATATTTAAGTCATTAAAGATATGCATACAAAAGTTGTTACTTGTGTTCGAACAGGAGGATTGACCAAATATTTTCCTATTTTTGTTGGTTTACATTAGGGATCAACTTACGCCCATATCTTTTTGCTTTAGTTATGGATGGTCTTATTGAACACTTACAGGAGGATGTACCTTGTTGTATACTTTTTGCTGATGATATCCTTCTCGTGGATAAGAAGAGAGAAAAAGCTCAAAAAAAAAACTTAAATTATTGAGGTCTACCTTGGAGTCTAAAGGCCTTCGTTTGAGTACAACTAAAACTGAATACATGAATGTAAATTTAGTAGTAGTAGCTCTAGTGATAGAAATGTAACTTTGCGTGATCAAATTATTAAAATGTGTGACCGCTTTAGATATCTTGGGTCTATTGTTCAAAGTGATGCTAATATTGATAAGGATTCAAGTTGGTTGGTCGAAGTGGAGGAATGCTTCGGGCCTGTTGTGTGATAGAAAGTACGCTTAGACCGAAAGGAAAATTTTATAAAGTGGTGGTGAGACGTGCAATGCTCTATGCGCTGAATGTTGGTCTTTACTAGATAAGCATAAAACTAAGTATTGTCGAGATGAGAATGATTAGGTGGATGAGTGGATTTACACTTAGAGACAAAATGTGAAATGAATATATCTGTGATAGGGTTGGTGTTGCTCCTGTGACGGACAAACTTAGAGAGAGTTGTCTTATATGGCTTGGTCACATTAAACGTTGGTCATCTGATGATCTGATTAGAAGAGTAGATGTTTTAGATTCGACTTATGTCAAGAAAAGCAGAGGTAGACCTAGGAAGACTTGGGCATATTGTATAACAAAATGATCTAAATTTATTATACTTAGATGAAAATATGACACTAAATAGGACGCAATGGAGAAAAAGGATTTATGTAGCCGACCTCACTTAGTGCGATAAAGGTTTTGTTGTTGTTGTATCATATTAACTATTAAATTAATTTTACATTAAATGATCCTAAACCTTTCTATGAAACTACTTTTGTCACGACCACACTGAGGGCTTGGAATCAACCAAGCCGGAAATAGAAGGTTAGACGGTATTAATCAAATTTTCTATTTTTTTAAATTCAGTTATTACAACCCTAGTTCTCTGGCTCGTTACAAACGCAATTTCAGCACCTCCTTTTGCTATCTCAACCACCCACAACCCATTTCAGCCACCTATCTTTGCTCCTCGACCTCCATCACTTATGGATCAAGCCCTAATATTAATTTTGTGTCACTATGTTGAAATTTTCCTTTCAAGTGTGTTTAATTATAACCATTTATTTGCTTTCAATAATATTTGTTTTACTATTGTGGCCTAGACTAACTCTGATAACATAAAAACCTTTTTTTTATATAAAGTGGCCTTAATACATAATTTTTGGCTTTCTTAATCAGTGGCTACATAACAAACAGCTGATCACCCAACATAAACTTAAAAGTGATCAAGTATCTGCTGCAATCAATGCATGAAAAATGACATTTAATGTTGTTGAAACTAATTTATCCACCTTTTTAAATAGAAACAAATTCATTTTTCTTTGGTAGTTCGGCAAAGTAAAGCCATCAAAAAGTAAAAGCTAAGCAAAACAGTATCATTCGTGCCTTTGTTTGCCTAAGCAACAAAAAGTGAGTTTTTTTAGTCAAGAGCGGGAGGAATTATAAGAATCCAGATCAAAATAAAATTAAAAATAATGCTAAGAAAAAACTTGCCGTGCTCTTCAATGAACCTAAAGGCCTTCTCTAAGAAAGAAGGAGACCCGTCAATCTCTTCTAGAGAAAGTAAGACTGGTCTCCCAATGATTGAAGATGAAGTACGAGGACTATCCTTCCCTGCAAAGAGGAAAATATAAATCACACCATAACATCAAACAGTTGACAATTGAAGATAAAAAGCTGATTAGCATCCTTAAAGTTTGGTCAATATTTTCAAATGCAATAATGCAAACAGAGAAAAATGGCATAAATACAAGTATTTCTACAAAAAATTTGACATGATAAAAAATATAGAATAAAGACATTAAGTTATACTACCCAAGAAATACGCTGATGTAAGCCTAGACAAACAGAGACAAATAGCGGAGGTATGATCTCCATCAAATTTCATTGACAAGTTGTTATTTGTTCAAGAGATGGCATTTGTAACCAATCTTTCCGTATAATGCCTGAAAATAATTTATTAAAAATATATTTCCCTCATTTCCGCATATATCAACCACTTTTATCCACAACTCAAACCAACCATAAAAAAAACATGGAATTTAGATGAGACACTTCTGGTGCTCTTTAAACTAACGTGGATGGAGTAAAGACATTGTAAAACAAACTGGAAGGGTTCATCATTAACAAAATTTGAAGCAAGCGCAAATTCAAGATCAATGAATCAACTCAATAAACCTATTTTAGCATCCTTTCCCAACAAACTTCTGCTTATTTTCTGCACATTAAGAACTTAGGAAATAGACATTCATATGCAGCATAATAAACAGAATTCATGAGCAGCCACTCTCTCTTTAAACATCATTTAAAACACCCGCATTATAAAAACTTTCTTTATTATAAACAAAATGCACCTAATATAAAATTCATGGTGTTGAAAAAAAAGTGAAATGAAAAAGTATGAATGAATAAGTAATACAAATGAAAATGTATCAAACTTCTGAAAAAAGTTGGGATAATATAAACTAGGTGCGCATAGCAAAAAGATAATACTTAATGTGCTAGCATAAGGAATTACATTGCTCATCTGGAGCTTCAATTGAGTCAGCTCCTTCATTAAGGATTATTTCATTCTGCGCCATTACATTGGTGTCACCAGGTGCTTGAGCCAAAGCACCTTCTATGGCAGCTTTCCAGTCATTTAGTTCGTCCAAGGTTTCAGTCTGTTCAACAATAAAAATTTTTAAAGTAAAAATGACAGCCTAAATCAAATATTAACACCAGAATAACAAAATAATTTCAATAGCATAGGAAGAAAAAACCTTGACTGAGAAAGGTTTTCCATTCCGAGCATCAGGAAAAACGATAGTGAGGAGTTTTTTGTCTGTTTTCACAACCACACTGATAATCGCAAGTTTATGTGTGTTGGTAACAATATAAGTTTCATTACATATAATCAAAATGAAAACAAAAATAAATTGCAACCCAAACAAATCCTAACCTCCCTGAGTTGTTGAGGGTAATGCCACCGAGGGCTGGTGCTTCACTTCCTTTCTGAGGTAAAGTATTCTGGATGTGAGCACATAAAAAACACTTTGAGATTTGGCAAGCTTTAAAATAAACCACGTCAGAGTAAAAACCATCTATTATATTTTCATCTGTCGCTTCTAATATACTCAAAGAAGGATACGAAAAAAACCTTCATTATGAAGACATAAGCAAAGAAAAATCTAGTACGAAGGAAAAATACAGAAGGTAACAAAATTAACTGAATTAGAAATGATGTTAAATGAAATGGAAAAAAAATTTGCTTATAAAAAACATCGTTATTCATTCCCAATAAATAAAAAATGTTTTTTTAGCATTCCTATGATTTAGTCTAGTGGATATGTAGCAATAGAGAAGACTGCATATTTTTTGCCACATATCTCCCAATGTATCCAATGGAATAAAACCATAAAATAGTTCTAAATTCACAAAACAATCCCAAAACCCCTTCTTTCAGAGTCGACTAGAACAACAATAGCAATCAGGAACGCTTCAGCACATGATTTGAGCGCTCTTGTTCCTAGAGAAGCAGAATGAATAAATGACTGAATAGGACTAAATTTTTGACATAATATTAACAGGCCTACTCTAAAAACCAAACATTAAAAAAAAAAAGCGATATGGCTTCAATTCTATTTATGATCAACAGGATCAAATGTTTTAAGGAAATACTGACTAATCCTTAATGAACTGCAGTGTGATACTCCTGTAATCATTTCTTAATTCTCCTAACTTCCACTAATCATGGGTATAGGGATCGCTATTGGCAAATTTCAGTAAAATATAATCTACTTCTCAACTTTCACAAGCCATATCAAATAGAGGAAAAATTTTTAATAACAAAATTATAGCTATATATGATACGTTATTAATAAATTCATTAGAAAAAAAAAAATTAAAGATATCAAGGTAGCGAAATGAACATAAATGCACAACTTACAGGGTCAACTCTATAAAACTGAAATGATTTGCGAGAAAGAACAAACCACCGTTTTTTCCAAAACGGCCATCCAATTCCTGTGAATTCATTAGAATCACTGATAAGCTGAGCCTATGGGATATCGTTAAAATCACAAACAATACCAAAGAGGTTCACAGACGGGAAAATGGTCATTCTCTATAATTTTCATAACATGTTGACACTTTTGATTGTCTGCAAAAATGTATTTGGCTTTTGACATTTTGAGTGACCAACAGCATATCAAAAATTGTAATTATCAATAAAAATAGAAAAAGAAACAGCATAACTTCTCAGATTAAGAAAATTGCAAGCACAGGAAAGAACTGCCAGTATGGCATATTTGGCTTTCGACATTTTGAGTGACCAACAGCATATCAAAAATTGTAATTATCAATAAAAATAGAAAAAGAAACAGCATAACTTCTCAGATTAAGAAAATTGCAGCACAGGAAAGAACTGCCAGTATGGCATAGTTGCTAAACAAATGTGGTTTCTAGTTGTAGCATTTCTCTTTCGGGTAAAACAATTCAAACAATAGCTAATTTGATTATTTCAAAAAGGCAACTACCAGAACAAAGACAGCTGAAGAGGACCAATCTAAGAAGTCAAGTAAAAACTCCTCAATATAACAGAGAAAAAAAAGATTAATATGTGCTTCAGAACGTTTTCATTTTTATTTTTACACACCCAAACGCACCCACACCACATATGCAAAGCCTTGAACCCATGACCTCTTGGTTAAAAACAAAGCTCTCAAGAACTAGGCAATGTGACTTAAATAATACTTTAGAAGGTTAGATCAGCGAGCAAGAAAAGATAAAAGAAGAAAACCAAAGATGGCTAGAAATGTCAATGTAGGCAAGAACACCAAAAATCTAGATAAAAGAGGGATTATCATATCCAGTAAGTGTAAAAAGACAAACCTTTAGATGATACAAGTAAAGGCCCACTCTTCAAGATCTGCAAAGTCAAAAAGATGATTTAACAAAAGGAATATACCAAAACGAAACATAATAGCATATTAAGAAAGCAAAATCAACGATTGAAATATGGTGGAATATAAAATCAAATACAAGCCACATTAAATAACAAGTTCGGCATGATATGCATATAAAAAGCCATTCATTTAAGGTTTACCAGCAATCAAAGGAAAGAACTGACACACGAATGTTCTGCCACGAAACTCCATAGGATCTTCAAACTGATCATTTTAACAATATCTGGAAAAATCTAGGATCACATCTAGTGGTGTTTCTTTGGTTCATAGAAGAATGTAGAATTTTAGCGATGCATGTAAAGGAAATTAAATTTTATTTATTTATTAAGGGATAAACATATTTTTCTTTATCGGGGGTACTATCCTAAACGCTTGTTAAAGGTTTACTTTTATGTTTAATAGAATGTGCAAATTGATGTCATATAATGGATAGTTTGCTTTATCAACTAAATTACTGCATAAATTCAAGTCTCTTGAAATGATCCATGTTATGTCAGCTGATCATAGAATCTAGTTATATGAAGTCAATTGAGATCATTTTGTTGATAAATACCATGTTATTGAACACTTTCTTTTTAAAGAACATGCATCAAGTTATGATTGCATGCCTACTGTAAATACCATGTTACTGAACACTTTCTTTTTAAAGAACATGCATCAAGTTATGATTGCATGCCTACTGGATATGAATCTCGACAGTACACTCTTGTTGATATGATTGCTACCTAGTTGACTGGTGATTCAATATAGAGATGACTCTTACTGGGATTATTGGACTCAGTTCAACTAGTGAGAACCTTCTTCCCATTTAAAAATAATCTTTTAAAATTTTAATTAGCTTAAATTAAGAAAAAAAAACTAATTGTTTAACTTGCACACGACACCAGCGAAGCAAATGTCGTTCTATCGAAGCTCCCGCCGCCAACAGAAAATTAAAACAAGAGAATTTTCCTCGTCTTGTAAGAGCAAACGCACGAACCAAAGAGAGAAAGGGCCTGAGAGACGGAGCAAGGGAGAGAAAGTGTGATGGGCCGAAGGGAGGGAGATCGAGGGAATACTCTATGGCACTCGAGCGACAGAGCCGCGAGCACGAACAAAATAAGAGAAAGCGCAGGGAGCCTGCGTGCTGTTAAGGGGAAGGGCTGAACCGAGCAGGAGAAGGGAGTCCGTGCCCTAACAAAACAGAAGCGAGCTGAGTAGCTCGAGCAGCTCCAGTGGGAGCTTCTTCGAGCCTCATTATGAATTCCGAAAGTTAAAACTTAGTTCTTTTAGGGAAATTTACACTGGAAGCACCCAATTTTATTCATTTATTTTCTCACACCTAAATTTTACTTTTACAAACTATCCTGCATTTGAAAAAATATATGAAAAGATGAATTACACTTTTTCCCATAAATAAGATGCTTAACTTACAAATATTAATGTTTGGGTGCGTCCTATACAAAAATCTCTTTTTTTTATTGTTCTTAATCTTGAAAATTTTATTCCTGATTAAATGGAGCTGTAATTTCAGAATACCTATTATTAAAAAATATTTAGGCTATGTGACAAGAAGGCTAAAGCAGAGAAGAGGCCTACAGGTACGAAATCCATGTACAGCATAGATACTTAATTTTTATTGTTATTGTAGCTTAGATTAAAATATATGTCGAGAAGTAATTTTAGGAATGTTATCAAATCAAAGGTCTGAAAATTTAATTAATTTAATTGTAATATATTATTGCATATATTAAATTTAGTTGATGAAATAGTTACCATTAAGAAAAATGTGTTAATAAATTACTTGTATGAAATAACAAAATAGCTACTTGAGCAAATAAGCTACAAGTGAATGTATCAAAGCTGTTTTAGTTAGATCAATATGGGAGAGCCAAAATTATAGTAGAAGCTAATCAAAGCTGATGTGTTACTATAGATACACTAAAATGATAGATTGACTGAGAAAGGGATAATAGACTGTACTGAATAGGTGGATGATTATGTTTTTATGTTATAATAGCTCATTTATTTCTGTAATCGCATTTAAATGTTCAAAACTATTTCAGTGTTATCTTTTAAAATGCAAACATTTTAAATATTTTTAGCCTTTTCCTTTAAAAAATGGAAAATTCCATGTTTTTTTTCCTATGTTTCATTAGTTAAAGCAAAATTTAAATAAAAGAATAAAATAAAAGTGATATATGCAGACATATATGTGAAGTCCATCCCATATGATAATATATAAAAAAACAACATACCAGTGCACATAAAAAAAAGTATAAATGGAAATGAAAATAATCGGTTGCTTCTTTTATGGATTTTAAAAAAATATTATAAAATATGTATTTTTAATACACATTTAGATGGGGACTTGCATTGACGAATGTTTTAACTAAATTAAATAAAAGTAATAATAAAATAATTTTTTTTACAATCTTTTTTTTTATTGTTTATTATCATTTTATAAAATATTTTTAAAATGTAAATTATTATATATTTGAGACATTTTACACATTGAGTCATTTAACTCATACCTCTAGTGGCTAGAATTTTTCAAGAAAATCTCCTTAATAGTAGATGGATTCTAGAGATTGTGTACAAGCATGAAAAACCCACGGGGATAGGTTTATCAATTGAGTTTTTACTTTTTCTTTTGTCATAAATATATTTTAAATTTGAATAAATGTTTGTAAATTAAAGTTATAAAATTAGAACAACTCTTTTATGTATTGGATGCTTTTATTCAAGCAATAAGATAGTTTAGATAGTACTTTATTGATCGGACCGTCTATTCTCGTCTTCATATTCTAAGATCCTGGGCATGGTCATGAAAACCTATTTTAAAATTTGTCTTGCAAAGTGACCAACCACGAATCAAAAACATGATAATAAATAATTGATGAATCCGTCCTAGTTATAAAAAATATAATACACATGCTTGTGGATGATTTAAAATATAAAAGCATTAATTGTTATTTTGCACTTGATGTGCAATAAATTCCACCACAAATTCACTACTGAATCGTTGTCATATTTAATAATCCTAAAAATTAATTATCCGTTAAATTCAACGAAGAATTTAATTTCTCACAAAAATTCTCCATTACATTGTGAAAATTTATACATGTTGCATCAAATTATATGCAAAATCAAGATATCAACAGACAACTATAATGATTATAATTCATGTATTGAATAAAAGGTAGGATTTTGTTATATACATACATATATATATATATATATATATATATATATATATATATGTCATTCTAAATGATCGTTTACATTCTCCAATTATCTATTGGAATCTCAAAAGTGTAAATAATTAAGTTTTCTCATTATCTATTAAGTGTCAAAAGTACAAATTATTTACATTCTAAAAAATATTAATTGCTCATAATTTATCATACAATTTTAACACTTCTTATTTATTTCATCTTTAATTCAAAGATCCACCATAAAACTATAAATTAAATGTGTTACATGCCATGAAGAATTTATTCTTGTTTGATTCCCCCAGTAGAGGGTGTGGTACTCAAATTGTTAGGCACATCGGGGATGGTCGGGGCCCGTATAATAGCCTTAGACAACTCATTTTTTAATATATATATATATATATACTTGCTGGGACATTATTAAGAAGGAAGTGATAAGTGTCATTCAAATTTTTTTCTTGGGTGACAACCCGGGTAAATATTTCACTTCCTCCCTAATCGTGCTTATCCCCAAAAATAATGATAAACTTTGTTGGGATAACTTCCGGCCTATCTCCCTTACCTCTGTTATTTCTAAAGTAATAAGTAAGATTATTGTGGCTTGTTTACAACCTCATTTGACAACCATCATCTCTCATCAACAATCTACTTTCATTCAGGGTAGAGAAATTTCTGATAATATTCTCCTTGCTCAAGAAATTATTGAAGACTTAGATAAGAAGTGTAGGGGCGGCAATGTGGTTATTAAGCTTGACATTAAGAAAGCTTTTGACACTATCAATTGGGACTTTATTTTAAGCATCATTCGTGCTCGAGGTTTCTCTACTAAATTTTGTAGTATTATTCAAACCTAGCTTGCTCAGAATTACTACAGCGTTCTTGTGAATGGAAAATCTTATGGCTTCTTTTCCTCTTTTAGAGGGATCAAACAAGGCGATCCTCTTTCTCCTACGATCTTTATTCTTGCTTTTGATTACCTCTCTCGCCTTATGAATCAAATGCAGATGCTTCACCCTTACACCCAATTTTCTCACAAATCTAAGCTTATGGTCAGTCATCTGGTTTATGCTGATGACGTTATTATCTTCTCTAACGCAAGCAAAAATGCTTTCAAACATTTGATCAGAACATTAAGGCACTTCCAGCACACATCAGGATTAACCTTTAACACTGATAAATGTCATTTATATTTCGATAAGCATGCTAGCACTACTTTAACCTCCTGGGCTATCAATCATACATCTTGTCAGATGGCCTCCCTTCCGCTTAAATATTTGGGTGTCAACATTTTGCGGGGTAGGAAAAGGCAATCTCAAATGGATGATGTTGTGGAAAAAATTAAGGCCAAGATAACCAATTGGAGGAACACTTTTTTATCTAATGGCGGCAGGCTCAATTTACTTAAGAGTGTTCTCCACATCATTCCCTTATATGCTCTTCAAGTCCTTCACCTGAAAAAGAGTACACAAAATACTCTGGAGAGGCTCTTCAATAAATTTTTTATGGTCTGGAAGTAATCAAAGAAAAATTTGGTCTACTTAGGATAAAGTTTACAAACCTCTTTTTGCTTGTGGTTTAGGTTTTAAGAATCTAAATCATATTACTGAGATCAATATGTGTAAACTTTGGTTTAAATTTTGCATGGTTACGTCGCTATGGGCTCAATTTCTTCATAAAAAGTATTGCTCTCAAGTTCACCACCATCGTTGAATGGAAAAAGGGTGACACTAAACTTTGGAAAGCTTTAATTAAAGTTCGACCTGTTAGTCAAAAGTTTATCTTTTGGGATATTGGAAATGGTAAGTTATCTTTTTGGTATGATCATTGGGGAATGGAGGATCTTTCTACGATGTCTCATTCTGTTTTTGATAACAACGTCCATGTTTCTGATTGTTGGCGCAACGGTGCTTGGGATGTGCCTAAGCTCCTAGATTTGGTTAGGGATAAGGCTAGGCATATTACAAAAATACCACTTTCTTCATCCACCATTAAGGATTCCCCCATGTGGAAATTCGCCTCTCATAATTCCATAACAAAACTTCTGTATCAAAATATGCATACTTTACCCATCGACACTGGACTAAAACTCTTTGGAATGATGTTCTATCCCTTTCTATATCCTTCTTTTTATGGAGATATTTTTTGTTGCTTTTGCCTTTGGATGACATTTTAAAATTGAAAGGCTTGTGCATGGCTTCGAGGTGCTATATTTGCAAATGTGAGGCTGAATCTACTTCACACGTTTTCTTTAATTGTCATTATGCTCATATTGTTTGGCATGAGGTTGGGTCTTATTTCGGTATTACTTGGACTAGATTGAATAATTTTTCTGAGTTAGATAACTATATTGATGCTTGGAAGGCTGCACCTATTTATGTTGGTAAATTGGAATATTTTCCTTTAGTTATTTTGTGGTTCCTTTGGGCTGCTAGAAATGCTCATAAATATGAAATGCGTCCTCCAACACCTGCTAATACCACCTCTTATATTCTTGCTTATTTTCTCAAAATCTCCCGGCACTTTTCGACACTTTCGGCTTGCCCACAGAGGGGTAGGAGGGCCTCTTTACTAAGATGGCAACCCCCCTTTGTTGGTTGGGCGAAGCTGAATGTTGATAGGAGCTAGACTGTTAATGCCGCCGGGATGGGGGTATTTTTCGTGATAATAGGGGCAGCTGCCTTGTGGTTTTTTTGCCTCCTGATTTGTGCCTCCACACCTTTAAAAGCGAAATGTTTGGCCATTCGGTATGTTTTACAGATTACGGTTTTTTTTCGTTTCAATATGATTTATATTGAATCGGATTCTATCGCTATTGTTAACATGTTGAACAAGGCCTCTCTTATCACCTGGAATATTCTCTGTTTGCTTAACAATTCAGGATTTTATTAAAAAGCAACACTTGGTTATACAAATGCATTTCTTTTACAGAGAATGCAATTCTCCAGCTGATTGGCTTGCTAAACATGGATTAAGAAGAATTTTTGTGGGCATTTTGCCCCCACCTCAATTACAATTACGCTTGAATGGGGACTTATTAGATGTGTCTTACATTAGAAGTTAACTTGTTGTTATTTTTTCTACGCCACTGCTTGCATAGGTTTTTCGGTCATGGGCCTTTCGGTCTCAACTTACTTTGCTATATGAAAATTTTTGTTTTTCTGTTCCGAATTAACTTTCTACTGTCCCTATGTCGTGAGTTCATCACTCCCTATCAATCTATAATTTATCTGCTTTTAATACTAACTTTCTGCATTGTTTTTCTATTGTGTTTTTTAGTCGACTACAGACTTATGGTTTCAAGGAATTAAGAGATTATTGTTGTTTTTCAAGCTTTTCTTTTGATGGTATTCTTTTGCCACGAGCAGCACTTTAGCTTAAATGATGATATTGGCGCTTTCTCGATGGCACATTGGCTTGAGACGCCCTTCATTGCTGTTTTAGATGGACTTTTATGGGTGTATTTTAAATGTTTTTTCTCTATCTTTCATACTGATGTAATTTTTGAGTATTTATAACTTTTATGCGTCTTTTACTTTGTGTGGAGTTGTACTGTGGATTGGGGAACCCCTAGGATTTATCTTGTATTTTTTTGGCTTTTACATGGGGATCCGATTTCTCCATCTTTTTGTAACAACTTTTTATATCAAAGCGTAAGGAGCCATGAGACGTTCTTTATATATATATATATATATATATATATATATTTATATATAAAAGGAACGGTCGGAGGCTATTATAGGTCATCTCTCATGCGTCTAAGAATTCGAGTATCACACCCAACACTTGGGGGGAATCAATACCCAGACTATAGGGGACTTACAAATTAACAAATAGATACCCAACCAACTAATCTGAGTACGTTGCACTATTATAAATATTAATGATACACTAATCCATTTGGTTAAATTTCAAATGTATTAAATCAAAATAAAGCATATTTGTTAAATTGTATATAAATATATCTAAATCCGGTCTTGCTTTCAGTGTTAAACAAAAAAGATGGAGCCGCATACATACTTTCAAAAGTAAATAATAAAAGCTATTTCTTGTATAAATAATATTTTATTGAGAAATATATGAGTAAATTATTATTTTTATCACCAATTTTTTCGTCATTCTAATAATTTATAAATAACATACTCGATAAATAAATAAAAAATTCATAAAAATTAATTAAAAAATCCTTCTTGTATATCATAATTCAGTGATATTCAAATAGAAAATTTTTAAAGAAAATCATATAAAAACTACTATAATAATCATAGAAAATTCATTTTGAGAATAAAAATTTTCTCTACACTTCATCTCATTTTATTTACATATTTGCCCCTTCATTTTCTAACTCTAAATCCCCACCCTATTGTCCATTGAATACAAATGTTTTAAGTTTTGACATAAAGTTCATTTTTTTTTTTAATCTTAACAGTGAACAAACATAAAAAATAATTTCATGAACTTTTTTAACTTAATTAATTGTGTGAAAGTGAACTTTTTTTTATTCCTTTATTTAACAAAATTGCAAGTGCTAATTGATTTTTTTAAATTTACTTCAAATATAAACACAATACAAAAAAATTATAGTAATATTTTTTTTATTATCAATTTATGTTTTAAATTCTCAAGTTATACATTCTCAACAACATCATCAACATTTCTAATCTAAATCTAGATTTAGCATAATCAAAGGGTGGTATGTTTGTCTTATGGAAAATCATGTTTTATTATTTTTAATTAACATGAAAGTTGAATTGCATGTTAAATGATGATAAATTTTTATTGAGTATATCTACCAACAACAAGTCATTATATCACTAAGCGGGGTCGGCTACATGAATCTTTTTTCTCCATTGCGTCCTGTTAAGTTTCATATTTTCATCTAACTCTGATAAATTAAGATTATTTTTTATACAATATGCCCAAGTATTTTTAGGTCTACCTCTGACTTTCTTAAAATAAGTTTTATCTAAAACATCTACTCTCATAACTAGATCATCAGATGGTCGACATTTAATGTGACCAAACTAGCTAAGACTACTCTCTCTAATCTTGTCTGCTACTGGAGCTACAAATGAAAGAAATTTAGATAATATTTTTAATTTTAATCACGAGCGCTTGATGCACATGCAATTAAACTAGTATCATATAGTTGTATGAATTATTATAGATTTTGGTAATTTGAAGTTGATGACACATGGTGACATGATAATATTATTGGCTAGAGTTAACTATGTGTCATATTTTAAAATTAATATAATATCTTTGAGAACTCTCAATATTTTAGGCTATGAATTACCAGGTGATGTTGAAGTACTTGAGGTCAATACGAGTGAGTTAAAATTAGAGGCTATATATTACAAAGTGTAATGTCATATGTTGATGTGTTAAATTTAACAACTACGATGATATCCTACGGAAATATGAATTTTACTAATTATATGGCATCTAACAGCCAAAAAAATGGAAGTTATAGTTAAATTCATTGCTAATGATTATACAATGTAGTGTAAATAATTTTTTTGTCAAGTGAAAGCTTCCAAAAGACAAATGGCTATTGTTAGATAGGTAATAACTTCAAGATAAAGAAGAAACATAAAAAAAAAAGATAAAGTTTATTGCAAAGCCTCAATTAAAATTCACAATTATTGAAAGAAAATGCTGCATAAATACGTGATTAGTGATGACCTCTAAATATGTATATTAGAAATTCAGACTATAAGCGGAATATCATTTTTATGGAGTTTAACTTTTTTTTTTAATTGTATTGGATAAAATTTAAATTTTATTTTAAGATTAGTAGCCATAAAACTCAAAATTCATTCAAACTTATTTGTCAACATTAGTGATAGACTACTCAAGATTCATTCACACTTCATCTCTTAAACCTAATTCAAGCAACATTCACACTTCAACTTTTAAACCTACAACCTCATGAAGCAACTAAAAAAAGTGAAGAAATCAATAGTCCTATGCATGCGACAGCAAGAAGCTAATAATAAGAAAAAGGAAAGAGAGAGAGAAGAGAAGAGTGACCTCCAAGGGAAAAAAAGGTCATTTTGGGTGCTAACAAGAGTTCTTTAACTTCATGTTGTGGGATAGGCATAAGCACATTTAAGTTAACACATTACTACTGCTTGTTTCACCAAGAGAAGAAGCACTTGCTCATGACAATAAACAGTTCTCATTTAAACTCATGTAATAAATAAGGGAGTAAGTGAAGCAATGGAAACATCTCTTTCTCTACGTCAAACCCTCAAGTTTAAGCAATTTTCATTCACTTTTAGATAGAAAAAATGGTATCATTGTTCATAACTTCAACTTCATATAAATTAAGTGTAATCCTTCGCCTACCCTTTTGAAACTTAGGGTTTGTTTGGGATAGCTTTCTAGCTCATTTGCTTTTTGTTGTATTCTAGAAATTTTTGTGGTAGAAAGCAATTTTTTTCAAAATAAATTGTTAAAGTGTGGTGGTTGCAATAAAGCTACGGTCTAACTTTTTGAAATTAAAATATTTTTTTAATAGCCACTGCAGCATTTTTAATAACAGTTTTTCTATAGTAGTTTTACGGTTGCTACTTCAAAAAGCTCCCTTAGTGAATTATGCAATCTCTATAGAACCATAAAGTTAGGCTTACTTAAGCTAAACCATGTAAATTTTGGTGTTCTTTTTTTAGGGCTTGATATCTTTTAGATTTGCATTATAGTTCACCATACTTAATCCTCAATTAAGACATAATATTTCCTAACAACATGTTGGTCAACTAGTCACTACATGATGGAATGCAATGCAAGGTCTTATCTCACAATTTAAAATATCAATGCATTAAGGTGCAATGACAAGTTAACAAACATTAGAATAAAAAGGGAGGGATGGGGTTCAACAAAGATGGGCATAATCGTCGAAGAAAAAAAGGAAATTTATAAATGGAAGCTGTTATCTTAAACAGCTCCTGCAACTTTACAAATAAGATATATATATTGATAACATTATAATGCCATTATTCAAAATAAATTTCTTGTATCTAAAGCTTAAATAAATATGTCATTTTTCATAAATTATGTCTAGCATGATGATAATTTTAAGAAAAAAAATCTTAAAAATAGATCTTTTCAATTAAGATATTGTCAAGAAAGAACAACTATAATATATCATCACCTTTATGCTATAAATCTTGAACGAATATTTAAAGGCAAGTAGGGCTTTAAGGCATAATGAAAACGCAATATCGGTTGATCAATTTATTGTATCTTAAGCAAGTGCTTTGGAAACTGAAAATTTTCAAACAAGATTTAGCATTTGAAGACTGAAATGTTGGAATAGAGAGAGGTTTAAAAGATGTATCAAAATGCTTTTAGATGCTAACTTACGACCAACAAGAGTTGATGCAATCAATTCAAATTATAAAAAGTATTTTCAATGAAGCAAATTAAGTACAATGCCATGTTCCTGGTCGCCATGAACATTAGTCTTGTTTATGAGTATTATAGCACTTCTAAGCATATCACATGGAATACAAATCAAAACAACATAAAGCATCAAAGAATTACATGCCAATAACGTATTAGTGCATGATCGCGTGCGTGCACGCCTCAAATAATCAGTAGTCTAGTCCTATGTTACCATAGCATGTCAAGGCACATGACATCAATTACTATCAATCCACTCCATTTATTGGAAACCATGGTTTAAAAAATTTGGCAATAATTTATAGTTATGGAAGGATATAGTTAATGTCCAAGCTAAATAATTTTCAAAGATGCAAAACTATTATGTATGTTCAGGTCAATCAAATTATTTTGGAAAGCAAAATGAATGTGTAACAAAAGAAATACGAATAAGTCAATTTTCAATTTGATGTATATTTAACATGATTATATACAAAACAATGTATGGAAGACAATTGTTGTAGTATATGAGCTTGTAAACAAATCTTGTTGGATAAATGAAAATGTGAAAAACAATTCAGGTGACAGAAGTGCCATACAACTATTCTAGGCCTTTTCAAATGAGTACACGTATGTTGAAATTTTAAGCAAAGAAGAGAACCCTAATAGACAAACTACAAAAGCAAATATGTAACATACCTCACACTTTTTGGAATTGTCAAAATCTTCAGAGGCTCTTATTGTCCGAATATTTTGTTCCCATTCAGCAAGTTTAGACTTCGTACATGGCATTGAATTTTCATTCATCTGGAATGAAGCCATCTGTTACAACTCTTAAATACGAAATTGTTATCACGCAACATAACATTGGAATAAACAACTTTTGTTACAACATCAAGAAAATCAATACCATTCATGAAAAGTTAAAGTAAAATTAGAAACATGAAAACTAAACAATAATTTAGTGATGAATAACAAAGTGATATTCCACAAGAAAAATAAATATTCACGAGAAATATATAAATTAATTCATAAATGAAGGCTTCAGCTTATCCTAATAAAAGAGAAACCTGAAGTGCCACTGTGATGATAGAACTTCCACAACTACAGGACCGGATCAAAATAGACATTGATGCGCTCGATAAAAATATTTGCATCAAATATAAAAATATTTCCACATTTTGAAGATAAATGGATAATGTGAGCAACCTAACCATTGCTCTATGTCATCATCTCAAACAAAAAATTGGACCATATCCAAACCAAACCAACATGATTCATATTTTACGTCAATCATATCGACAAACATTCTTAATGACCTTGTGCATTGTAGCTAGGGGTGTAAACGAATCAAACACGAACGAACAGAGCTTGTGTTCATGTTCGTTTGAAATTTAGTTTATTTAAAATAAGCACGTGTTCGAAATTGTTCGTGAAGTCACTGTTTGTGTTCGTTTCTAAACGAACAAACCGAATACGAGCCGAACACGAGTTGTTCGCGAACGACGAGCCAGTTTGACATCCCTAATATTAATATATATAAATAATATATTATATTAATTATATAACTTATATTACATAAATATATAATATCTATATTAGTATATTACTAATATAGTATATTAATATACTATTATTATTATTTTATTATATATATTATAATTTATAAAATTTAATTTCTTAAAAATATCATAAATTTTTTATATATAATTATTTTAAATTATTTTATATTTCAAAAAATAATGATTCGAACACGAACGAACGCATCACTGTTTGTGTTTGATTCGTTTAACTAATCGAACGAAAAAAAATTGTTCATGTTCGCCTCATTTACTTATCGAGCGAATCGAACACGAACTGTTCGCGAACAACGAGTTTTTTTGACAGCCCTAATTGTAGGTCAAGTTAGATTAGCAAAAATTCTTATTGTCAAATTTGCGAATAAGATTGGCATTAAAAGCAAAAAAATTAAATTATAAGATGCATAATTTTTCATTTTTTAAGTATGATTATTGATATGTCATCAAGAAATTTTTATCATTGTGCACAAATCTCGATGCATTTTCAGCAAAAAATATTCCAACTTTAAATTCAAGATCATACAGACATCAATTTCAATAAGTTTATAGTCAAATTGAGCATATCGACAAGATGAACCCAATAACGACAAATGAATCCAATCCGAGTTCAGGTGAGCCCAGATCAAAAACTTAAATGTAATAAAAAAAACTTTGGTGCATCAATTCAAATGTCAAATAATGTCAAATATTGGTATGTTTCTAGTCAAATCGAACATCTCAATGAGAATCCAACAAGCCTAAGATCATCTAATTTTGACACTTAAATATAAAAAAACGTATAATCAAGGGAATCAATGTGAATCATTTGATAAAATTTTTTAAGATTATGATTATATTTACCAAAATATTGTCCTCAAGAACTCTAAACAAGCCCACATCCTTCATTTGAAATTGGGATGAGAAGAGAAGATTTAGTTCGCTATTAAAGCTTAACTCTTAAAGTTTCGGTGGTAATCGTCGGTCACTTGAGACCACAGTCGACCACCAAAGTTAGCCACCAACAACCAGCCATTATCAACCACCATCTACAATTATTGTAGTCAATTATGGCTATTGCAGTCTTCAACTATGGCTTTGATAGCTCTACTAGAACTGTAATAGTTACCAACTACAGCTTCTATGGTCAAATATGGTTGTTATAGCTTACGATTATTATAGCTTCTAACTCGGATTTAGTAACTCTACTATGGATGTTTTAACCACCAACTATCATTTATAGGCAGTTATGATTTTAATAGCCAACTATAATTGTTATACCCCAACCACGACTATTATAGCCAAACTACAATAATTATAGTCCCAGCTACCCTTATAGAGTTATATCCATTGGGTTATTTCAAAGAACTTATGATTTCAACATGATCTTATAATCTCATTTTTCCTAGTCTAGGTTAAGAGTAGACCAATGTACTCTTGATTACAAAGTGGATTATTTTTATTGGATCAAAAGTTGTGATATTTTTTTCTTTTTAAGGGTTTTCCATGTAAAAAAATTCTTGTGTTCCTTCTAATTTTTTTTATATGTATGTGTGTTGGATCTTCGTGCAATGCTAATATATTAAATTATTATTCTACTGTCGTGTATTTTTAGTACGGAATAATTATCACCATGCTTCAAATGTTGCAAGGTTGTGCATGTATTAAATATTCAAATCTATTGTCATATGATTCACATTACATCATAAACCCATACACCAATGAAAACCTAAGAATCAAACGACATAGCTAATAGAATAACACATTCGGAATAGACGGCCACAAACGCTAAATTTCCAAATAACCCTATTTTTTAAACTATAGATAAAATTACAAAACATAGCAAAAACCTGCGATCGAAATTTAAGCTACAAAACTCAACCTATAAATCAATTTTATCGACGTTTAACGTTGGTAGGAAAAACATAATTGCTTAGCAAAATTAACAGAAAAATAAAAAACACAGAGCAACTTGCCGCATCTCAAGCAACAAAAAACCAAAAAAGAAAAATGGCTAAAAACAATAAATCGATTGCAAACTAAGTTGAAGGACAGAGTTGGAGGAAACCAAGAAGTCGAGTTCTTACTCTACGCTCGACGATTAGGTCAAAATTAGAAGAATCAGGAGAGTGCGACAAGAGCTGCAAGTCGCTAATGGGAGCGAAATCTGCAGAGGAGAAGGATCGCAGCAACGGGACAGAGGAGGTAGATGGATGGAGATCGATAATCCACAGCTCCGGCGAGCGAAAAGAGAGCGGAAAACAGTGAGGAAAAGGACGAATGCAACAAATCTCGTTTTGAGCAATAACGTGTAAGGCCTGGGAAGCGCTAATTCGATCCTATATATAGCTACAAATTTGAGAGGCAGAACGCGCGATGCCTCGGAATTGTTAATCCGAACTGAAGGTGGCAACTGCACTATTCCCGCTAACCATATAATTTAGGAAGGATAAAATTTTGTTTAATCAGATTTTCATTTGATAAAACAATTTAATTTGAATGAATAAAAATATGACTAATTTAAGTAATAGATTAAAAAGCTGTTAATTTAAATTATATGTATTAATAAGGAAATCAATTATTTTTTTATTAAATTTGATTATTTTATTTTATGTAATATATAATATACATGTTTTTTTTGTGGATTTAGAAAACTTCGCTCAAAACTTTTAATATTACATAAACTGAATTAATTGAAAAACAAAAAACTAATCATAATGGAGATTGAAACAGAATCCTAGATGTCAGTGACCCTCTACGTGTTGTGGAAGAAGAGTCTTTGCACATAAGTCCAATTTGGCTCAACATACTGTAGGAAATGTTTGTAAGCAAGGTGCAGATGCTGGTACTATTGAGGCACAAAACGTTGTATTGAAGGATGTTGATGATGGTACTTTTGAGCTGCCTACTACCAATAACATTACCCAAGTGAAAGAATTTGTGGCTGAAATGGAAACTCTTGCAAGGATGTTGAACTACCCTGAAATTCCCCCTACTGAAATCAACGAAGTTACACTCCAAAGATGGGCCGCTCATTGGAGGAAGAATGGTCAATTCAAAAATCCAGGAGAAAAAGAAAGAATGCTTCAGAGTTGAGACACTTACCTAAAGAGAATGTCATTGTGGTTGGAGGCTCTTCATATAATTAAAAGGCTTCTTCCCTCTCCAGGTTGACAAGAGTTGGGAAATCCTTACATCATGATTAACATTTTTATGTTGGAATGTTAGGGGTATTGCTAACCCTAGCACCCTTAACAGACTTCTCCAACTTAGCAAAGTCTATAAATTTTTGGTATTGGTTATTTTTGAGCCTATGGTTCATAAAAGTCAAGAGCAGGTCATCAAAAAGTTTTTTGATTTTCATTCCATGCTAACATTAACAATAAAATTTGGCTTTTTTATAGGAAGGAATTGGGATGCAAAATTTTGATTGATAACCCTCAATTCATACATATTGATTTTACTTTAAAGCAGCTCAAGGGCAGTGCTACTTTTATTTATGTTGGTTGTTTTGGTGTAGATAAGGTGGAATTATGGTTGAATCTATTGACTATTAGTAGCAGCATATAGAGCTATTGGATTATTGGAGGTGACTTCAACAGTATTGCAGATCCAAGTGAAAATATTTGTGGCAGAATCCCTGATTTGAATAGCATGTTGACCTTTTCCAACAACATCAACGATGCAAGTCTGTTTGATTTGGGTTTCTGAGGCCACCCTTTTACTTGAAGAAAGGGGAATATTATGGAAAGACATGATAGATTCCTGGTAAACAAATCTGGGATGGATAATCTCACCTATTCTCAATTGAAACATCTCCCCATGATTGCTTCTGATCTTTCAGCATTGTTATTGCCAAAATTTCTAAATTCAGGCTTCTTAATGTCTGGACTGAACATGAGGATTTCTTAGAGGTGGTGAAGAAAGGCTGGACTGTTGATAATGGATAGTAAAATGAAGATCCCCTTCATAAGCTATGGAGACTACAAAAACAACTGGTAAAAGTCTTGAAGCAATGGAATTGGTAGAGCTTTGGCAATCTACACTAGTAGGTTATACATGCAGAACAACATGTTGCTAAATTGGAAGGTGATATGCAATTTGGGGAGGTGGATAAAGATCTTTTGGAGGAAAATGCTAAACATTTGCAAGCCATCAATTTGGAAGAAAAGTTTCTATAGAAAAAATTCGCAGTCAATAAGATTTTATATGGGGACTGAAACTCTAGTATTGTCATGCCCTCGTCAAACATATAAGGAAATCAAATGTCATTTTTCCAATTAAAGATAGCTAGGGAATGTGGCTGATATAACCTTAACAAATTGCTCAAAGTGTTGTTAACTTCTTTGAGTCATTATTGACCTCCTCTCACTCTGACTGCCAAAGCATTTCTCCTAAGCTCTTTATAGATAGAAGAGACTGTGCAAGCAATCTTGATCTCACTCATGCTCTTGATGAAGAGGAAATCAAAAGGGCTTTGGATGGTATTGATGGCAACAATACTAAAGGTCTTGATGGCTACATTTCACACTTTTATAAGATGCTTTTGATGATATCAAATGTTATTTACTAAATCCTATAGGATTTGTCAACCTCATTTTTTGCCACATATGACTTACATGAACATTGCCCATTTGTCTCATTAGTCATGTTGGCCTAAATGTGGCCATGCCATTTTTTGGCATGGCGTGATCACGCCTGGCCTAGAAGTGATCCTAGAATTACCTTGGCGTGGTCACACCTAGTCTAGGCATGACCATGCCTAGATATTCCTTTGTACAATCGTGCCCCAAGCTGACGTGATCACTTCTCATGCCACACCAGCAATTTGAGGCCTTCATCCACGAATCTAACGATGAATCATCGAATCATTTTGTTGGTGGCAGTCTGTGGTACCTCTAATCACTGAAAAGATCACGGTTGTTGACTCATCACCCAATTGACTGCCAAAAATATCCTTTCCATTATTTTCAGGACTACACTTGCACGTCTGTACACTCTGAGTACTTAGAGCATAGGAAGAAGAAGGAAGAAGAAGGAAGAAGAAGGAAGAAGAAACCATTTCTGACGAGCCTCCTCCTCTGATAAGCCTCCTCTCGGTAAGTCTTTCATATCTCTTAATTTAATTTAAATTTGAGCATTTCAATTTTAAGTTAAGTTTAGACTAGGTTAACTTGCTCTATAGCATTAGATCATACTTAGGTTTGGGTTCAACTTAGGTCGACCCCAACCTGACCTAATCCTAAGTCCTAACCCAACCTAGGTTTAACCCTGACCCAATCTAGACCAAAACCAACCCGAACCAGATAGAAACCCTAACTCAAGCCCAAACCCGATCTCAACCCAAATCGAACCCAAGCTAACCCAACCTAGACCCAAATTAACCTAACCCATACCTGACCTAACCCAACCCGAAAAAAACCCAGGTCCAACATAGGTCTAATACAGGTCAACCCAAGGCCAACCCAGGTCCAACCTAGGTCTAATACAGGTCAACCCAAGGCCAACCCAGGTCCAATCTAGGTCAAATCTGGGTCAATCCAAGTTAACCCAAGTCCAACTTAGGTCTAACCCAAATCAACCCATGTCAACTCAGGCCAACCCAAGTCTAACCCAGGTCAAGCCAAGTCAACACAAGTCTACCTCAGGTCTAACTTAGAACAAACTTGGGTCAACCCATGTTAACACAATTCAACCTAGTTCAAACCCCAAATCAGTTGGCTCATATCACATATGAGCTTAATTTTGAGTTGACCCGAGATGGAAATCTAGCTCACCTCAATTCAATCCTAACCCAAGTTTAATCCAAGGATAAGTGTATGTGTTATTTGATACACCTAAAATGTATAGTATTTTAAGACACATTTTATACCTATTTTTGAGATATTGCACTTTAATTAAAGGTATTTGTGTGTTTTTCTTTCAAGTACAAGTAAAGAAGTTGAAAAATGCTAAAAGGAGTGAAAAAGAATCAAATTTGGAGCAAAATGTGAAATTTGTGCAAAATTGTTTTGGAGCTTAAGCGCCAGATCCGGCGCTTATGCGCCGGTGAAACAGAGAAGGCCGCGCCTAAGTGCTAGAGGTCCCGTGCTTAAGCATCAAAGGCAATTATTTGACAATTTTCTTCATTTGGTCGTATTTTGAAGAGACATTTGAGACACCTATTGGCTAAAGAGGGTGGTTATAACCACTAGGAACAAAAATATTATTAAAAGACTTGTGAAAGGAGGCATCCCTTGGAGAATACATCGAATTTGAACAAATTTTGAAGAATTTCCAAGACACCTCTTGGGAAATTTATAAAAGAAGGAAGTTGAGACATTTGAGATGGGTGCTTGAAGAGGGAGAGAGTGTTGAGTCCTGTGAAGATTGCGAAAAATCTTGTGGAGAGATTCAGGCACCATAAATTTATTTTTTTTCTTTTTTTTGTTTTTAGTTTTATTTTGAGAATATAGAGTGTTGTAAAAGAGAAGAGATTCAAAGGAACTTCAAGAGTTTGGTGGAGGATTTGAGATAAGTTTTTATCTTTGTTTTTAAACTACTTTTGGTTTTAATCGAGATTTTTTGTTGGTTTGACAATGATTTCTACTTTTAAACTAAAGTGCAGTTTTGTGTTTTCCATGAATTCTGAATAGTTCTCTTTATCTTTCTCCTTAAGATGATAAGTAATTAGTGTGTTGGATAGAAGTTTTGGAGATTATTAATCTTTAATGTTGGAAGAAGTTGTGATGATTTAATTCCATGCACTTCATTTACTTCTTGATTTGGCCTATCGAGATGTTAAAATTTATTGTGAGAACATGTAAGAACCGGACCGGTATTGTCTCAGTCAACAATTGAAAATAATCACATGAGATTGTATGAATGAGAATGTAATTCATATAATTTAGTGCAAATAAATAGGGAAATAAAATTTGAAGGGTGAAGAGTTAGAGGACTTTAATGTGACAGGTTAAAGCCACAACTTGGTTTATTGTTTTAAGTTCTGATACGAGATGTTAGCCCCCAGGTGGAGGAAATCGAGGGAACTCTAGAATGAGAGCTGGTATGTTCCTTGCCTAGCGGTCTTCAAAACTATTCAAATTTTAAATTAACCAATGTTCTTTATAGCATCTCTAGTACAGGTAGGGAATATTATTACTCCTATTTGGCACAACAAAATTTACATACTTCCACAACAGAATTCCTATACTTATTACTGATTCATCAAAAGGAGAAAGATATTTTCATATTCTGTGTTTTTCTTTTACATAAACTCCAATTATTTAGAAGTTGTTACTGTTTTGTCAAAATATCAACAATACCAAAAAGATTAGAATTTTAATTACTATCAAATTAGATATAGTTTAAGTAATTATCTTTTTGAAATAGAAGTTTGTTGTTTGAAAGTGCATATTTCCAATTTCCCCGTGAGATCGATATTTGGGGCTTAATCAAAAAGTCATATATTACATGATAATGATATGTATACTTACGTAGTATACCAATATATATATATATATATATATATATATATATATAAATTAAAGAGTTAAATTCTTATTTTCTTCAGGATCAAGTTTTTGGCATTGTTGTAAAGTAGAGAAATATAAGTGAAAATATAATCGCATACATTGTTATACTGTTGCATATGAGCAGTTTCAGGATCAAGTTTTTGGCATTGTTGTAAAGTAGAGAAATATAAGTGAAAATATAATCGCATACATTGTTATACTGTTGCATATGAGCAGTTTCAGGATCATGTTTTTGGCGTCGTTGCCGGGGAAGATTTCAAAACTTGATTTAAAGTGAATTTTGATTTTCAAAAGTCTTATTTAAACTTTAAGATTTATTGTAACAATATATTATTACAGTATTTTATTGTTGTGTGTTTATTTTATTTCATTTTAATTTTATGTTAGTATATGCATAGTTCAGGTTTTGAAGGACTAATGTCCTACGATTCTGAATTAGAAAGAACTGTAAAGAAAATCAGAAAAACAAAAAAAAATTAAAAAACTTTGAAAAATCTAAAAAATTTACAGAAATGACAGACCAAAATGATCAAAATATTTAAATTCATCAAGAATTTAGACTATTAAGAGATTATGTCAACCCTACGGTAGATGAACTTCATTGTAGTATTCAAAAACCTACTGTATTGGACAATTCATT
Organism: Phalaenopsis aphrodite; assembly: GCA_003013225.1. NCBI lineage: Eukaryota > Viridiplantae > Streptophyta > Magnoliopsida > Asparagales > Orchidaceae > Phalaenopsis > Phalaenopsis aphrodite. The sequence continues at coordinate 422,695 of NEWO01000154.1, read as the reverse complement.
TGAATTTAAACCTGTTATTATTCAAATGGTATCAAATAATCAATTTGGAGGATCACCAACTGAAGATCCAAATTTACATCTTGCCAATTTTCTAGAATTGTGTGCTATATTTAAATATAATGGTGTACCAGATGATGTCATAAGACTCAGGTTATTTATTTTCTCACTGAGGGATAAAGCTAAGATTTGGTTGCATTCGTTAACACCTGGATCTATCAGAACTTGGGGTGATTTAGCTAAAAAATTCCTTGCTAAATGTTTTCCACCATAAAAAACTGTGAAGCTTAGAAAGGATATTACATCTTTTAATCAGTTTGAAGGGGAATCTATCTATGAAGCATGAGAATGATTTAAAGAACTCTTAAGAAAGTGTCTACACAATGTAATGCCATATTGGACTTTTTATAATGGATTAGCTGGATCTCTTAGATCTATTATCGATGTCACTGATGGTGGTTCATTAATGTCAAAACCATTTTATGATGCTTATGCTTTGATTGAAGAAATGACTACCAATAATTTTCAATGGCCTTCTGAGAAGGTAAATCCAAAGAAAGTAGTCAATATTCATGAATATGATGCATTTACTATGTTAGCAAATTAAGTTGCAATTTCAATAAAGTTAAACCAATTTAGAATGAATTTTTCTCAACCAATCTCTATGATTCAAGAGAATTCATTAGGCCAAATGTTAGAAACTTTGAATTTCATAGATAATAAGCAGAATAACCCATATTCAAATTATTATAACCCAGGTTGGACAAATCATCACAACTTCAATTGGAATAATACTATGGGTGGTAATAATCAACAATGGGGGAACAATCAAGTAAACACACTAGAAAACTGGAACTAAGGGAATAATAACTATAGATCTACTTATCCTCTAGGTTTCAACAATAATCCACAATTTAAGGGGAAGAAGTTGTCTATAGAAGAAATGATGTTACGAATGAGAAATCAATTACAAATTTAGGGAGCTACAATTAGAAATATTGAGAATCAACTTGGACAAATCGCAAATTCATTAAGTAATAGATCCCAAGGAACACTTCCTAGTAATACAGAAATAAATCCAAAAGACCAGAATAAAGAGAAAGTAAAGGTCGTTCAACTTAGAAGCGGATGAGAGTTGGAAGGTACGATTCAAAAAGAAACTGAAGTAGAGAGAGAATAAATTGAAGAATCAAAAGAGGATGCTCCAAAAGATTCTGAAAGACATATTTCTCCGCTCAAAATTGATTTGGAAAAACCACCACCTCCATTTTCTTAGAGACTTCATCAACAGAAGTTGGATAAGCAATTTTCAAAATTTCTAGAAATTTTTAAGAAGCTTACAATTAATATTCCATTTGCTGCAGCCTTAAAATAAATGTCAAGCTATGTAAAGTTTATCAAGGATATTCTCAACGGGAAAAAGAAGTTTGAAGATAATGAGAGTGTTGCAATTAGTGAGGATTGCAGTGCTATAATTTAGAAAAAGCATCCTGAAAAGCTTAAAGATCCTGATAGCTTTACAATTTCATATGCGATGGGAGACAAATTTTATGGGAAAGCTTTATGTGATTTAGGTGCAAGCATTAACCTTATGTCATTATCAATATTTAAAAGATTGGGATTAGGAGAAATAACTCCTACTACTGTAACTCTGTAGTTAGCAGATCGTTCAATAACATACCCTAAATAAGTTAGAAGATGTCCTAATGAAAGTGGATCAATTTAACTTTCATGTTGATTTCATTGTGCTGGATATGGAGAAAGATAAAGAGATACCTATCATTTTGGGGAGACATTTCCTAGGCACAGGAAGAGCAATGATAAATGTGCAAAAACGGGAATTAACAATGCATGTCAATGATTAAAGTGTTACTTTTAACATTTCAAGATTAGAGAAATATCCTGCAAACTGTAACGAAGATGAATACTATAGAATTGTTGTTATAAGATATCTGAGTGAATGTCATTTCAAAACTATTTATGAAGAAAAATCTGAAGAAAAAGATTTGGAACTTGAGAAAGAAGAGGAATTAGATCAATGTGAAGATCTTTTTGAGGAACATTCAAACTATGTTCGAGAAAGTTTTGAAATTTTGGACACGTTAGAAAAACATAAAACATTTTGTCCATCAATAGAAGAACCTCCTGAACTTGAGTTGAAGTTATTTCCTGATCATTTAAAATATGTCTTTTTAGGTGATTCCTCTACTTTACCGGTTATACTTTTCTCAAAATTAACGCTGGAAGAAGAAGAAAGGTTGATGAAAATTCAAAAAATTTTTAAGAAAGCCTTTGGATGAACAATAGCTGATATTAAAGGAATCAGTCCTTCAATTTGTATGCATAGAATTAATATGGAAGAGAACGGCAAACCCAGGGTTGATCCTCAAAAGAGATTGAATCCAGTTATGAAAGAAGTTGCAAAGAAAGAAATTTTAAAGTGGTTAGATGTTAGAGTTTTCAACCCTATTCAGATAGTGAATGGGTTAGTCCAATTCACTGTGTTCCTAAGAAAGGAGGAGTAACTGTGACTGTGAACAAACATAATGAGTTAATAGCTACTAAATAAGTCACAAGGTGGCGAATATGTATTGACTATAGAAAATTAAATCTTGTCACCAGGAAAGATCACTTTCCACTACCCTTTCTAGATCAAATGTTGGATATACTAGCTAGGCATAGATATTTTTAGTTTCTGGATGGATATACCGGTTATCACCAAATTCAAATAACTTCTGAGGATCAAAAGAAAACAACTTTTAATAGTTCATATGGTACATTTGATTTTAGAAGAATGCTCTTTGGTTTATGTAATGCCCCTACTACATTTCAAAGATGTATAATGATAATTTTTTTGTGATTTAATTGAAAAAGGAATTGAAGTATTTATGGATGTTTTTTCAATGTTTGGAACTTCATTTGATTCATTTTTAGATCATTTATCAAAAGTTCTTAAGCGCTGTGAAGAAACAGATTTAGTCCTTAATTGGGAAAAATGTCAATTTATGATAGCAGGAGGAATTATATTAGGACATAAAATATCATAAAATGGTATGGAAGTAAATTCTGATAAAATTCAAGTGATCACTAATTTACCTTATCCAACCAATGTAAGGGAAATTAGGAGTTTTTTAGGACATGTTGGATTTTACAGGTGATATATTAAAGACTTTTTAAAAATTGTTAAGTCTTTATGCCATTTATTGGAGAAAGATGCAATTTCCAAATTTGATGAAGAGTGCCTAAAAGCTTTTGAGTTATTAAACGAAAAACTTGTCACTACACCAATTATAGTTTCACCAGATTAAGGAAAAATTTTTGAATTGATGTAATGCTAGTGATTATGTTATTGAAGTTGTTTTAGGACAAGGATATGAAAAATTTTCAATGTAATTTACTATGCTAGTAACTCTTAATGAAACCCAAATTAATTATACAATAACAGAAAAAAAGTTATTAGCAATAGCATATGCCTTTGATAAATTTAGATCATATTTAATTAGAAATCATTACGTAGTGCACTTATCATTCTGCTATTAAGTACCTAATGAAAAAGAAGGTAGCTAAACCTAGACTTATAAGATGGATTCTTCTTTTGCAAGAATTTGATTTTACAATAGTAGATCGGAAGGAAACTGAAAATCAAATTGCTGATCATTTGTCCAGGCTTGAGTTAGAAAAACCACTCTATTTTGAAAAAGAAATTAATGAACATTTTCTAGATGAAAAACTGTTTAAAATTAATGAGTGGCATGTTCCGTGGTATGCTGACATTGTGAACTTTCATTAAGTGATATTATATCTTATGGAATGACATACCAACAGAAGAGGAAATTTATTTCTGAAGCTAAGACTTATTTTTGGGATGACCCATTTTTATATAATTAAGGAAATGATCTGATTATTCGAAGATGTGTATTTTTAGAAGAGACTTATGAATTTATCCAAAAATGTCATATTTTTGATTTTGAGGGATATTTTGGGGTTGATAAAACATCATACAAAATTTTACAATATGTATTTTATTGGTCTACTATCTTTAGAGATGTCGATGCTTACATCAAAACTTATGATAGATGTCAAAGAGTAGGCAATATTTCTAGAAGAAATGAGATGCCCCTCAATTATATGCAAGAAGTTGAAATATTTGATGTTTAGGGATTATATTTCATGGGACCATTTATACCATCTTTTGAGAATTTATATATATTGTTAGCAGTGGACTATGTATCAAAACAGATAGATGTTGTTGCTTTACCTCAATGTGATGCTCAAAGTTTTGCAAAGTTTTTGAAAACGAACATATTTTGTGGATTTGGGATGCCAAGAGCTATCATAACTGATGGGGGAAGTCATTTTAGAAATGCCATAATGGAAATATCATATAAATCATAGAATTGCTACTACTTATCATCCTTAGACAAGTGGTTTGGTTGAATTATCTAATAGGGTAATTAAAAGTATTATGAAAAAGTCTACAAATCCAATAAAAATGGATTGGTCAGTCAAACTTGACTATGCTTTGTGGGCTTATAGGAATGCATACAGAACTCCTATAGAAATGTCCTCATATAGGCTAATATTTGGGAAAGCTTGTCACTTACCAGTTGAACTTGAGCATAAAACATATTGGGTGATTAAACAGTTCAATTATAACTTGAAGATGCTGGTGAGAAAATATTATTGCAATTAAATGAGCTTGAAGAGATAAGGAATGAATTTTACGAGAGTGCTAAGATTTATAAAGAAAAGATGAAGATGTGGCATGATCAAAGGATTTTTACTAAAAATTTTCAGCCAGAGCAATAAGTTTTGTTATATAATGCAAGGTTAAGCTTATTTCCAGGCAAACTTAAGTCCGTAGGGAAGGGCCTATTTGTTATGATGAAAGTTTATCCTTATGGAGCTGTGGATATTAAAGATCTTAAAACTGATAAAGTGTTTAAAGTGAATGGTCATAGACTGAAACCTTATTTTATAAGGTATCAGTATAAATTTAATGATCAAATGATGTTGGGTCAACTAGAATAAGCACTGGTTACGTTAGGCTGGCGATGAAAACTAAGCGCTTTGTGGGAGACAATCCATTGTTATCGGTGCGTTTTTGCTTTTAATGTTGTTTGTGTGTAAATAAGAAAATTTGGGGTAATATATTTTAGACTATTATGTGTTAGTAATGATTTTAAGACTTGATTTAGTGATCTAGACATGCGAAAATGAGAATTTGGATGTTAAGTTGATTGGTGCAAAATTGAGCACTGGCGCTTAAGCGCCAATATTCGACGCTTAAGCGTGGGAGTTAAAAAACCATATGCGGAATTCGGATTCTAAAAGATTTAACCGCCAATTGGTTGAATAAAACTTTCCAAGGTAGTTTTAGGACGTTTCTAGGAGTTACTAGAGGGATTTTGGCCTATAAATAGAAGGTTTTGTGAAGGAATTTCACCCCAAGTCATTTTAAGCCCTAAAGTTTAAGAGAGAGAGAGAGAGAGAGAGAGATTTTGAAAGGATGTCTTTATGGGAGATGGATTTGAAGAAGAAGGAAGAGACCATGAGGAAGAAATTCATTAGTCAAAGTGCACAAGAGATGCATAATGGTTTCTTAGTTGTTGGTAGTGAAAGAATATCGGAAAAGATCAACAAAATTGAGACTATCTTGGCTTTATTGGAAACAAAGGTAGTTGAGATTCATGCACATCTAGAGCATATTGGATGGCAATTGAAAATGCAATTCAACCATACTAGTTATATAAAGGAAGCAAATAAGGAGATGTATCTTAAACAGAAATGGATTGAAGAAGACAGTATCAAACTCGTCACTACCGTCCATTTTATCAACTTTATATTCCGATTGCCCGAGAAGAGACAAATGAAAGACCGGAGTTTGTCCCAACAAATGAAGAGTGGAATTAAGTTTTATGTTTGAATTTGTTTGTTAGGAGTCATTGGGTACGTGTTAGTGTTTGTTTTTAGTGTTTATGACTTTTATGTGTTTAATTGTTTAAGTTTGTTAAGTGTTTGCATTTAGAAAATTTTCTCATCTGAGACTATTTGGAGTGAGAATTAAATCTTACATGTACCTGTACTAGTTTGTGAATGAGTGTATATGTTTGTTTTTGGGAAAATTTGTGTCATTTTTAGCCTCAAATCGAATCAGTTATTTTGGAGAATTTTGAGAAAAAGGAGATTTAAGGGAGAGAAAAATAGTCATGTAAGTGTTATGAGACCATTTAGGGGTGGTAAACTTAGGCTTATAGTGCATTTTACTTAAGTTCAAAAATATCAAAAATAGTACGCTGGCGCCTAAGCGCCACATTCTTGCGCTTAAGCACGATGTAGCCCGAGAGGCAGGCGCATAAGAACCACTTACTTAAGCTTAAGCGTCGGTTCACAAAAACCAGTTTGGGAATGGTTAAAAGTAAAAAATAACCCCAAAAATTGCCATATTTACCCTTGTCGTCACCTTCAACCTCTCGAGTTCACGATTTTGGAGGCTATGGCAAGCTATTTTGTGGAAATTTCTTGATGGAATTGAGAAAAATTTGCTACATTTGGATTACTTTAGGTAAGAGCTTCACTTCTATGTAAAAATTTTGGATTTTCACCATATATTTTAAGTACATTTGAAAAAATCTAAAAATCACTATTCATGGAGAAAAATGAGGAAAATCTATGGAAATTGTATAGGAAGTGTAGTTTATACTTATAGGAGTTGAGTTTAGTGGATTAGACTTAATTTTTGAAGTTATTGTGGAATTTTATGAAATTTAATGAGTTTACAGACATTGGCCTATTTAGACATTGAAGCTCAGGAGCTTACGACCGATAAAATAATGTTAAGAGGATTCAACCAAAAGGGAGAGAGAGCTTTTGGATTGATTACATTGCTTATGAAGGTTGGAAAACTAGTAACAACCACTAAGTTTCATATCATCGACGTCGATACCTCTTTTAATGCTCTACTTGGTCGACCGTAGAATCACGAACACAGCATGGTTCCATCGTCTATACACCAGTGCATTAATTACTACAAAGAAGGACAAGAACATTGCATCAAGGAAGATTTACAACCAGTTCATGAAGTTGGTATTCATGAAGATGCTACCTACTACGCGCCTCCAAAGAAAACTGTCTTCTCTCACGAAATTTTCACAAATAAAAGTGAAGATTAAAAAAAATCACAAAGAGGAGGTCATTTAACTTCGCTTCAGTGATCTTCCGCCACTCTTTTGCGACAAGTTGGTGGAGGTTCTTTTAGTTCGTGCACCCGAGGTCGAGGCTGGTGATGTGGACGAGGAAGAACCAACTTGATTGTTGAACAGACTAAGCCAACCATCAACATTGGTGATGAAGATAGTTTTAAAGATGAAATAATGACGACAAAATAGAAGAAACCTCAATACAAGATATCCTTAGAAGATGCTGAGAAAAGAAAATATGAGACAATGTATGATCAGATAAACCACTATGTGAACATCATGGTCCTCGCTCCGATCCTCCCTAAAAAAAGTCGAGAGTTTAGAGGTCAAAGTAGTCCATAGCACTGGTTCAAAGCCAATCAATTTTTATCGTGCTTCTACCTCTACCAGTCTTGAAAATCATGTAAATTTGGATGATGGTTCTAATGAATTAATGGAATTGACTTTTGGTTACTTTTCACATTGTGTACAAAAGTTAATTCAACAGGGACATTTGCCAAAACAAATGCTGAAAGATAAATTAAAACTTTTTGAAAAATTATGGAATGTTAAAATTCAAACTCCCAACTCAAAAGAGGGTCTCGAATTTGNCAAACTCCCAACTCAAAAGAGGGTCTCGAATTTGGTACAAGCGGGCTAGTCAATGATTCATAATTTTGAATGGCTGTTACTAGTGAATCGGAAGAGGATTGTGTCAATATAGAGGATGACTCTACTGATCAACTAATAGAAAATGCTTCACCAGAATTTGAGGAGGAAATCAAGTCAACTGTTGATGAGTTGAAGGAAATTAGCCTCAGGACTGAAGAACAACCTCGATCTACATTTTTAAGTTCTTTACTCAACAATGAAGAATCTTTACAATTGATCAAATTGTTGACATAATTCAAAGATTGTTATGCATTGAGTTATGATGAAATCTCAAAACTGCCAGTAGAGGTTGCAGTTCATAAACTTGGGGTGGACAAAAATATAATCCCAATAAAACAAGCTCCTAGAAGGATGTGCCTTGAAATAGAGCAACAAGTAATTGTCAAGGTGAAGAAATTAATGGACACTAAATTTGTAAAAGAAGAGCATTGCCCCACATGGTTAGTCAATATTGTTCCAGTCAAGAAGAAAAATGTACAGATATGTGTTTATGTCGACTTCTGGGATTTGAACAAAGCATGTTCAAAAGATGAATTTTCGTTATCGATACCAGAAATGATGATGGATATCGCTTCTATACATTAAATATTCTCTTTCATTGACGAATCGTTGGGATACAAGCAAATCAATATGGCTCCTAAGGATGCACCACTTACAACCTTCAAAACACCGATTGGAATTTTTTGCTACACAGTAATGTCATTCGGCCTAAAGAACGCTGGAGCAACATACCAACGTGCAATGAAGAATATTTTTGATAATCTCATTCACAATCAAGTAGAATGTTGCGTGGATAGTTTGATCATCAAAAGTAAACAAAAAATAGACCATTTGTACGATTTGAGGATCATGTTTGAATGATTACGATGATATGATCATAAAATGAATCCCTTAAGTGCTCCTTTGGCGTCAACTCCGAGAAGTTTCTAAGATTCGTTGTCCGTCATCGGGGAATCGAGATCGACCCAAATAAGATTAAAGCTATATTGGAAATGCCTCCTCCTAAAACCTTGAAACAACTACGTTCCTTCAAAGGGAGGTTGACATATCTGAGACGCTTTATTTCTAATCTCTCAAGTAAGTGTCAGCCCTTCTCGACATTAATTAAAAAGGATGTTAAATTTGTTTGGGAAGAGAATTGCCAATGGACCTTTGAGGATGTTAAACAATATTTAATGACACCTCTTGTATTGGCAACCCCTATCTCAGGGAAACCTTTGATACTTTGTACCACATCCTTAGACGACTCTCCTGGAGCCCTCTTAGCCTAAGTCAATGACGAGGGTAAAGAGAACGCACAGTACTAATTGAGTCGCTGCCTAATAACGATGGTCATAAGGTATCCACCAATTGAGAAGCATTGTCTAGCGTTGATTTTCGCCGCCCAGAAGCTTAGACATTACATACTTTCTCATAAGATTACCTTAATTTTAAAAGTTAGTCCGTTGCAATATTTAATGACCCGACCAACACTCTCTGGATGTCTAGCGAGATGGTCGATGATTTTATTGCAATTTGGTATTAATTTTTGTTCCCCTTCATGCTATTAAGGGACAAATTTTAGCAGTCTTCCTCATTGTTTACCCACTTACAACTGGGTCCCCTCTTAATAATGAGCTAACAGATGAACAAAAACTACAAATAGAATTTTCGAGTGCACAATGCTAGGAAATGTACTTCGACGGAGCTTCGTTAGCCAGAAAAGACAAAGGATCAGGCACAATTATATTGGGCAAATTAAGGATTGGTTTGATCTTTATCATGCTAGATAAGTGTATGTTAAGGTTCTCCTATCACCTGACAGAGCCATGTACCAACAACGAAGCAGAATATGAAGCCTTAATCACCGGATTAGAGTTGACAGATGATACACCTAAAATATATAGTATTTTTAGACACATTTTTATACCTATTTTTGAGATATTGCGCTTTAATAGAAGATATTTTTGTATTTTTCTTGCAGATACAAGTAAAAATGGAAAAATTGCTAAAATGATCAAATTTGGAGCAAAAATGTGAAAATTTGTGCAAAAGAGTTTTGGCGCCTAAGCGCCAGATCCGGCACTTAAGCGCCAGTTAAACAATGAAGGTCTGGCTTAAGTGCTGAGACCCGCGCTTAAGCACAAGTGGCAGTTACTAGATGAGTAAAATCAATTTTCATGAATTTTGAAGAGGTTTTTTAGGCACACATTGACTTAATAGGTGATTTTAACCACCATGGACAAAAATTATCAAGAAAGGATGCATCTCTTGGGCAAATACATCGAGTCAAGAGAAATTTTGAAGAGATCCCAAGGAACCTCTTGGAAAACTATAAAAGAAAGAAGAGAGGACTTAGAAAAGAGTCCTAAAAATGTCCGAAAAAGTTTGAGTCCTGAAAATATTAGCAAGTTTTGAAAGTTCTTCTCTGGGGAGTTAGTTCGAAAAGATTTTCAGGAACCACTTTTTATTTACTTTATCCTTTTTGTTATTTTGTTTAGAGTGATTGTAAAAAAGAAGAGATTCAAAGTAACTTCAAGAGTTTGGTGGAGGACTTGAGATAAGTTTTTATCTTTTTGTTTTAGACTACTTTTGGATTTAATTGAGACTTGTTGTTGGTTTGACAATGATTTCTTCTTTTAAACTAAAGTGTGGTTTTGTTTTCCCCATGAATTATGAGTAGTTTTCTTTATCTTTATTCTTAAAATGATAATTAATTAAGTTTTGGATGGAATTTGTGGAGAGTATTGATCTTTAATGTTGGAAGAAGTTGTGATGATTTAAATTCATGCACTTCATTTACTTCTTGATTTGGCCAATTCAGATGTTAAAATTTATTGTGAGAACATGTAAGAACCGGGCTGGTATTGTCTCAATCAACAATTGGAAAGAATCACATGAGATTGTATGAATGAGAACGTAGTTCATATGATTGAATGCAAATAAATAGGAAAATATTCATTGATGGGTGTAAGTTAGAGGACTTTAAAGTGACAGGTTAAAGCCCCCAACTTCTTTTATTATTTTAGGTTTTGATACGAGAATATTAGCCCCCAGGTGGAGGGAATTAAGGGAACTCTAGAGTGAGAGCTAGTATCTTCCCTGCCTAGCCGATCTTCATAACCATTCAAACTTTAAATTAGCCAATGTTCTTTATAGCATCTCTAGTAAGGGTAAAGAATATTATTGCTCCTATTTGGCACAACATAATTTGCATACTTTCACAATAGAATTCCTATGCTTATTACTAATTTATGATAAGAAAAAAGATATTTTCATATTAAATACTTTTTTTATACAAAAACTTTAGTTATCTTTTTAATTGTTACTCTTTCGTTAAAATATCAAAAATACCAAAAATATTTAAATTTTAAATTCCTACAAAAATCATTTTTAATTAAAGTAATTATCTTTTTAAAAATAGAAAAACTTTCTAAAAAGTGCATATTGCATAATCTTCTCTGTGGGTTCGATATTCAGGTCTTAATCAAAAAGTTTTATATTACTTAATAACGATAATTATACTAGCGTAGTATCTCAATATAAATATATATAAATTAAAAAGTTAAATTCTTATTTTTTTCAGAATCAAGTTTTTGGTTTTGTTGCAAAATAAGGAAACATAAGTGAAAAATACCATCAGAATTATTGTTATACTGTGCATAAGCATTAGGTATCCATTGCACCAAGTTTTTGGCATCGTTGCCTTGGAAGAAAACTAAGTAAATTTCTATTTTAGAAACTCTTATTTAAACTTTAAATATTGTATCTTATTTTGTATGATTTATTTAATTTTATGTTAGTGTATGCATATTTTAGGTTATGAAGGACTAGTGTCATACGATTCAGAATTAGAAAGAACTATTACAAAAATCAGAAAAACAAAAAAAAAATCTTTAAAAAAATCAAAAAAATTACAGAAGTGGCAAACCAAAATAATCAAAAATGCTAAAATTTATCAAGAGTTTAGACCTTCAAGAGATTATGTCAACCCTACTGTAGATGAACTTAATTGTAGTATTCAAAACCCTACTGTAGTGGCTAATTCATTTGAGCTTAAACCTGTTATTATCCAAATAGTATCAATTAATCAGTTTGGGGGATCACCAACTGAAGATCCAATTTACATCCTATCAATTTTCTAGAATTGTGTGCTACATTTAAATACGATGGTGTTTCAGATGATGTCATAAGACTTAAGCTATTTCCTTTCTCACTGAGGGATAAAGCTAAGTTGTGGTTAAATTCGTTAGCACCTGGATCTATCAGAACTTGGGGTGATTTAGCACAAAAATTCCTTGCTAAATATTTTCGAGCATAAAAAATTGCAAAGCTTGGAAATGATATTACATCTTTTAATTAGTTTGGAGGGGAATTTATTAATGAAGCATGGGAACGATTTAAAGAACTCTTAAGAAAGTGTTCATACCATGTTATATCAGATTGGTTAATAATTCAAACCTTTTATAATGGATTAATTGGTTCTCTTATATCTATTATTGATGTCATTGTTGGTGCTTCATTGATGTCAAAACCATTTCATGACGCTTATGTTTTAATTGAAGAGATGGCTACCAATAATTTTCAATGGCCTTCTAAGAGGGTAAATCCAAAGAAAGTAGCCAATATTCATGAAATTGATGCATTTATTATGTTAGCAAATCAAGTTGCTCCAATTTTAAGGAAGTTAGACTAATTTGGAATGAATTTTTCTCAATCAATTTCCATGATTGAAGAGAATTTATTAGGTCAAATGGTAGATTCTCAAGCATCGTTAGAGACTTTGAATGTCATAAATAATAAGCAAAATAACTCCTATTCCAATTATTATAACCCAGGTTGGAAGAACCAACTCAACTTTAACTGGAATAACAATTCGGGTGATAATAATCAGCATTGGGGGAATAACCAAGTAAATCCATAGGGAAACTGGAACAACCAAGGGAATAATAATTATATATTTACTTATCCTCCAGGCTTCAACAGTAATACAAAATTTAAGGATAAGAAATTGTCTATAGAAGGAGTGGTGTTACAAATGCATAATCAATTACAAAGTCAAGGAGCTACAATTAGAAATATTGAGAATCAACTTGGGCAAATTACAAGTTCATTAAGCAATAGATCCCAAGGAACACTTCCTAGTAATACTAAATCAAATCAAAGAGACCAAAATAAAGAGCAAGTTAAAGCCATAAAACTTAGAAGCAGAAGATAGTTAGAAGGTAGGATTGAGAAAGAGATTGAAGTAGAGAGAGAAGAAATTAAAGAATCAAAAGAGGACGCTCCGAAAGATTCTAAAAGACCTATTTCTCCGCTGAAATTTGATATAGAAAAAATACCACCTTCATTTTTATAGAGACTTCGACAACAGAAGTTGGATAAGCAATTTTCAAAAATTTTTGTGAAGCTTACAATTAATATTCCATTTGCTGAAGCTTTAGAAAAAATGTCAAGCTATGTAAAGTTTATGAAGGATATTCTAAAAAAAAGGGAAGTTTGAAGATAATGAAACTGTTGCACATAGTGGGAGTGCAATGCTATAATTCAGAAGAAACTTCCTGAAAAGCTTAAAGATCTTGGTAGCTTTATAATTCCATGTGCAATAGGAGATAGATTTTATGGGATAGCTTTATGTGATTTAGGTGCAATCATTAACCTTATGCCATTATCAATATTTCAAAGAATTGGATTAGAAGAAATAACCACTACTACTGTAACTTTGCAGTTAGCAGATCTTTCAATAACCTATCCTAAAGGAGTTATAGAAGATATCTAGTAAAAGTGGATCAATTTATCTTTCCTGTTGATTTCGTTGTGCTAGATATGGAGGAAGATAAAGAGATACCTATCATTTTGGGGAGGCCTTTCTTAGCCATATGAAGAGCAATGATAGATTTGCAGAGAAGGGAATTAACAATGCTCGTCAATGATCAAATTGTTACTATTAACATTTCAAAATCAATGAAATACCCTGCAAAAGGTAAAGATGATGAATGTTATAGAATGGATGTTATAAGACATCTAAGCGAATGTCATTTCAAGACTACTTATGATGAAAAATCTGAAGAAAAATAATTGGAACACGAGTAAGAAGAGGAATTATATCAATGTGTAAACCTTTTTAAGGAAGATTCAAGTTAAGTTCAAGAGAGTTTTGAAATTTTGGACACGATAAACAAAGACAAATCATTTTGTCCATCTATTGAAAAACCTCCAGAACTTGAGCTGAAATTACTTCCTGAACATTTAAAATATCTTTTTAGGAGATTCCCTACTTTACTTGTTATAATTTCCTTGAAGTTAACAAAGGAAGAAGATGAAAAGCTGATGAAAATTCTGAAAAATTTTAAGAAAGCATTTGGATGGACAATTGCTAATATTAAAAGAACCAGTCCTTCAATTTGTATGCATAGAATTAATCTGGAAGAAAATTGCAAACCCAGGGCTGATCCGTAAAGGAGATTAAATCCTTTGATGAAAGAGGTTGTTAAGAAAGAAATTTTAAAGTGGTTAGATGCTAGAATTATGTACCCTATTTCAGATAGTGCATGAGTTACTCCAATTCACTATGTTCCTAAGAAAGGAGGAGTAACTGTAACTGTGAATGAGCATAATGAGTTAATACCTACTAAATAAGTTACAGGGTGATGAATATGCATTGATTATAAAAAATTAAATCTTACCACTAGGAAAGATCATTTTCCACTACCCTTTCTAGGTCAAATGCTGGATAGACTAGCTGGGCATAAATATTTTTGTTTTTATGATGAATATACCGGTTATCACTAAATTCAAATATCTCATGAGCATCAAGAGAAAACAATATTTACCAGTCCTTATGGTACTTTTACTTTTAGAAGAATGCCCTTTAGTTTATGTAATGCCCCTGCTACATTTCAAAGATGTATGATGACAATTTTTTTATGATTTAATTGAAAAAATGATTGAAGTCTTAGTGGATGACTTTTCAGTGTTCGGAACTTCATTTGACTCATGTTTAGGACATTTATCAAAAGTTCTTAAGAGCTGTGAAGAAACAAATTTAGTCCTTAACTAGGAAAAATGCTAATTTATGGTAGTAGGAGAAATTGTATTAGGTCATCACATATCAGAAAATGGTATGAAAGTAGATCCTGTTAAAATTCAAGTGATCTCTAATTTACCTTATCCAACAAATGTAAGGAAAATTATGAGTTTTTTAGGACATGTTGGATTCTACAAACGATATATTAAGGACTTTTCTAAGATTGCTAAGCCCTTATGTCATTTACTGGAGAAATATGCAATTTTCAATTTTGATAAGGAATGCCTAAAAGATTTTAAATTATTAAAAGAAAAATTAATCATTGCACAAATTATAGTTTCACTAAATTGGGAAAAACATTTTGAACTTATGTGTGATGCAAGTGATTATGATATTCGAGCTGTTTTAGGACAAAGGTATGATAAAATTCTCAAAGTTATTTACTATGCTAGTAAAACTCTTAATGAAACTCAAATTAATTATACAACAACTGAAAAAGAGTTATTAGCAATAGTATATGCCTTTGATAAATTTAGATCATATTTGATTGAAACTCATTGTATGGTGCATACATATCATTCTGTTATTAAGTACTTAATGAAAAAGAAGGATACTAAACCGAGACTTACAAGGTGAATTCTTCTTTTACAAGAATTTGATTTTGAAAGTGTAGATTGGAAGGGAACTGAAAATTAAACTGTTAATCATTTGTCCAGGCTTGAATTAGAAAAACCATTCTGTTTTGAAAAAGAAATTAATGATCATTTTCCAGATAAAAAATTGTTCATTGTAAATGAGTGGCGTGTTCCGTGGTATGTGACCAAAGGAAAATATGTTGAGATTTTCATACCTATTTTACACTGGTTTTGTTGATATTGTGTTTTAAAGAAAGATATTTTTGATGTTTTGTTGCAGGAATGATGAATTAGGGTCATTGGAGCAAAAAGCTGCAAAAAGGAGCAAATTTGGAGCGAAAAGAACCAAAATGTGAAGATTTGAACTAGAGCACCGACAGCGAGCCCAACAACACCGACGGTGAGAATTTCCCGAGACTCCATATCAATTACTTTAGAAGGCCCGCTGATAGCACCCTCTAGGCCGCCAACAGCAAGATTGGTGGTTATGTTCAAAGGTGTATTGGATGTGGGCGATTTTTGGAGGATGCTTAGTCAACTCTTGAGAAAACTCTTCTAGAACTTTAAAAGAAGATTTTGGCCAAAAATGGAGAGTCTTCTGGATTAAAAGGCTCCAAGGTGCAAGAGAGGTTCCAGTAGTGTGTAAAGAGTTTAATTGTGAGGAATTCTTCAAGAAATTGTAAGAGTTGAGGGAAAGTGAGAGATTTCTTCCTCCTTGCCGCTTCGAAGAGGAATTCTATGTGCTGTGAAAAAAGGAAGAGATTTAGAGGAACTTCGAGGAGTTTGCTTGGGGAGAAGTTAAAGATAAGTGTTTTTTACTTGTTGTAGTTTGTATGACTTTGCTTTTATATATGAATTCCGAGTTTTGTTGTGTCTTCCCCATGAGTTCTGAACAGTTTTCTCTGTCTTTCTTCTTGTCTTGAGATTTGTGAAATGATGATTTAAATTGGTTGAGCCATGAAAATGTTAAAGAATTTGTGATGATCTTTTCACTTCGATCTTAATTTACTTTCAATCTGGCCAATTGATTTATTAAAATATGTTGAGTTTTACAACTAAAGTGAAGATTACATCCAAGACTCAGGGAGGTCAAAGCCCTTGGAAATTGGTTGCAAATAAATAGGGAAATGAAATTATCAGGCGTAGAATTGGAGATTTTAGAGTGACAGACTAAAATCCCCAATTCGGTCATATCGTTTAGGTGTTGAAGTGTAGAAGTTAGCCCTCATGAGAGGGGAACGTGGGAGCTCTGAAGTGAGAGCCAGTACCCTCCCAGCCTAGTCGCAGATTCAGTAAACAAGCATATGATTAGTCAATGTTCTTTATGCCTGAACCAAAGTGTAAAGAATAGATATCCTCCTATTTGGCATAATACAATTTGAACTGATTCACTTTATCCATTCACTATAATTTCTTGGCAAGGAGAAGGATGCTTTCTTATATATTGAATGTCACATTAAAAACTTTATTAGTATAATTAATTATTTAAGAGTTATTAAAATTACATATTTATTTCAATTTCCTATTAGTGACAGATAAGCAATTTGAATTCCATTGTTGTGATTAAGTATTACTTTTCTAAAATCTTTGTTCGCAGTTCTAATATTACTCCCCGTGGGATCGATATCTAGGACTCTGTTAGAGCCTTATATTACTTGAGCAATACGTATACTTGCGTTGATAAGTGTGACTTTATCATTATTGAATATTATATATATACATCTTTATCGAATCTATAACCGTTGTTATGTTTTTGGTGTCATTGTTGAGGAATTAAATCTTTTAACAGCAATATTAAATACTTGTATTTTTAAGGATATATAAATTCGTTGTCTCCTACTGATGGAAGAAACCTATTCTGAGCCAAGAAAGTGGATGCGAAGAAAGGGCAGGATCACTATACAGTGCGTCTGCTATTACAACTTCACCAACAATAGACAAGGAAATCCTCCTGGGATTCTGAGACATGATCAGATGTATTCGCTACCTCCCATGATAAAATGGTTGATTAAAAGAGTGGTCCGATGGAGCATACTACCAGCTGACTGTATTTCTAACAGCTGCATTATCAACATATATGATGAAGGAGACTGTATACCTCCTCACATTGACCATCATGACTTTGTGAGGCCTTTCTGCACGGTCTTGTTCATGAGCAAAAGCAACATACTATTTAGAAAAGAAATAGATACCATTGGCCCTGACAAATTAAGAGGATCCGTGGAAATTCCAATACTTATTGGTTCAATGCTAGTTCTTAAAGGAAATAGAGCAGATGTCCACAAACACTGTATCCCAGGGGTGCGTCACCGCAGGGTGTCTGTAACCTTCCGAATGAAGGATGACAGCAAAATGCCATAAGGATTCCGACCGGACCTGGAATTGGAAGAACTACTGCCATACGAGCCATGAGAGGGTTGGACCTCTAAGCACATGCAAAGGGAACTTCTGTCTTGGAGCATTGCTTAGAAGGTCAGCTCGATCAGGAGCTTACCTCACCCGAGACAGACACTCAGAGGATTCTTTTTTTACTACATTTTTGTCACAGCAGATATGATATGCATTAGACATGCTTAGCCTATGATATGTACTTGGTATGGGATATTGTTGGATGTACTTTGATGCAGTCAGCATAATTGTAATTTTTTAGGCTCTGACCTACACTCAATCTGTAACATTTATTGGAACAGATTAATTAAATCTCTTTCAGAAATTTGTCTGTTTGTTTAATTGCCCTTTTTGGTTTGATGGATAAAAGCCACGAACTATATGTTGGTTTGAGATTACAAATGAACAAAGAACAAAGCAGTAAAACTTAATAATAAAGTTGAAATAAAACACTCTTTTGAAAATCAATCAACCCACAAAAATTAAATTTTGGAAAACATATTTTGAAAATTAAACGTGATAAAAACAACAAGAAAAGAAAATAAATATGTTAAGTCGATTCTCTCGATTTCGATGTATCTTACTCTTTGCTCGTGCAGCATGACTATCGTTGTCTACATTAACTCTTCACATCCTTGTGAAATTTCACATTCTACACAAAATCTTACAAAATTTTGCACATTTTCCTCAACAATGTCAGCTTTTTTCACAAGACACATATATATGAGTTCAACATCATAAACTTTCAATTCTCATTTTGGAATCAATCCTTAACTTTTGATTCCCTCCTTTTAAGGTCAGTCCCTAACTTCCGACCCTCTCTTGAGATTGATCCTTAACATTCAATTCTCATTTTGGAATCAGTCCTTAACTTCTGATTCTCTCCTTTCCAGGTCGGTCCTTAACTTCTGATCCTCCTTTTGAGATTGATCCTTAACTTTCAATTCTCATTTTGGAATCAATCCTTAACTTCTGATT
>NEWO01000154.1:391480-401729 GCA_003013225.1 Phalaenopsis aphrodite | reverse complement strand
AAATCCAAGCTCAATTGGTCCATTAATTGAGCCCAATTTTGATCTAAGTCAAGCCCCCAATTTTGTCAACATGACTTAATCTCACCAAATTGAACCCCGTAGTCTACTCAATTTGCTATAATTTATGTTGAAAACTCTTCATAACATTCCTACACATCAATATTGACCTTCAATTGGCCCTGGTGAGGCCTCATTTACACTTAATTTTGACCTAAATCCAAAATCCCCAAATTTGCCCCAAATTAGCCATATCTCCAAATTTCACCAAATTGAATGCCCTAACCCCAAAATTGGCACCCAATTTATGCTGAAAACTCTTCATGATGTCCCCATTGACCATTTTCAACAATTAATTTGAACTTAGCCCAAGCTTATCCCAATCTAGACCTAAGTCTAGCCAACATGCCCAAAGTGACCAAAAGTTCAAAATCCTTCAAATTGAACACCCAATTGAACTCAAAATCATTCCAATCCTTCACCAAAAATATTCATTACAATCATCTACATCAAATTTATCAAACATTTGGGCCAATTTACATGGCTATCCTAACCTAAACCCAACATCTAGCCAATTTAAGCCACATGAACCCATGCACCAAAATTGGCCTAGACACCTTAAAGCCACCAACTTTATGACTCCACAGCCACTAAGCTCCTCCTAAGGATCAGGATAAGCCATCATAAATCCACCATAGCATGCTATGGACCAATGTATCCCCAAATTAAGGGATTCATTCCTTTTTTCAGGCCTTAACCACAAAATCTCATCCATCATTGATTACCATGGGGACTTAACCATCATTAGCCACCCCTAAACCTCCTGAGCCAGGAGATGACCACTCCCATGTCAGCCAACCACCTTGGTGGTTAGAAAATGGCCAAACCTTGAGCCACCACCCACAAATTCAACCCAATTCAAACCTAGAGGCCAAACTAGCCCAACTACTCTTTTGGGCTTCTCTGCCCTCCACATAAGCAATATTTTCCTTGGTAGCCAGCCTAGACCATTTTATTTAAAGCTCACCTCCATGGTCAATAAGGGAGAGCTGAAAATTTTCTAAGGAAACTTTGTCAATTTGCTTCAGTTCAAGCTCACCATTTTCCCCCTCTGGTTCCCTCTGTGAGAGTTCAATTTTTAGCTCAAAGTTTCAGTCGAAACCAGGACATATTTCCTCACAGCTCTACACTAAACCAAACCTAAATTAACTATGCACACACCATCCCCACACTGAGAGGAGTTGATCCTCCACAAAAGCCACCTCTCAAGCAGCCTCTACTATAGACTTCAATCAACACCTAAAATCGAGCTTGATTGAATTTATACTTAGACCATTCACCAAAGCTTAGGATTTCATCTGAAGGTTTGTTGGGAACAATTGAAGCTATCACAACCATCTGATTGAGGCCTCCCCTCTCAGACAAAGGTATTGAACTCAAACACTAAATTGAGCTTGTTTTGATCCACTATATGTATTTACTATATCTCATACTGTATAATCCATATAGATAGGTTCATCTTGAGTAGATGAAGCTCTAGGAACAAACCCCATGAGATTTGGTTGAGTTTAGAGGGAGATCATAAGGTTTTAGTATGGACGGTTCTCAGGTTAGCATACTTGGGGACGATGACGCAGAGCCGTCTGATCGCTTGTTTATCTCATCAACGGACGAGATCTAGTCGGATGAACTCTTGATGTGTGAAACGCGGGTCGCATGGCATGACAGTGTGGAAAGCATAGTGAATGGGAGCGCACTGCGTCACTGTTCGAAGCTGCCTAGGATCCAGTCAGCGCCGCGTGTTTAAGTATAAAAATAGAGTATTTTTTGATTTATTTAAATGCCTGACTTTCAAAAATTCATATCTTGGTTTAGAAAAATCAAAAAAATAAAATAAAAATATCCTAGTTCTCAGTGAACAGAGTAGAACAATGTGGAGATGTTTTGAAATTTATTTAATGAATATTTTATTTTTAATTAATTAAATATTTTTTTGAGTATTTTAACTCTCCATGCATATAGACATTTCACCATGACTTGATCTTTTGGCATGTTGTTGCCTCTATCATGGGTGATATTCTCTGATTTTTTCAAAGTCAGAGATCCCTATTTTTCAAATTTGTGTCTATTATTTGCAAAAATTAATCATAATAATTTGCATGTTGCTTAAAAAAATCCAAGAAAATTTTTAAAGGTCTATTGTGACTAGAGAACCTTTTATAAAATATTTCATGAGCTAAGTCATTAAAAACACTCCTAATTTGCACAAAATCCTAAAACACAAAGAAAATTAATTTGGGAAAAATAAACATCTAAATGACTTAATTTTAAATTTCCACTATAATTTGAGGTTCAAAGAACTTGCCATAAAAATTTCAAAATATTTGAAGCTCATTTAATAACTCAAATTGATTTTTTAAGTTAAATATCATTTTGACACTAAAATAATTTTTAATAATTAAAATATAACTAAAAAATCATAAAAATTAGTTTTGGGAGTTCTCTGTGATCAGATGATTTTTGAAGATAAATTTTAAATAAAATAAAAACTTTATTTTTAAGCCTATTTTAAATATTTAAACAATTGAAAAATTAATAAAAATCATAAAATTAGTAAAATTGACGAAAATGTTCTAATTTGTTTCCTAAGCACTTAGAAGCAATTGGAATATTTTTCCTAATTTTCTAAGTGAAGATATTGAATTTTAAAGCTTAATTATTTTTAAAGGCTAACAACTTAATTTTTCTTAATCTTTCATTTAAAAAAATTTACTAATTCAAAGAAAAATCAAAAATATGTCAAGTTTATTTTTCTAGGCCCTTTGACCTCAGAGAGATTTAATAAAAATATATAACTTAATTTTCCACATTTAAAATATTTTTTTAATTAATTAATGCTCTATAAATTAAAATAATTTTGATAGTTCAAATAGAACTCAAAAAATCATGAAATTTAGTCGTAGTGGTTTTCTAGTATAAGTCCACCTCCAGTAAAAATTTTAAGGAATTAAGCTTTGCCGTAGTTAAGTTATGGAATTTTCTTTAAAAAATCATATTCTTGCATATAAATAATTATATAAATTAAATTAAAATTTGAAAAATCAGATTTTCTCCTTTGATGTCTTAATTGATCCATGAGTGAGGTGGGATAAAAATTCCAAAGTTGTTTGAATTAAATTTGATAAATTATGATGTGATAGAGCCTTAGGGGCAAAAGTGTGATTTTGGAAATGTTGCCTTAATTAACATTTAGGCCTAATTCAAGAAAGGAAAATGGGTAGTCTTTGATCCTAATCAACATATTTGGGTGATTGAAATACAAAGGATTAATTGGTAGAAATCAATCTCATTTTTCTTAATTAAAAGATAAATTTGTATTTTCCTATGTTATCCAAATTTGGAAGTCTCCCAAATCAAACGATCTTAAACGGGGGTATGGTTTTGTGTGTTAATAACTCATTAATTTAATACCCTCATTTTGATTTTCAGATAACATTCAAATGTTTTGATAGTGAATTATTACCACTAAATATTCAAAGTTCTTTAAAAAAAGACTAAGGCATTCATCAGGATCTTAAGAGCTTAGTGGTGACTTAAGCTAAATCAAATTTAGTTAAATGAAGATTAGAAAAGTGAATAAAAATTAAACACCTTAGAAGCACTATAAGCCCAAGTTAAAACCAAAATTGGCTAAGTGTCTTAATAACACTAACTTGTCCCTTTAAGGATCTCCATCTATATAATTATTAAAGTAAATGACAAATGATAATCACCCTACTCTTAGGGATAATTAAAACATCGATATTTACTGAACACTAGAAATATTTATAGGATGAATTATTATGCAACATAATAAGTTTAAATAAGCTCAATATTTTTCACCAGGCGGTGAGGGGAAAGCATGAACCTGCTTTTTCTCCTAACTTGTTGGATACCTCGGAGGTCTACTGAACTCACTATGGATTGCTTAATAAAATCATCCTTAATCAAACCAATAAGAACTCACTAAGATATAATCTGGGAATCTTATTTTCCCGTTTTACATAAAATGCCCTTACATGCATTTTTTGAGTTTCAGTTGGAGATGACGGGAAGACCATCCAGGTACGCTTTTATTGTGATTTATTTACCTGTATTTTTTGTTTCTTGTACTTTACTTTTTAGCACGTTATTGTGCTTACTCACCTGCATGTATAACCAAAATATGAACTTGCATGTTAAACAGCGATGTCACCCCGCATGAAAACCAAAACTACTAGGATAGCCATAAAACCAAAACCAAAACCAAAATTAAAATCAACTAAGACAAAATTCACCGCCACAACATTCAAAATATAAAACAACTCAAAATTTAATCACAAACATCACAAAAACAACTACTACAACTAAATTAAGACGTCTCTATTGGGTGATCGAGAACTTTTTGGAGGTAACCTACGGTTGCTAACGAGGCTTCCCACGGTCTAAATGAAAGTATGGAACTCATTAAGTTGAGTTTAATAAATTCATTTGTACTAAGTGAATATCATAGAAAATAGTGGTACCAGAATAAGGGAACCGTAGGATCCTAACCAGTGTCACTCTAATCAATTTTAACACACTCCATAATATTTAAAGAACTACAACTATAGGGCCATCTGATTTGACATCATAACCTAGCAAACCAGAAAAATTAAACTTGTCATGATGAGGAGCTTGAAGCTAGCATGATGGGCAGCATGGCCATCTTCAACAGCAAAACCTGTCTTCCCAAGCTAAACCAACTTCATTCCTTAGAATTAAACAAAAAATCCATAGGACTTTGAGGTATTTTAATAATGCAACGTAAATCCTCACCTTATCTTTAGGCCATTGTATAGCTCTATTGTACAATCTAAGCCCTAACTCGTCTTAGGATTCTGAGGTTGTCATTCGTCACGACCTAAACCCTCACAACTTCCAGGCTATTTGTGTGACCGTTTCACACAAATGTAAGCCCTAAAATAATAAAATTTGCAGGATTAAATAATTAATTATTTCTCCTTAAAACTGAAACCAAATAATATGATAGCATGGGAAGTCACTGAGGTTCTCCCCCGGATCTGTGACATCCCCAAGTTCTTCCTCCTTTGGATTTTATAACCAAATGCTCCAAATTTGAACCATTCCCCTTTCACACCTCTTTGTCTGATTTAGTTGAAATGTCATATCATTTTGGAACTCATTGAAGATAATATTTCTTAACTTTTATCGAGAGTTTTCTTGGGTGACTTTGGTTTTCTAAGATGTAATTAACTATAGGGGCTTGCCCTTATAGGAAGTTTGTCTGAACCTAACTTAAAATAAACCCTATTTAATTCTTCATACTAAGTAGGGGAAATTTTTTGCAAATAAAACTTTTTCGCGGAACAAACATATGTCATATATTTCTTAGTTTATTTGATCGAGCATCATCCTCAAGTCTTGTGTTTATCTTTCGGGATAGATACAGGATTTGATGTATAATGCTCTTTCATTTAAACTATGAAAAATATGTGGTCAATTTGATTTCATATTTTTCTAAAACTATATATATGTAAATTAAAACGTACTTCCGAAGCGGGCGACGGGATTTCGATTCCGGTGACCGACAACTTCCAATGGGCAACTCCAACCAAACTAGTGCCAACATTTATATCAAGACTTTACTTTAGGAAATGAGGAGTAGAATTCAAAACCATTAAAGTTCTATCTAGATAGTAATCCTTGCCTAAAAAAGAAAAGAAAAATAAAAGAAAAATAAAAAGAAAAGAAAAAAAAAGAGAAAAAAGTAAGGGAGGAGAAGCTTGAGGATTAGTGCCTAATTAAAAATTGGTTTCACATTTGATCTTTTTAAAGTATAAGACTTGAGAAACTCTTAAGCTTAATGATATAATATAGTAAGTAAAATTATTCTTAATAAAAATTTTTATGTTGAGATAATAAAAGGACTAAATTATAAACTTGGAGAATCTACAATATTTTTGAATTAGATAGAAACTCATATTTTCATCTTTCTAAACATTAAAAATTTCTAAAGTTTAAGTTAGTTATATTTACTGAATATTTTTTTTAAAATTGGACAACTATATTTCTAAATCTAAATTTTGGTAACTTCCAAAGAAACTCATATATATATCATACTTATTTAGTATTTAAAAATTGAAGTGTCACTTGAAGACAAGTAACATTTTAAGTTCAAGGGATTTTGATACACCTAAAATATATAGTATTTTTAGACACATTTTTAAAGCTATTTTTTAGATATTATACTTTAATGGAAGGTATTTGTGTGTTTTTCTTTCAGGTATAAGTAAAAAGTTGAGAAAAGCTAAAAGAAATTGAAAAAGGATCAAAGTTGGAGAAAAATGTGAAATTTGTGTAAAAGTGTTTTGACTCCTAAGTGCTAGAACCGAGGCTTAAGCACTAGTGAAATAGAGAAGGCCGCGTCTAAGCACCAAAGGCCCCACGCTTAAGCGCCAGAGACAGTTATTTGACGGTTTTCTTCATTTGACCGAATTTTGAAGAGACATTTTGAGGCACATATTGGCTAAAGAGGATGGTTATAACCACTAGAAACAAAAATATTATTAAAAGACTTGTGAAGGAGGCATCATTTGGAGAATACATCAAATTTGGACACATTTTGAAGAATTTCCAAGGCACCTCTTGGGAAATTTATAAAAGAAGGAAGTTGAGACATTTGAGATGTGTGCTTTAAGAGGGAGAGAGTGCTGAGTCTTGAGAAGATTGTGGAGAATCTTGTGGAGAGATTCAGGCACCACAAATTTATTTTTTACTTTTTTTTTGTTTTTAGTTTTATTTCGAGAGTATAGAGTGTTGTAAAAGTGAAGAGATTCAAATGAACTTCAAGAGTTTGGTGAAGGATTTGAGATAAGTTTTTATCTTTGTTTTTAAACTACTTTTGGTTTTAATTGAGACTTCTTGTTGGTTTGATAATGATTTCTACTTTTAAACTAAAGTGTGGTTTTATTTTCTCCAGGGATTCTGAGTAGTTTTCTTTATTTTTCTCTTTAAAATGATATGTAATTAAAGTGTTGGACGAAAGTTGTGGAGAGTTGTCGGTTATTTTTTCTTTCAAAAATAAGCTTTTAAAATTTAAATTTAGAATTTAATATATATATATATATATATGTATATATCTATAATGTAATTTTAATTTTGTGAAAATAGTATCTTTTATTTTTTTTGAAAAATGATGATACCGAGTAGACCTCGTATATCTAACAGTTTAAATAGTTGAACATAATACCATAAATGATATATCATCCCGTAGGATGAACATATCACTTATTAGTAGGCTTAACTATCTATACTTAAAAGTTTATGAATCTATTTTGGCCGACAAATTTCCCTATTTTATACACATATTAGATAGGGTTTAGATTAATTTGGGTTCTTAAATTCTCTATAGGAGCAAGCCCCTATAGTTAATTACATCTTAGACAAATGAAGTCACCTAAGAAAACTCTCGATAATGATCAGAGGTTTCATCTTCAAGAATTCAACGTTCAAGTTTCCACGATTGTTCATAGAAAAAGTCAAATAGGATACATTCAAATAGGAACAATTATTTCCAGAATCCAAAGAAGTGAAAAGTAGGAGATGTCGAAGATATTGAATAATATTCAATGACTAATCAAATTAATCTATGGTTTGGCATTACACCTTTGAAATAGAAGTTATTTGATGTTTTAGTCCTGCAAATTATTTAGATATTCAAGACTTATATCTGTGTATCATATGCAAATAGCCCGAGAAAATGTGAAAATTTATGTCATACTAAACGACTACCTCGGAAGCCTAAAAAGTTTAGAACTTATATCGTATGATATAAAAATTGTAGAAAGTCCTAAAAGATAATGTGAGGATTTACGTCATATCAAACAAACAACCTCAACGTCTTATAGGTATGTTATTTAAGTCTATCGAGGTTATGCATAAGCTCATCCTTTCTCCATTGGTAGTTGTCTTGACCGTTGTCCGAAGATGAATCGTCAACCGACCATGTCGTCGTCTCATTCCGAGAAAAGGTGAGAGAGAAGAGAGAATAAAAAAATCATGTCTCGAACGGCCTATCCTAGGGGATTGCACAAACATACTAGAAAGGTAGCAACTAAAGTGTGAATGCTGATAAATGTATACAGTACAATAAAGAACAAACAAAGAGACTATGTTGTAAGATGTGGCAAGAAAATGCATGGGACATGTAATGAAGTACAGTACAGTACAAAATAAAAAGAAGTATGCAGGAAATAAAGTACGGAAATTAAATAAATAAAAATGTACCTGATCAAATTCTGCTAAAGCTTCAAAACAAATTGCAATTGTATGATATAAATGGGTGAGGTAAACATTTGCAGATTATAAAAGAAAATTAAATTTTGAACATATGAAAGTCTCAAGATGGGATATTAGATTTCAATTTGGGGATAGGCCAAGACTAGACCACTTTTTCTCTTTATCTTGATCCCACAGGAAACTGATATATCGAGGTCAACCTATCAGCATCAACTAGAGGCCACCAACAAATCACCCCTATAATCAGACAGTCTTAAACCCTGTCATTTAGTGAATATGAGAATAGAGTAGTATTTGAACCCGCAAAGTGTGGTGCACCTATATGTGAAATGTAGTATCTGAACTCATTGAAGTGTGGTGTATCTATATGTGAAATGTAGTATCTGTCGTGCAGGGCGTTGTGTGTGAATTATATAGTGTGTATGAGTGTAGTACATACTTCTTATGCAAGTGTATGCAAGTGTAATATCTGTGTAAAACCCATAGTATCTATACATGATATGTAACATCTGTCGTGCAGAGTGTAATGTGTGTGTCGGCACTATTTTTAGTGTGGGGTTTTCCCGTAAGAAGCTGTCGGTCATCGGAATTGAAATCCCTTTGCCCGCTTCGGAAGGACGTTAAAAAAATTTAGTTTTGAAAAAGATGAAGTCAAATTAACCCCATAATTTTCATAGTTTAGATGAAAGAGCGNAAAAATAGGATTTTTCAAAGAAAATTCCTAACTTGACAAAGCTAAATTATAAGCCCTTGAAATTTTTACTGGAGGTATACCTAGATTAGAGAAGCCTTTCAATCAAATTTCATAATTTTTTGAATTCTCTGTGATTTACTAGAATTATTTTAAGTTATGGGCTATTTAATAAAAATAAAATATTTTAGGTGGTGAAAATTAAGTTTTATATTTTTGAATCTCTCTAAGGTCAGAGAACTTAGAGGACCAAAAATTTATATTTTTATGATTTTTCTTTGATTTATTGGAATTATTTTAGTGAAAACTTATTTTTAGCCTTTAAAGATTATTTTTAAGCTTTGAAAATAAATATCTTTATTTAGAAAATCAAGAAAAATATTCTAATTATTCCTAAGTGATTAGGAAATAATTTAGAACATTTTCATGAGTTTTATTATTTTTGTGATTTTTATGAATTTTTAATTATTTTAAATATTTAAAATAGGCCA
The DNA here is from genome assembly GCA_003013225.1 of Phalaenopsis aphrodite. Taxonomy (NCBI): domain Eukaryota; kingdom Viridiplantae; phylum Streptophyta; class Magnoliopsida; order Asparagales; family Orchidaceae; genus Phalaenopsis; species Phalaenopsis aphrodite. The sequence continues at coordinate 392,231 of NEWO01000154.1, read as the reverse complement.
AAAATTAAGTTTTATTTTAAATATTATTTTATTTTTAAAAAATACCCCTGATCACAAAGAACTCAAAAAACTAAGTTTCATAATTTTTTTGAGTTATATTTTGATTTTTAAAAATCATTTAAGTGTTAAGAGTGGTATTTATCTTTAAAAATCAATTTAAGTTATTAAATGGGCTCAAAATATTTTGAAATTTTTATGATGAGTTCTCTGGATTATAAATCACAATGGAGATAAAAAATCAAGTCATTTAAATGTTTATATTTTTCAAAATCAATTATCTTAGTCATTTAGTATTTGGAAAATTTAAGGTTGTTTTAAATGACTTGACCCATGAAATTATTTCTAAAGATTTCTCTGGTCATGGTAGACTTTCCAAAATTTTCTTGGGATTTAATGACCAATATGCTAATTTCTATGATTATTTTAAGGAAATAATATGGAAGGTGATGAAAAATATGGATCTCTATATAGGGACCTCCTCTAACTTTGGAAAAATCAGAGAAAGTTCCACCTTACAGAGGTTACAATATGTAAAAATATCAAGCCAAGGTGATGTGTCAATATGCATGGAGAATCACATGACTCCAGATAGTATTTAATTAATTAAAAATATTTTCTGCATCAAATGGGTTTGAAAATTATTCCACATTATTCTCCTCTATTTACTGAGCAAGAGGGTATTTTTATTTTATTTTTGTGATTTTTCTACACAAAGTTATGTATTTTTGAAGTTTTGGGGATTAAATAAATA
>NEWO01000154.1:357940-381611 GCA_003013225.1 Phalaenopsis aphrodite | reverse complement strand
AATACGATGGTGTATTTGATGATGTCATAGGCTTAGGTTATTTCCTTTCTCACTGGGGATAAAGCTAAGATGTGGTTGAATTTTTTAGCACCTAGATCTATCAGAACTTGGGGTGATTTAGCACAAAAATTCCTTGCTAAATATTTTCCACCATCAAAAACTGTGAAGCTTAGAAATGGTATTACATATTTTAATCAGTTTGAAGGGGAATCTATTTATGAAGCATGGGAACAATTTAAAGAACTCTTAAGAAAGTGTCCACATCATGCTATATCATATTGGTTAATAATTCAAACTTTTTATAATGGATTAGTTGAATCTCTTAGATCAATTATCGATGTCGCTGCTGGTGGTTCATTGATACCAAAACCATTTCATGACACTTATGTTTTAATTGAATAAATAGATACCAATAATTTTCAATGGCCTTCTAAGAGGGTGAATCCTAAGAAAATAGCCAATATTCATAAAACTGATGCATTTACCATGTTAGCAAATCAAGTTGCTGCAATTTCAAGGAAGTTAAACCAATTTGGAATGAATTTTTCTCAACCAATTTCCATGATTAAAGAGAATTCATTAGGCCAAATGGTAGATTCTCAAGCATCATTAGAAATTTTGAATGTCATAAATAACAAACAGAATAACTCATATTCAATTTATTATAACACAGGTTGGAAGAACCATCCCAACTTTAACTGGAATAACAATTCGGGTGGTAATAATCAGCAATGGGGGAACAACCAAGTAAACTCATTGGGAAATTGGAACAATCAAGGGAATAATAATTATATATGTACTTATCCTCCAGGTTTCAATGGTAATACACAATTTAGAGAGAAGAAGTTGTCTATAGAAGAAGTGGTGTTACAAATAGGAAATCAATTACAAAGTCAAGGAGCTAAAATTAGAAATATTGATAATCAACTTGGGCAAATTGCAAATTCATTAAGTAATAGATCCCAAGGAACACTTCCTAGTAATATTGAATCAAACTTAAAAGACCAGAATAAAGAGCAAGTAAAAGTCATTCAACTTAGAAGTGGAAGAGAGTTGGAAGGTAAGGTTCAAAAAGAAATTGAAGTAGAGAGAGAAGAAATTGAAGAATCAAAAGGACTGATTTCTCCGTTGAAAATTGATTTAGAAAAACCACCACCTCCATTTCCTCAGAAACTTCGTCAGCAGAAGTTGGATAAGGCAATTTTCAAAATTTCTGGAAATATTTAAGAAGCTTACAATTAATATTCCATTTACTGAAGCCTTAAAACAAATGTCTAGCCATGTAAAGTTTATGACGGATATTCTCAACAGAAAAAAGAAGTTTAAAGATAATGAGATTGTTGCACTTAGTGAGGAGTGCAGTGTGATAATTCAGAAGAAGCTTCCTGAAAAGCTTAAAGATCCTGGTAGCTTTACAATTCCATGTGCAATAGGAGACAGATTTTATGGGAAAGCTTATGTGATTTAGGTGCAAGCATTAACCTTATGTCATTATCAATATTTAAAAGATTGGGGTTAAGAGAAATAACCCCTACTACTGTAACTCTATAGTTATCAGATTGTTTGATAACATACCCTAAAGGAGTTATAGAAGATGTCCTAGTGAAAGTGGATCAATTTATCTTTCCTATTGATTTCATTGTGCTAGATATGGAAGAAGATAAAGAGATATCTATCATTTTGGGGAGACCTTTCCTAGACACAGGAAGAGCAATGATAGATGAGCAGAAAGGGGAATTAACAACGCATGTCAATGATCAAACTATTAATTTTAACATTTCAAGATCAATGAAATACCCTGTAAAAGAAAAAGATGATGAATGTTTTAGAATGGATGTTTTAAGAAATTTAAGTGAATGTCATTTCAAAATGACTTACGAAGAAAAATTTGAAGTACAAGATTTGGAACATGAGCAAGAAGTGGAATTAAATCAATGTGAAGATCTTTTTAAGGAAGATTCAAACTATGTTCGAGAAAGTTTTGAAATTTTAGACACGATAGACAAAGATAAATCATTTTGTCCATCTATTGAAAAACCTCAAGAACTTGAGTTGAAGTTTCTTCCTGACCATTTAAAATATGCCTTTTATTAGATTACTCTACTTTACCAATTATAATTTCCTCAAAATTAACAATGGAAGAAGAAGAAAGGTTGACGAAAATTTTGAAAAATTTTAAGAAAGTCTTTGTATGGACAATTACTAATATTAAAGGAATCAGTCCTTCAATTTGTATGCATATAATTCATATGGAAGAGAACTGCAAACCCAAGGTTGATCCTCAAAGGAGACTGAATCTTGTTATGAAATAAGTTGTAAAGAAAGAAATTTTAAAATGGTTAAATACTGGAATTATCTACCCTATTTCAGATAGTGCATGGGTTAGTCCAATTCACTACGTTTCTAAGAAAGGAGGAGTAACTGTAACTGTGAATGAACATAATGAGTTAATACCCACTAGACAAGTTACAGGGTGGAGAATATGCATTGATTATAGAAAATTAAATCTTACCACTAGGATGCTAGTGATTATGCTATTGGAGCTGTTTTAGGACAAAGATATGATAAAATTTTTAAAGTTATTTACTATGCTAGTAAAACTCTTAACGAAACTCAAATTAATTATACAACTACTGAAAAAGAGTTATTAGCAATAGTATTTGCTTTTGATAAATTTAGATGATATTTAATTAGAACTCATTGTGTAGTGCATACAGATTATTTTGTTATTAAGTATTTAATGAAAAAGAAGGATGTTAAACATAAACTTATAAGATGGATTCTTCTTTTGTAAGAATTTGATTTTAAAATAGTAGATCTAAATGGGATTGAAAATTAAATTGCTGATCATTTGTCCAGACTTGAGTTATAAAAACCACTCTATTTTGAAAAAGAAATTAATGAACATTTTCCATATGAAAAATTGTTCACTATTAATGAGTGGTGTGTTTCATAGTATGCTGACATTGTAAACTTTATTATTAGTGATATTATACCCTATGGAATGACATACCAACAGAAGAGGAAATTTATGTCTGAAGCTAAGGATTATTTTTGGGATGACCCATTTTTATATAAACAAGGAAAAGATTTGATTATTTGAAGATGTGTACCAATAGAAGAAACTTGTGAGATTATCCAAAAATGTCATAATTCTGATTTTGGGGGACATTTTAGTGTTGATAAAACAGCATACAAAATTTTACAATCTGGATTCTATTGGCCTACAATTTTTAGAGATGTTAATGCTTATATCAAAACTTGTGATTGATCTCAAAGAGTAGGCAATATTTCTAGAAGAAATTAGATGCCCCTCAATTATATGCTAGAAGTTGAAATATTTGATGTTTGGAGATTATCTTTCATGGGACCATTTATATAATATTTCAAAAAATTATATATTCTGTTAACAGTGGACTATGTATCCAAATGGATAGAAGTTGTTGCTTTACCTCGATGCGATGCTCAAAGTGTTGCAAAATTTTTGAAAATGAACATATTTTGTAGGTTTGGGATGCCGAGAGTTATTATTACTGATGGGGGAAGTCATTTCAGAAATGTCATAATGGAAAAGTTATTAAAGAAATATCATATAAATCATAGGATTGCTACTGCTTATCATCCTCAGACAAGTGGTTTGGTTGAATTATTCAATCAGGAAATTAAAAGAATTATGAAAAAATATGTGAATCCAACAAAAATGGATTGGTCAGTCAAACTTGACTATGCTTTGTGTGCTTATAGGACTGCATACAGAACTCCTATAGGAATGTCCCCATATAGGATAATATTTGGGAAAGCTTGTCACTTACCAGTTGAACTTGAGCATAAAGCATATTGGTTGATTAAAGAGTTCAATTATAATTTGAAAAATGCTGGTAAGAAAAGATTATTACAATTAAATGAGCTTGAAGAGATAATAAATGAATCTTATGAGAGTGTTACGATTTACAAAGAAAAGATGAAGATGTGGCATGATTGAAGGATTCTTACTAAAAATTTTCAGCCGGGGCAACAAGTTTTGCTATATAATGCAAGGTTAAGATTATTTCTAGGCAAACTTAAGTCCAAGTGGATGGGCCCATTTATTGTGATAAAAGTTTATCCTTATGAAGTTGTAGATATTAAATATCCTAAGTCTGAGAAAATATTTAAAGTTAATGGACATAGACTGAAACCTTATTTTATAGGGGATCAGCATAAGTTTAATGATGGAATGATGTTGTGTCAACCAGAATAAGCACTGGTTACGTCAGGCTGACGACGTAAAACTAAGCGTTTTGTTGGAGGCAACTCATAATTATTAGAATGTTTTTGTTTTGATTGTTGTTTCATGTGTGATTAAGAAAATTGGGAGAGTATTTTTGAAATTATTATATGTTAGTACTAATGTTAGGATTTTATTTAGTGACTTAGACTTGTTAGAATAAGAATTTGGACTTTAAGTTGACTAGTGCAAAAATGTGCACTAACACTTAAGCTCGACAGTTTTAACACATGTGAAAATTTCAAATTCTAGAAGGAAAAACCACCAATTAGTTTGCAAAAACATGCCAAGGCAGTTTCTAGATGTGTCTAGGAGTTATTGGAAGGATTTAGGCCTATAAATAAAAGGGTTTTATGAAGGAATTTCACCCTAGATCAAAAGAGAGAGATTTTTAGATGATGTCTTAATGGGAGATGGATTTGAAGAAGAAGGAAGAGACCATGAGGAAGAAATTCATTAGTCAAAGTGCGCAAGAGATGTATAATAGTTTCTTAGTCGTTAGTATTGAAGGGATATCAGATAAGAACAACAAAATTGAAAATATCATGTATTTATTGGAGACTAAGGTATTGGAGATTCATGCACATCTTAATATTGGATGGTAATTAAAAATTCAATTTAGCAACATTAGTTATATAGAGGAAGCAAATAAGGAGTTGTTTCTTAAGCAAAAGTGGATTGAAGAAGATTGTATCAGAGCACGTCAGCACCGTCCGTTTTATCAACTTTATATTCCAATTGCCCCAGGAGAGACTAATGAAAGACCTGAGTTTGTCCCATCAAATGAAGAGTGGAATTAAGTTATATGTTTGAGTTTATCTATTTGGAGTCATTGTGTTTACATGTTAGTGTTCGTTTTTAGTGTTTATGACTTTTTATGAGTTTAATTATAATATGAGTGTTAAGTGTTTGAATTTAAGAAATGTTCTCATCCGAGACTATTTGGAGTCAGAATTAAGTGTTAATTGTATTTGTGCTTGTTTGTGAATTAAAATAAGTATGTTTGAGTGAAAATTTGTGTTATTGTTAGCCTTGAATTGCAGTAGTTATTATGGAGAATTTTGAGAGAGAGAGGGGAGTTATAGGAAGTTGAAAAGTTATTTAAGTGCTATGAGACCATTTAGGGGTGGTTTACTTAGGCAAATAGTGAATTATACTTTAATTCAAAAATTTTAAAAATCGTGCACTGCGCCTAAGCGCTACATCTCGCTCTTAAGCGCGAGCTAATCCGAGAGGCAGGCGCCTAAGCACCACTTATCCGTGCTTAATGCCGATTCACAAAAACTGGTTTGCGAACAGTTAAAAGTGAATTTCAGCCTAAAAATCACCATTTTTAATGCCACTGTCACCTTCAACCTCTCGAGTTCACGATTTTTGAGGGCTAGGGCTCATCTAAAGTGAATGTTTCTTGGTGGAATCAAGTGAAATTTGCTAGATCCAAGTTTCTTGAGGTAAGAGCTTTACTTCTATGCAAAAATTTTAGATTTTCACCATGTATTTTGAGCACATTTGGAGAAATTCAAAAATCCACTATTCATGGTGAAAAATGAGGAAAAATCTATGGAAATTGCATTGGAAGTTTAGTTTGTGCTTTTGGAAGTTTAGTTTACTAGTTTAGACTTGATTTTCAAAGATATTTTTGGAATTTATAAAATTTGTAGAATGGCACCAAGAATGAAGAGGAGCAAAGGAAAGAGCCCTTTCGATTTGAGTAATTTGTTTTGTTCGAAGGCTCAATATCGATACAGTGAAGCGTTTAAATCACGAAAACTAATTCAGGAGCGTTCTTTTAAGAATCCAGGTGGAGATGTGGAAGATCTGATTGTTCGTCAATAGTGTGAACAATTATGTTGTTTTTCTGTTGTTGTTGTTATTTCTTTTGTTATGGAGTTCTATGCTAACCTCCCTGAGGCTGAAGACCATAGATTTATGGTTCGAGGAAAGTTGGTACCTTTTTCACCGGAGGTAATAAACTTACTTTATCATCTGCCACCTGATACATTATGTTTTTATGCAATTTATAGTCCAATTGAGGCAGAGCTAGACGAGATTATTTTTTACTTGACTATTGGGAGAGCACTTTGGAATCACTAATGAAAGGAGAGTCAATTTTCCAACTTCAAAGTTATGTGCACCTTCAAAGGTCTGACACTATTTTATTTCTGCTTGTCTGCTTCCAGCAAATCATCTCAGTGAAGTTATAAGAGAGAGTGCGACATTAAATTATTGTATTCAAGAAGGAAAACTCATCAACATTGGAGCTTTGATCTATCAAACTATCATCAGTTCTGCCACAGCTGTTACTACTGCAGGTCTGGGATTCGCTTCCTTGATCTTTTTTTTTTATGTGAGTAGACTGGAGTTAAATATGATAGCTGGGAGGAAGTATTGTTACCTCTAAAGCCCGTCACTAAGGTGAATGTGAAGACTTATTATGAACATTTTATTTTTAGCTGGAGAGGAGGATTTTCTAATAGTTATGGAATGGAGACGTCTGTTGCTTCTACATCTAGACAATCTACCTCACGTGCTTCTACATCTAAAGGTGAGTCTACTAAGACATGAGATGCATTATTATAGAAGATGATGGACAATATTAACTTAACCGCTGATAAAGTTTAGAATTTAGAGCATTTTGCATATCATACTGATAAATATAATATGAGAAAGAGTGATTATGAAGAGAAATTCCACTCGTCTCTGGAGAGCCTAATTAGAGGTGACCCAGGAGTGTAATTTCCTCCACATCCTTGATATCCTGATTATGAGACTACAGAAAAATGGTATAGTGGTGATTCAGAAGATGGGGAGTACGACTGAGAGATTTTTATGTTTTTATTATGTTGAGGACTAGTTTTTTTAACTGCATTTTATTTATCATACACTCAATTACATTAGATTTGAATTTCGTACTTACATTTTGAAGTTTGAATTGTGTTTTACATTATAGTCATAAGAATTTATTCATAAGTATTTCCAACTTCCCTGTGAGATCGATATCTAGGACTCCATTAGAGCCTTTCATTACTTGAGTGATATGTATACTTCTGTTATTATTACGAGTTTTGCAGATTAAAGATTTTAAAAGATAAAATTATTCTTACTAAAGTTATTTCTATTTGGATTTGAATTGCATATTTATTATTAACATTGTCATGTGTGTGTTTTGCAATATTGAAAATTATTTACAAAAATAATACACAACAAATCCACGCATCAAGTTTTAGGCGACGTTGTCGGGGAAGTAACAGAAAGTAACGGTTAATTATTTTATAATTTAGAATAATTTATTTGAATTGAAAATTTATTTGTACTTTAATTTGAATATTTTCATATTTTAGTGTGTTTGCTTACTTTAATTGCTTATTGTGTTTGTTTATGCGTAGTTTAAGATCTGAAATTTAGTACCTTATGATTCAGAGTTAGAAAGAATAATTAAAAATTTTGAAAACAACAAAAAAATAGATAATTCTTATAAAATGGCTTGCGACTCAAGTAATTCTGGAAATGAACATCATTAGAGACCTTTAAGAGATTATGCTAATCCTACAATAGATGAAATTAATTTGAGTATACAAAACCTTATTGTAGCTTCCAATTCATTTTAGCTTAAACCTATTATTATCCAAATGGTACAAAACAATTAGTTTTGGGGAACACAAACTGAAGATCCTAACTTACACCTTGCTAGTTTTCTAAAATTTTGTGTTACATTTAAATATGATGGAGTGTTGAATGTTGCCGTCAGACTAAGATTTTTTTTCCTTTTTCATTAAGGGATAAAGCTCAGATATGGTTAAACTCGTTAGCACCTAGATCTATCAAAACTTGGGGAGACTTATCACAAAATTTTTTATCTAAATATTTCTTACCCTCAAAAAATGCTAAGCTTATAAATTATATTACATCTTTTTGTCAGTTTGAAGAGGAATCAGTTCATGAAGATTGAGAAAGATTTAAGATCTCCTTAGGAAGTGTCTACACCATCTGTTGTCATATTGGTTAATAATTTAAACTTTTTATAATGAATTGGTTGGATCTCTCAGATTGATAATTGACAATACTGCTAGTGGATCATTAATCTAAAAACCATTCGATGAATCATATTCATTAATTAAAGAGATGACTACTAATAATTTTTAATGGCCCTCTGAAATGGTAAATCCAAAAAGAGTACTAGTATTAATGATTATGATGCAGTATCTATGTTGGCTGCTTAAATAGCTATTATATAAAATAAGATAGATCAATATGGAATGAATTATTCTCAGACACCGCATGTGCTTGAGAAAAACTCATTGGGACAAATGATAGAATCTCAATCTTCTTATAAAACTTTAAATGTAATAAATAATTATTCTAATAATCCTTATGCCAATTATTATAATTCTGGTTGGAAAAATCATTCAAGTTCTAGTTGGAGTAACAATAACTCTAATGTTGTAAATCCACAATGGGGAAACAATGTTGCGACCATTGGGAAACTCCAAAAATCAAGTCCAACTTATAAACATTATTACCCTCCAGGTTTTAATAGTAATTTGTAGAGTAAGGAGAACAAATTGTCAATGGAAGAGTTAATATTGCAAATGGGAAGTCAATTACAAAGTTAAGGAGTTGCAATTAGAAACATAGAAAATCCGTTGGGATTTGTTGCTACTACACTTAGCAGTAAACCTCTAGAATGTTGCCTAGTAATGTTGAAATAAATCCTAAAGATCAGAACAAAGAGCAAATTAAGGTTATTCAACTAAGAAGTGGAAAAGAATTAGAAACCAAAGTTCAAAAAGAAGTTGAAGTTAAAGTTGAAAAAGATGGGGTAGAAAATGAAAAATCTGGTGAAGATTTTCATTTTGAGTCAGAATGTCCTATTAAACCAATGAAAATCACTGTAGAAAGACCACCACCTTCATTTCCTTCAAGATTAAAGCATGAAAACAAAGATAACTAATTTTCAAAATTTTTAGAGATATTGAGGAAATTAACTATAGACATTCGATTTTTTGAAGCTTTGGAACAAATGTTAAGTCATGCAAAGTTCATGAAGGATATACTTAACAAGAAAAGAAAGTTTGTAGACAATGAGACTGTTGCACTTAGTGAGGAGTGTAGCGTTATAATTTAGAAAAAACTTTCTTGAAAGCTTTAAGGTTCTTGTTGTTTTTCTTTTTCTTTTTGTTTTTGGTGAATTTTTTTTTTGGAAAACTTTTTTTTTTTTTGGGGTCCTTTTTTATTTTATGTCTCTATCAATTTTTAGATTGTTAGGTTTAGGAGACATTTCACCTACAACTGTAACTCTTCAGTTAGTTGATCGTTCGATTACCTAACCTAAAGAAGTTATAGAAGATATTTTGGTGAAAGTTGATAAATTTATCTTTCTTATGGATTTTATTGTATTAGATATGGAAGAAGATAAATAAATTTCTATCATTTTAGGAAGACAATTTCTTGCCACTTGATGAGTTTTGATAGATGTGCAGAAAGGAGAATTAACTATGAGAGTTAGTGATCAAGATGTTACGTTTAATATTGCAAAAGCAATGAGATACCCTACAAAAGAGTGAGATATTGAATGCCTCAGAATGGATATTAACAAATATTTAAGACATAAATATTTCACGAAGACATTTGAAAAGAAATTTAAGAAAGAATATTTAGAATATGAAGTTGAGGATAAAATTCAAGATGAATCTATGGAAGTGAGTAATGAAGACTTTGATTATGTTTTGGAACAAGTTGAATTGTTAGATTCTATATAAAATAACAAGAATTTGATTTCATCTATTGAGAAACCTCCTAAACTAGAAATGAAAACACTTCCTACACATTTAAGTATGCATTTTTAGGAGATTTATCCACATTACATGTTATTGTATCCTCATAATTAACTGATATGCAAGAACAAAAGTTGTTGGAAACTTTGAGAAGAAATAAGAAAACTTTTGGATGGACATTAGCTGGTATTAAAGAAATCAGTCCTTCAATTTGTATGCATAAAATTTTATTGGAAGATAAGCATGAACCAAGAGCTGGTCCTTAAAGGAGATTGAACCCTATGATGAAAGAAGTTGTCGAGAAAGAGACTTTAAAATGGTTAGAAGCTGGAATAATATATCATATTTCAAACAGTGCTTGGGTGAGTCCAATTCACTGAGTTCCAAAGAAAGGAGGTGTGACTGTTATGATAAATGAGATCAATAAATTAATACCAATAAGACAAGTCACTAGATGGCGAATCTGCATAGATTACATAAAATTAAATTTAGCCACCATAAAGGATCACTTTCCTTTACTACTTTTGGACCAGATGTTGGATAGACTGGCTGGGCACAGTTATTTTATTTTTTAGATGGATATACCGGTTATCATCAATTACCTATTGCTCCAGAAAATCAAGAGAAAACAACATTTACCAGTGCTTATGGAACTTTTGCTTTTCGGTGAATGCCCTTTGCATTATGTAACTCACCTGTAAGATTTCAAAGATGTATGATGTCAATCTTTAGTGATTTAATTGAAATATGGATCGAAATCTTTATGGACGATTTTTTTGTGTTTGGAACTTCATTTGAAACATGAATAAATTATTTAGATAAAGTTCTAAAATGATGTGAAAAGATAAATCTAGTGTTAAACTGAGAAAAATATCAATTTATGATTGCAGGAGGAATTGAACTTAGGCATGAAATTTCAGAAAATGATATCTAACCTACCTCCACCTAATATTATAAGAGGAGTTCAAAGTTTGTTAGGATATGCTAGATTTTACATATGATATATTAAAGATTTTTCAAAAATTACAAAGCCTTTATTCCAACTTCTAGAAAAAGATGCAAAATTTGATTTCAACCAAGAGTGCCTTAATGCCTTTGAAACATTGAAGGAAAAATTGATCACTGCTCCTATAATTATTTCACATGATTGGGAGAAAGCATTTAAACTAATGTGTGATGCAAGTGATTATGCAATTGGAGTTGTTTAAGGGTAGAGATATGACAAAATTTTTAAAGTTATATACTATGCTATTAAGGTTCTTAATGATGCTCAAATTAATTACACCATTACTAAAAGAGAGTTATTAACCATTGTTTATGTTTTTGATAAGTTTAAATCATATCTAATTTAAGCTACATGTGTTGTGCATACTGACCACTGGGCTATTAAATATCTAATGCAAAAGAAGGATGTGAAACCAAGATTAATTAAATGGGTACTTCTGATGCAAGAATTTGATTTATGGTAGTGATAGGAAAGGGACTGATAATCAAATTGTTAATCATCTATCTAGACTGGAAAGAAAGAAACACTTGATTTGGAAAAAGAAATTAATGAAACTTTTTCTGATGAACAACTTTATGTTGTTAAAGGATGGGAAATGTTGTGGTATGTTGATATTGTAAACTATATTATTAGTGGTATTTTACCATATGAACTGATAAAGAAACAAGAAAAGAATTTCATTCACAATGCAAAATCTTACTTTCGGGATGACTCATATTTATACAAACAATGCAAAGATTTAATCATGAGAAGATGTGTGTCTTATAAAGAAATTCAAGAAATTATCCAAAAAAGTCATGATTCTGAATTTGCAGGGCATTTTGGGAATGATAGAACTGTTCATAAAATTTTACATTCTAGACTTTATTGGCCTACTCTATTTAGAGATGTTAATATATATATTCGTATTTTCATGGATTTCATGTATTTGAGAAAATTAAAATTAAGAAAATATTTAAAAACATTTTATTTACCCAATTTTACAGAATATTTGAGAATTGATTGGATTTAAAACGAAATGGTGCAAATTTTAGAACCGGTACCTGAGGCACCACTTTCTAGAGAGCGGGCACCTAAAGTACCAAAATTGGCACCTGAGGCACCGTGGTGATGAAAATGACATAAAACATATCAAAAGGTGGTTTTGATGGTTTTTGGCGGGTTCTCTTCCTAATAACTCCCAAAAACTGATTAATAAACCTATTTTAGAGGGAAAAACGAGGGAACAGTAAACATTTTGTAAATCTAATGGCTTCTCACTCTAAAGATACCACGAAATATGAAATTTTTAATCGAAGGAAGTTTGTCAATTTTGATGCACAGAAGTTATATGATTGAGTTCTTGTAAAGAAGAGGCTAATAAATGAAAGGGGATTTGTGAATTAAGATTATACCACTGTCGCCATAGTTATCTCTGTGGTGAAAGAGTTTTATGCAAATCTTCATGGAATAAACTAAGGAATTGTCTACATACGAGGACAGTTTATACAATTCACTCCTTCAACAATAAAAGATATGTTTATGATTGAAAGTGTTCCCATTTACCACTACGCAAATTTTGCCCCAACAAGAGAAAATATGAATGAACTCTATCAAGTTCTTATGGATGAAGATGCAAATTGGGAGATCAGAGATAATGGAAATGTAAGTTTTTCTTCATCATTGTTGAATCCTAAATCTAAGGCTTGGCATTTATTTATTGCATGAAAATTACTTCCTACAATGAAAATCACTAAGGTGATGAAGGATAGTGTTATTTTGAATTACTATATTCAAATTGAACAACTTATTGATGTTGGTGCAATAATTGTGAAATCCATTTTGGGTTTGATCATCAATGGATCTACTACTGGACTAGGACATCCATCTACTATTTTCCTACTTTACATTCAATCACAAGTGCCTTATGAAAGTTGGGAAAAAGTACTTCTTCCTTGGAAGCCTATGGACCCAGAAGTTTATTGCAACTACGTAGGAATGGAGGATAAGAATGATATGAATATACTGATGGATCAATCATCCCATAATTCATCACCTATTTAGTCTTACTTCAGTTCAAATGCACTTTTGAAAAGGGTCAAGAAGATGGAGAAAAAGGGTCAAAACCTTATCCATTCAATTAGGAATATTTCTGAAATGTTGGATCATCTCGATTGGAGGATGAAAGAACATATTGGATGTATTGAAGATGGTTTGGTGCATATGTTCAAGAAACATGCTTGGATTCAGGAAGATTCGATGGATGAATTTCCTTACAGACCTTTTTACAACTTGTACGTGCACTACCAATTCATGGGAGACATCCAAGAGGACGAAATTAAAGAAGATGTTTGAACTTATTTTATGCACAGAATACGTATTTAGTATTACATAATTTTGTTATGGTGTTTTGTTGGATTGCATTTACTTTCATTGTTGAACTTTATTTGTGTTTGTTGTTGAGTTTCTTGATACTTAGATTTCAGTGTTAGGATGTTTTGTTTTCTTTGGACACTGAATTAGATTTTGTTGGCTTGAAAACTATCAGTTTGTAATAATGCTGATTTTTTATATATATATAAGTGAGTTTTGTGTTGTTTATGAAAGTTTTGTGTTAGAAAATTGTTTAATTATGAATATAAGTGTTTATTTGAGTTAGTTAGAGGTTGATGTAATGTGGTACGGAGCATATTTCCACAAAAAAATGAAATATGAAAAATTTTGGCATTGGCGCCTTAGGCGCCAAATTCTCGAAAATGCCCAAATGGGTTAAAAATTGCAAAATCACCCAGTAAAACTGTAGCTTATGGATTGACATTGCATGGATTTATGAAGATTTCAAGGGCTAAAAATCTTAGATTTCATCTTCTCTTGGTAAGAGTTTCACTTTAACTTAGAAATTTTTTACTTTCACCATGGATTTATCCTACATTATGAGAAATCCAAAATTTGGGAATTTGTTTAAGAAATTTAAGAGAACCCATGGTGAAAAGTTTCTCTCCAAATAATCTTACTTGTGGAGTTAGATTTTTTATTTTGTAATTTATTTGGATTTTATTTTGATTTTCCTAGAAATTCAAATGACTCCAAGAGTGAAAAAAGGAAAGCCTATGGGAGATTTCAACGCGAGAAGATTTGTTAATTATAAGGCCCAGCATAGTTACAACACTCAAATGGGCTCGAGAAAATTCAACCAAGAATGAGCATTTGCTAACCCGTGTAGCGAGATCAAAGACTGATTGTCGCAAAAAATTGGGAGAGATTTACTTTACTACAGTCGCAATTGTCTCAATAATCAGAGAATTTTATGCCAACTTGTGATTTACTTCAAATGATCACATCTTCATGAGATGTAAGCAAGTTGACTTTTCTAGAAAAAAAATTAATGCATTTTATGGATTGAGGAATGTATTCCATTGTGAATATGTTGCAATTGTGATGACTGACTCATCACTGGATGAAGTGATTGCCTTTTTGATTGATGGAAGAGGGGAATGGAAAATTAAGAATAATAAGAAAGTTAATTTCTCTACTTCCATGATGACTTTTCAATCAAAGGTATGGCCTTACTTCATCTCTACAAAATTACTTCCAAAAAATCATCTGAGAAAAGTAACAAAGGAAAGAGTTATGCTAAATTTTTGCATTCAACAAATGAAGGTAGTAGATGTTGGTGCTCTTATAGTACATAATGCTCAAAGTATACCCAGGAGTGCTACAGCTAGTGGTTTGGAATACCCTGCCTTGATTTTCACTTTATGTGAACAATCGGGAGAAGGGTTCGATATAAATGAAGAAAAGTTGCAGCCACAGAAACCCATTGGGAGACATACAGTCCAAAGATTTGAATCATTTACTGAATCCAGGAGTGGAGGAAGTGATAGACTCTCTACATCTGTTGCAGGGCCATTTACTTCCAGATCTGCTTCACTTAAGAACATCATGGAGCTGATTATGATACAACAAATGGATATTGTGAATCTACAAAATAGGACTGGAGGAATTGAAGCAAGGAATGCATGTAACGATGAATATTAGCAGAGGAGAGTGCAATATGATATAGCATATCAGGAAGACATAACTAGATATCTAAGGGGTGAATATAATGTAGAATTTCTAACTTGCCCCAGTTTTACTTCCTATATGTCGGATCATGAAGAAGAAGATGATGATGATGATGATGATGATGATAAGTAAGAGGATGAAGATAGATTTTATTTTTGAGTTTGTTTGTTTATTTGTTATTTTGATTGTTTGTTATTTTTTCTTTAAAACTGTTGTAGTAGGAACTTTTATTTTAATGTTATGTTGTTGACTGTAATAGAAATTGTTGATTTTTTTTTATGCATTTTGTGTTATTTTTAATTTTGGTTTATATTTTTAATTCTTAGTAAACTCTTTAAAATATATTGTGTTTTATTTAATGCTTTAAACCCTGTATTTTATTTTTAATTCTTAACAAGTTTTTTTTTATGCATTTATTATTTTCTTTCACCTACAAAATTTTTGTACTAAACATTTTTAATTACATAAAAACTTAAGTTTGGGGTAAAGAAAATTTTCTTATAAAAGGAAGTAAATTAAATTATATTTGTCCTCAATTAACTATATTTTAAACATTAATTTAACATGACCTTGGATATTAGGGTTTAACTTTAAATGATTATATTTATGTTTGTAAATATTATGGTAAATTGAGGTAAAAGTTTTTAATAATGAAGGTCAATTCTAAAGTTAAAGATATTTGTTATGAAATGACAAGACTATGTTTTTTCTATTTAAAGTAAAGGAAATTGTATTTTTGAAGTATTAAGAATTTTAGAGTTTCATGTAAGAAGAAAAGAATGAGACTTTATGAAAAATCATCAAAACTAATATAAATTTATAAAGTAAAGAAAGGTAAGAAGTTTTAACTTAAAAAGATATTAGTTAGTTCAAAATTATTAAAGGCAATCTAGATATAGTAACCCTCACGTAAAAAAATGTGTGAGGAGATGCCTAATCGAAAATTGGCTTCACCTGAATTAACTTGAGGAAAAGGCTTTACTACATTTTCTAAACTTGTATTTGAGTATTAGCACTCTTACTAGTAAAGTTTTCATGAAGTTCTTTTTGATATGAAAGTATCTTTAATATAATAAATTACAGTTCTTCTTGAAATGAATAGAGATTTAGAAATCTTAGATTTGATTACTAAATATTCTTAGACTTATAGTTTTAATCTAAGTTTTTAAAAGTTTGTCTTAAATTTTACAATTTTATTTATTAAACTAAAATATAGAAGTTTATAAGTTAACCTCCATCCTAAGTCATATTTTTATGTAGTAAAAGTGTCACATGAGGACAAGTAACATTTAAGTTTGGGGGATTTTGATACACTAAAATAATTTGTTATTTTAAGTATGCATTTTTGTTAATTTTTTTGTGATATTACACTTTAAAGAAGGGTATTTTCATGTTTTTATTGCAGGTATATCAATTTTAGGTATTTGAAGAAAAAGTAGCAAAAAGGGCTAAATTTGGAGCCAAAATAGCGAATTTTGTGATTTTAGCACCTTAAGCACCAGATTGACACCTGAAGCCCACTTTGTAGAGAGATGTCACCTGAAGTGCCCAAGCCTGAAGCCCCATTATACAGAGAGGCGGCACCTAAAGCGCTAGAGCCCAAAAACAGCGTAGACTTAATTAACTTGGCGCCTAAAGCGCCTCGACACTTAGTGAATTAAGGCAGTTCGGGGTGAATTTTTTGCAAATTGTGAAGGGTTCAAATGTTTCAAATGCTTCATGGAGTGATTCAATGCATATAGACACTTTAGAAGGTTCTCTAATGAAAGGATATGTCTCTTGAATCATTAGACATGTCTTTTGGAATTTAAAAGGTTTAACTTTTGGATAGAATTTTGGAGGAAATTTTGAATTCTTTTTGGAGGGAGGCAGCCTCTAATAAAAGAGAGGGAAGTTTAGAGCAAAAAGTGTGTGTGTGTGTGTGTGTGTGTGGCATGAGAGGTGGCATGAGAAAGAAGAGTTTTTACTGGTGAAGAGAGAGAGTCGAGGACTTGGAGATTTTCTTCAAGGGTTGTAAGAGGAGAGGGAAAGTGAGAGATTTTTTCTTTATTACACTTCTAAGAGATAATTGAGAGTGCTTTTAAAGAGGGAAAGTGCTTAAAGAGAACTTCTAGGGATTTGCTTGAGAAGAATTATGAGATAAGTTGTGTATTTTATTGCTTTATTTTGTAAACTATTTTTATATATGAAATCCATGTTTTGTCGTATCATTCTCATGATTTTTTAGTAGTCTTTTTTATCTTTCTCCCTACTCTGAGATGTGATTTTGTGAGAATTGATTTTGTTTTATACGGTTTTAAATGACAAAAAATTGTGATGATTTGTACTTCGATTTTCTTTTACTTTTCAATCTGGCCAATTGAAATGTTAAAATGTGTTAAGAAACATATAATCCAAAAGAGCTAAAATTTCTATAACATGGTGATAGTCACATTCAATTACATTGGTGAGGATGTTATCCATGTGGTTGAGTGCAAATAAATAGGGAAATATACTTTGTTAGATTCAGAATTAGATATTTTAAGGTGACAGATTAAAATCTCCAATTTAGTCCAGTTGATTGGAAACTAATACAAGATTGTTATCCCTCATGTGAGAAAAAAGCGGGAGCTCTAGAGCAAGAGTCGATATCCTCCTAACCTAACTACGGAATTAGGGACCAAACTCTGGATTAGTCACAGTTCTTTATGCACTTGAAAGAGGGTAAAGAATAGGATTGCTCATGGCACAATACAATTATATATATATATATATATATATGATTTTAATTTCTTCACAATCCATATACTCATTGTAAAGGGTATGGTTGTTTTCTTAAATTTGAACTCTTCGTTACAGAAACTTTGTTTAGTTTATAGAATTTTACTTCTGAAGTTTAGCAATTAGTTTAGTTAACTTAGTTCTTTTAACTGCATTTTATTTAGCATACACTCAATTACTTTAGATTTGAATTTCTTACTTACGTTTTGAATTTTAAATTGTGTTTTACCTTATATTTATAAGAATTTATTCGTAAGCATTTCCAACTTACCTATGGGATCGATATCTAAGACTCCATTAGAGCCCTTTATTACTTGAGCAATAGGTATATTTGTGTTATTATTACGGGTTTGGCAGTTTAAAGATTTTAAAAGATAAAATTATTTTTACTAAAGTTATTTCTATTTGGATTTGAATTGCATATTTATTATTAGCACTATCGTGTGTGTGCTCTGTCGTATTAAAAAATATTTACAAAAACAATACACAACAAATCTGCGCATCAATAGCTCAAGCATTATCTGATGTGATAAGCATATTTTCACTTTCTATATTTATTTCAAAATTTGTTTTGAAATTTATTTTAATTTTTTCCTTAAATTTTTGTTTAGATTTGTACCTCTCCTAATTTACACATTGTTACATATTTTACATACTTGTATTCTAGGATTCATGTGATTACTCTAGCATTTATTTTTTCTTACACATACCTACTTGTTAAATTACTATTACTTTATGTCATTCCAATGTTGAAAAAAAAGCAAGTTTGGTGGGTAAAAATATATACCTTTTTACAAACCTACAAGTAGTTCATATAGCTCAGTAAGAGATTAAATTTTCATTTGATAATTTTTGTTAGGACTTCTGATTGATTCAACATTCTTATCATAATCTATTAAAAGGATATAAAGGTTTTTTAAAAATGATTAAATTTAATGAGTTAATAATAAGATTTCAGACCTTAACAACTTCCAACTTTACTTAAAACAACTCATAGATTATTAAAGTGGTATTTAAATATTAAGTAGCAAACCAAGAATGTTTTAATCTTTTTAAGTTCATTTTAACCAAATTAATGCAATCTTAATTTTTAACTGTAAAGGATAACTTGGAAGTGTAACATTAAAATATTAAATGTTGACTTCTATTGCTTAAGAATCACTCACCTCCTTAACACTTAAAAATTATGAAAAGAAAAAAGTTGTCACCCAGGTATAGTAATTCTCAAGAAAAATAGAAAAGAAAAAGAAAAAAAAAAAAGAAAAGTTAGAAAGTGAAAAATCCTATAGAATAAGCTTGAGATTTGCACAACAAAAAATTCAAACAAAAAAAATGAATCAAGAAGGGTATCTAGTGGGACTTAAGTGATAAAACTTTTCTATGATTCTTTAAAGAGAATTATTTGAAAAATTATTTTCAAAGGAAAAAGTTAAGAAAATGTTGAGTTAGCTAAAATCTACTAAAACAACATTAAAACATTAAAGGTTAGTGAAAAAGATTTTAAATAACACCAATTTAAGGATCTTCGGGATTTTCTGAAGGAGAGAATGAAGAGAATTAAGGAAAGGTCAAGTTATTAACTATTAAAGATAATTGATCCTAACATGACATTTAAACACTTTAATTTAGCTATGATAAACAAGTTGAATTGTTAGAAAACCTACAGGAGTGCATGTTGAATAGTTAGAAAACCTACATAAGTGACAACTATCTTCATAAAATTCTTACTCAAACATGTGATTACTTGAGGGCAAGTAATAGGGTAAGTTTGGGTTATTGACATGTGTCAATTTTACATGATTTCATTTTTTTATCATGCATTTTACTTAATTTTTTACCTTATTTATCATGATTTTATGCTTATTGAAGGTTCTTTACGTTATTTTTGCATATTACGGGTGTCAAACACGTAAAACAAAGTCAAAATGTGTGATATAGTGCGGTCTAGCACAGTCACGCCATATCTAGGAGTGACCACACCAGTACTATCTTGACCATGTCAATTCATGCATGACCATCTCGAGTTCTGACATGACCATGCATCGGACGTATAGGACTCATATTTTGTTTTATTTCATGCCTATTTTGGGCCTATTGATAGATTTGGAAATTTATAATGCCTATTTTTAGAGGCCTAATGTAACATTTAAATACAAATATCTATTTGTGGCATGAGAGATCCCTCTCTTGGCCTCTTGGAAAGAGATTCTGCATCAGAGAGGAGTTAAAGGCTACTGGAGGTAAGGGTTGAAGAGAATTTGAGTGCTCTCTTCAAGGTCTTATTACTCCTTTGGTGGAAACCTTGAAGGGTGAGTTTTCGTTGTCTTGCGAGTTGTGAGAGAATTATATGAGAGGAAGCATCGGTGTCATTATGATATGATAAGTTATTGCAAGTATTACATGTTTATGTTTCTTGCAATGAAATCCTGCATACTTTTCTTGGTTATGATTTTCTTGACGATGTGTGACTAACTTCATTCTTTATGTCTACGTGATGTAATGGTAGTGGATTTTATCGTGGTTTTTATGTAATATTTTTTGTTGGCATTTTCTTTATGCTTTCATGGCCTATGTTGTTGGTTAACTTATGAATTCCATTTACTCCTAGTCTGACCAATTAGGATGTTAAAATATTTCATGAAGTTATGATCTCCAACCATTACATAGTGGAAACAAAGGTTTAAACACAAAATTTTGACAGGATAGACATATTCCCGTGGAATTCTGCAATCACTTCATGGGATCGAACAAAGTCAAGTGGAATGCCATGAGGATTGAGGGAGCCTCAACTTCATTGATTCTAGGCTTCCTTTGACCTAGACATAGTCATAAGGAGCAATATATCCCCATTGATAAAAATCTTGTAGAAAAATATTCAGTAAAGTCACGATTCCCGAATCACAATGGCACGAGCCTCATTTTCTTGAAGGAAGTAACAAGATTTTTCCTGGAGTTTTTGTTTTAAACTGTCTGTAATTTACTCTATTTTTGCTAGAATCTTAGGATGTAAACCTTATTATGCAATCAAGCCAAGCTAGGTATACTAAATTAGTAAAGTAGAGTTTTTCTGTGGAATTAATTGCTAACACTTTCCTTGTGGGATTGATATGCAGACTCTTATACCACATACTACTTGACATGTGTACTTACGTTGTATGACCAACTTTACTCCTTGGAAAGTTTTCGTGCACCAATGCCAAAGATATAAAAGAAAGCAGTCACGGTAAAAGAGGAGGAAGAAGAAAAAACAAAAGTGAATTAATGAGCTATAATAATGTTATTTGAACAATATTCACATATTTTTTAAAACAATTTTTAAAGAAGGAAGTTTTGTTATTTTATATGTTTGAATGTGAAATGCTATGTTGAAATTTGAATTTTTATGATTATATTTGTGATATTTTATACATTGTTATGTCTGTATGAGCACTCTTTTTTAGTATATATTTATGGTGGCCTTTTGCTAAAAATTAATTAAATTTTTCAAATCAAATATTAGCTTTCATATTTATCAGTAGAAACTGGTAAAGTTGGTTGTCGATTAGGTGACAAGTTTACCTATCACAGTTGGTTTAGTGATGTTTTTTGCAACAGTTCTAAATAACAGGTTTATCTATTGTGGTTAGTTGAAGCTTTGTGTCGATTAGGCCCCCAGTAAAGTGTTTAAGAAAATTAGGAGCCTTTTGGCTTGTTTACATACATGTTTAATGAAATATTTTTGATTGGATGCTAGGTTGTTGGAAATCCAATGAGAACTTTTTTAGCATATGCTTAAATTGTTTGGCAATTAAAACCACCAAACTAAACCAATGGTGACTCCTCTATTTCTTCATAATATAGATTTAGAATCAATAAAAAGGTCAATACTATTAACAGATGAGCTTAAATTGTAACAATAATTAACTTTGAGATAATATCTCTATATTAGTATCTTTACTTATGATTAATCAAGTGAATCGTAGGCTTATATCAATATTGAATCATAAGAATTTTTTTAATTCTCGAAGGAATACTATTAGTTGAAGAACTTGAGTATCAAGTTTAAAAGCTTAGTGCAAATGTTTATTTTTATTTTCTTATGCATTTATGGATTGACTTACTTTTGGTAATTCTAATTGCTCAGGAAAAACAAACATATCAACTTTAGATGTGAAAATTTTCCACTTATACACATCTTAAATTGACTACATTTAAGAATTGAATTTTATTAGAAAACTTAGCTTAAGTATCAAATTAATTAATCATGAATTGTTGGCATATGAAGGAAAGCAAGACCTACTATTGATCAATCGAAAATTCAATAATGGATAATCAAAAAATGACTGTAATAAAAGGTAATTCTAGAGTATATCCATGTACAAAAACTTTAAATTCTTCTAGAAGAGTATCCTCCACCAAGAAAAATCCAGTTAAGGCCCCATCTTTGCAATTAAATCAGTAGGATTATTTGCCTCTCTAAGTGTACGAGATCAATTTAAGTTGAACACTAGTAGCAGTTTAAGAATCTTCTTCCAAATAATTAAGGTCTCCCATGAATAGTTTCTTAGTCTAGAGTCTAAAAATGATAAAATAGTTCATCACAATCACCAAATTCTAAAATTTCATCCTTTTAGCCACCGCTAAGAAAAGTTAGAAAAGGAACTAAGAAAGGATGACCTGGTCCTAAAAAAGTGAGTAAATAATTCCATTTATGATCTCTAAAAATCGCACAAACACCAACAATCAATAACTTAAAAGGACCATTCGCTTTAACCTTCATGAAAGGGGAAACAGGTTTCAGCCAATGACTAGTTCAGCGAACTTAATCATCCTAACTGAATGGAGATTAGTGAAAGTAGAGAAGATCTTATCCATTCCAACAGTAAATCTATCAGATTTCCTATATTAAAAAGCTTTAGAGAGAAAATATTTAATATATACGATAATGTTATCAAAAAAGTGCTGCTGTGTTTTCTACAGTTCCTCTCCAACCAATTTAACCATCAACAAATGAAAGGAATCAAACTTTAAATGCAGTTCGGGTTGTTTTTCCATCTTCAGCAGTCCCAACACTGCTTCATAGAACTATAACTAGTATTTGGCATGAAAATTTGAAATAATTGACATAAACTTCTCCAAAAAGCTAATGAAAACCTGCATGAGAAAAAATGATGCGAGAAAATTCCTCTTTTTGTCTACATAGCAGGCAAATGGAAGGAAATCCTATCCCCTTGAGTTTTAGGATATCGCCAATTTGTACGATTTTAAAATATAGTCTCAAAACAAAGAAAGATAGAGAAGGCTTTAGAAAACCATTCCAAATAATGTAATTCTTTTCCTGAGTTTGATTCCCATATAAATTTCTAATAAATGCTTTAGTTAGTGGCAGGTTGTGATGACACTTGCGATGGAGTATAAACTCTATAGTGTATCCACTAGTATGTTGGAATCATAATTCACCACATCATTGTGTAAAATTTCTTGAAGTTTTTGCTTATTCCTATTATTTGCAAGCCAGCTTCCAAATTAAGCATAATTTTAGTTTTAGATTAATTCTTAAGGGGACCAATAAATGCCCAATCATCTAAACAAAATTTTATGTAGCCCCACCCAAGCTCCCAAACAATAAGTTCTTCAACCTTCTCTTTTACTTTTAGCAATTCTTTCACACCAAAGAGTCTAAGCTTGGCAGAGACAAATAAAGGATGAGAATGCTTAAAATATCTTAGTTTCATAAATTGAGCCCAATGGACCCTATTAGATCTCACCTTGATCCATAATTTGTAGTAGTTAATTTCCATGGATTTCTTAAAAGTTTTGAAATCCAGCCCAAATTTTTTT
>NEWO01000154.1:335320-356622 GCA_003013225.1 Phalaenopsis aphrodite | reverse complement strand
AGGCTGAAAGAAAACGATGGGCGGAGACGAAATGATGACATCGGGGATTGAGAAGTTCAATGGCACAGATTTTAGTTACTGGAGGATGCAGATAGAGGACTACCTCTATGGGAAGAAACTTCACCTGCCGTTGCTGGGAAAGAAGCCGGAAAAGATGGACGAGGCGGAATGGAATCTGTTGGATCGACAGGTTCTGGGGGTTGTTCGATTAACCCTATCAAGATCCATTGCTCATAACGTCATCAAGGAGAGGACTACTGCAGATCTCATGGGAGCTTTATCAGACATGTATGAAAAGCCATCAGCGAATAATAAGGTGCACCTGATGAAAAAGTTATTCAACCTGAAGATGGCGGAAGGTGTGTCTGTTGCTCAGCACCTGAATGAGTTCAATAATATCACTAATCAATTATCATCTGTTGAAATTAATTTTGATGATGAGATTCGTGCGCTGATATTGTTGGCGTCATTGCCAAATAGCTGGGAAGCCATGAGGATGGCAGTAAACAGTTCTGCAGGTAAATCTAAACTAAAATATAATGATATACGTGATTTGATTTTGGCTGAGGAGGTGCGCAGGAAAGATTTTGGCGAGACCTCGGGTTCGAGTTCGGCACTGATTGTTGATTCTAGAGGGAGATCACGGGACAGGAACTCAAACAGAGGAAGATCAAAATCAAAGTCTGGTCAGCAGGCAACCTGCTGGAATTGTGGTAAGGCTGCCCACATAAAAAGGAACTGCAGGAATCTCAAGAAGGAGAACGATGACGCTAATATTGTAATTGAAGAGATACAGGATGCACTATTGTTGGCAGTTCACAGTTCTATTGATGACTGGATTCTGGATTCAGGCGCTTCCTTCCATACATCTTCCCACCGGGAGTTAATGCGGAACTATGTTGCAGGTAACTTTGGGAAGATATATATGGCTGATGGAAAAGATCTAGATGTGGTGGGGATAGGAGACGTTGATATTGCACTCCCTAATAAGAGTAAATGGACTTTGCAAAAAGTCAGACACGTTCCTGAATTGAAGAAAAATCTCATTTCTATTGGGCAGCTCAATGAGGGTGGTCATTCAGTAGTGTTCTCAGATAGTACCTGGAAGGTGACTAAAGGAGCATTAGTACTGGCTCGGGGTAAGAAAATTGACACACTATATATGACTACAGGTTTACTCAAGCATGGAAACATGAGCCAGAGGTGCATTATGGGAAAGCAGAACAGAGTCAGTTTCTTAAAAGGTGGCAGAGCGCCAAAGACAGAAAAGCTGAATTTTGTATGGACATATGGTGGAGAACCACGGAGTTATGAAAAAGTCTTACAAGATAAAAGTTCGAGCAAGTGGGAGCTGGCANGGGAGCTGGCAAAACTTCCACCAGGAAAGAAGACATTGCATAACAAGTGGGTGTATCGGGTGAAGACTGCGTTTGATGGCGGTAAGAGGTACAAGACTGCACTTGTTGAAAAAGACCTTCAGCTGAGGCATGATATTGCCCATGCAGTGGGAGTTGTTAGCAGATACAAGAGTAAACAAGGAAAGTGCTTGGAGGTACAATACTGCGTTTATGCTGATGAATCAGTTGAGGGTGTTACTCTTGAGAAGCTGAAGTTGTGCTCGACTTCAGCTAGTCTTCTAGCATGAAGACCGGAGGTTTGAGTTGCAGAGGTGGAGGATATCACGTTTGAGGAAAAGGGCAGTGCAGCCAATGGATGGTGCAGTTAGTGTCCCAGTCTCCAAGTGGGAGAATTGTTGAGGAAGGTGGAGACCCGGTCCACTTCCTATTACGACAAATTCTTTGATAAATTGAATCTAATTTATCTGCTCTTAATTCTTTTCCTTATGTATTTTATTCCCTGCCATAGCTTGATGATTCACAATCTTTATTTAAAGCAGTTGACTTCTATTGACAAGAATAATTAAGGAAAACTTAATTAATTAAGTTTTACCAGATTAATTTCCCGCCCCTCCTGTTATAGAGAAAAAGGCAATGAATTTGATAGTTTGTCTTAATGAGCTTTATATGAGTCATTAAAGCATGATTTCATGGAATCATGAAATTAAGGATTACCAAAACAAGCTGGATACTGTGAAGCTTTAAAAGGGGCTCACGATTACAAGGATGAAAATGACTCTCCAAACAGTTTAAAGTTATATTTTCTTCTTCTTGGTGTGACTCTCGGTTTAGAGAGAGAGAGAAGGTGAGAGAAAGAGAGAGAGAGAGAATTTTTTCTTGTAAGTCGACGTGGTTGACGGTGTAATCTTCAAAGCTAATAAAATCCTCTGCAACTCCGTGGACGTAGGCAATTTGTCGAACCACGTAAATCTTGTGTCGCCTTTTCTGGTGTGATTTTTCTCGATCTATTTTTTGCTTTATTGTCGTCGTTTTTTCATAACAGGTTTTGGCCATTGATAAAAATGAAGCAGTAATTGTTGTCAAGAAACATCTTTATGAGGTTGCAAAAATCACTAGTCTAGCCCCTTGACTTAAACACAACCAAAATGAACTCCCAATGTATTCAATCATAAGTTTTTTTCACATCAATCTTTAAAATACCATTACCACCTTTATAAATTGTTTCCAGATTAAGCAGCATCTTCTAGGCTATTAAAACATTCTTAGGTATGTTTATACCTGCAATAAAGACACTAAGTTGAAAACTAATGATTCCATTAATATTTGTTTGAAGTCTCTTCACAATTATTTTTCTAATGATCATAGAAACTTTTGTAAGATCGATTGGTCTCCAATTATCCCGCTTATATTTTGAATTCTCCTTAATTAGGTAGTAAAACAATAAAGGAGCATTTGAAGAATTTATGAGGGAAACTACAAAAAAAAAAACTCTGCACGGCTTAAAGTAATTGGTTTTTAATGATGTCCTAAAAGTGAATAAAAAAGTTTGATGTGAAACCATCTAGCCTTGGAACCTTATTAGCATCAATAAAATAGAGAGCATTCCAAATTTCATATTCTTATGAGGGAACACTAAACTAGGAGTTTGTGGTGAGATCAGAAGTTGATGAGGAAAGAGTGTGATCAAAATCCTGTAAGAAAACTTCAATAGGCTGAAAAGCTTTTCGAAATACATCATGGCTCTTTCAAAGATTTGAGGTTGTGAATAAAACCAACAGCCAACGTCTTCTTTAATTTTTAATATAATATTCATTTGTCTCCTTGCTTGATACAAACTTGAATGAATTTTGAATTTCTATCATCCTCAACATAGCTCATATATTTAAATTTTGGCATAAGGAAATTATTTCATTTTGAATTGCCTCATTAAGTTCATTTTGAGCTCGAATCACATCCACCTCATAGGCTTCCTCATTTTTTAAATCAGTTTTCAGCTTTAGAACCAAACTTTTAGCATCAACTACCTCCTTATGAGTATCATCAAAAACCTACCAATTCCACTTCTTCAAATGTATAGCCATCTTCTTGTGCAGCAACCAGAGATCAGTCCAGGGAGAGGAAAAGGAACCCATCTTCTAGTTGTTGCTTATTATTTCTAGGAACTTGTCATGTCAAGCCCATACATTCAAAGTATGAACTAATTCTTCAAATGTTTTGTAATACAATCCACCTTAAACAGCAGAGGGGTGTGGTTTAATACTGTCTTGCTCACCTTGGAGACCTCCAAGAAATGGAATGTTTGAAACCAACTTTGGCTTATAAAATTCTATCAAGCCTCTCAAATATCTCACCTCTATTCCAAGTGAGGATGTTCCCAATAAAATATGCTTCAAACAAACTAGTATTAGTAATATTATCAGTATACTTTTCCATTAGTTGAAATCAGATGGTTTTCCCCTTTCTTCTCAGCAGAAGTAGCAATAACATTGAAATTATCTCAAACCTTCCAAGTTTTTCTACATTAATCATGTGAGCACCCAAAGCAGTCCAAAGATGATCCTTATCAGCACAAGAACATCTAACATATATGCCAGCATGATAACAGTATGATGAAGCCGTTGAACCTGTAGGTACAGGAATTGTTGATTATCATCCAAGAGTTTTACTTTGACATCATTTTTATTAAGGAACCCAATTTTCATGTTACAATTATAAATATACTTAAATTTACCCAGTTTTTTTATGGTTTATGAATATTTTTAGCTTGTATCATAGGTTCTCAGAGTGCAAAACATCTTAAATGATGAACTCTATAAAGATTCAACAATCTATTAAAGGCAGTCCTTTTGGCAATGCCTCTAACATTGCAAATGAGAAAATTAGTCATGAGTAATGGATCTACTCCTTCTAGTAGCCCTAGAAGGAGCTCCATCCTCAACATTAGCTAAAATACATGTTGGAAATAAACCACCCTATTACATAATTGTAGTTGGATTCATGTAACTTAATTCTTTTTTTTTTTTATTTATCCTTTTGTTTTTTGAATTTACGAACTTGCCAGCCCTCTCCAGCACATTTCTAGCATCAACCATATCATTAATCCCCACCTAGAATTGGGTGTCTAAATGCATAGGTTAAGTATGATAAGATCAAGCTATGTCAACTGTTAATCCCAAAATTTCAGTAAATCAGCCATCTGTTTCAACAGCTAACTGTGTGCATGCAAGTGACAGATTACTAATCATAGGGTATTCCTCAGGTTAAGTATGGATTTCCACATTAGTGCCTTGTATTACATATCTATTAGACCTTGTGATCCCCGGGTGTAATAACAGGTTTAGTTGCATTCTCCCTGTTACTGATTTCAAAATTTTCAGAAGCAACTTGTGCGGGACTTAAAAATTGTTAGTGTGTTGCTTGCTCATCCAGAGCATTTTTAGACATGTTTCTCTGCTCTAGCTCCTTATTTTCTTGGAAGTCCTTTTTGAGCCCTTATTTTAGGATGTGCTATAAAACATGTTTCTAAATTATGACAAAAATTTCTGCATTTGCTACAATACTTAGGTTTATACTCCACATTGACTTTTGCCAATAACCATTGTTCATTGTACCAATCCCAACCTCTTCAAGTAAGTGTTGAGTGATGTCTCCTTCAAT
The DNA here is from genome assembly GCA_003013225.1 of Phalaenopsis aphrodite. Lineage (NCBI taxonomy): Eukaryota > Viridiplantae > Streptophyta > Magnoliopsida > Asparagales > Orchidaceae > Phalaenopsis > Phalaenopsis aphrodite. The sequence continues at coordinate 351,607 of NEWO01000154.1, read as the reverse complement.
CATGACACTAGCAGCAGATGGTCTATTAAGAGTGTCAGTAGCAAGATCCACTTTCATTGGTTTACTAAAGATTGCTCTTAATTAATATAGAACTTGATTAAAATAGTGAAGCCTAAAACTAGTGAAGGTGATCCATATTGGAGTAATAGGTGATTCAAATTTAGGGTCAAAATTAGGTGTCCATTTTAGCAGTTTCATTTAGGCATCCTCAATGTACCATGGTTTGCTACAAAACATTCTAGCATATTCTTCCTCCCTATTAAGTTTAATAAGAATGTGTTTGTCATCTAAAGCTCCAATTTGCCATTCACCAATTATTTTAAGGTTCCCAAAAAAAATTTTGATGATGTCCATTTGTTAAATGACATAAGTAACTCACTAACAAAAACAAATTCCAAAGTTTCAACTAGAATAGAAATATCAGTTTCAAATAAAAAATGGTTGGCTTGCCCCCTTTTCTCCCTTTTCTACTAGCATTAATAAGAAAACCATCCTCATTTCATGCCTCAAAGTGGTCATGAAAATGTTGTGGAAAAATCAGTGCCTTAGTGTCAAAGTATTTATTGCCTTCAAGTAGCTCAGCAAAGGTAGGTGCCGCCATTAATCCTCATAAATGCTTGTCTCCAGCCATCCAATGCAGCAATAAACCAATGTAACTGTAATTCAAAAACATTCACATCCTCCAAATGACCAGAAGGAAGTAGAAAAAGCAATAGGAAATCAAAAGTAAGGAAAAATTCAATCTACTCCAAACAAAAAACATAGAAATTACCATGATGTATCAGAAAAGAAACCTAGAGCACGATGGAAGGAGCAGCTACCATTATATATATATATATATATATATATATATATATATATATATATATATATATATATATATATATATATATATATATATATATATAATGCAAATTATGCTAAGTAAATCTTATGGACAATAACATGAAACATATCTAAAATTACATTGAAATTGTAAATTTTCATTTATTTTTATACTAAATTAAGGAAATAGTTTTTTCGTAAAGTTATTTGCAAATTATATACTTTTTATATTATTTTGCATTTTGGGAGACCTAATTTTGTTACCATATGTGTCCATCAATGCCCTTCTTGTGAAGAGACTTATTTTTTATATATATAATGATTAATTGTATATTGAGAGAAGTGCATCATGTGTATCTCTACATATGCTCATGTCATCATTTAACTTGTATAATAACACTTAACTTCTTTCATCTAATAAAAATATAATTTATTTATTCTTAGGCGAAGAATATTAAAATTGGTATCATACTCGTTTTGGTTTATCAATATTAGATTATCTTAATTAAGCCATCACGAGCAAATGAAAGTAGCATTCATCACAAAAATTCTAAGATCTAAAGTGTCCATCTATTCAATCAACTTGAGCTAAATTAAAGCTCATTCTTCTCTCAATCCATTAATACATTAATGGTTCATGTACTTTGTAAGTAAGAGTTAATGGTTGAATATTTATTCCATTATTAATGGTTGCCAAGTTATAAAAAGACTTTGAAGAGTTCTCTTACAAAATAGAAGGAGAATGTAAGGGTGCTCTTTCCCCATCAAAGGAAAAGATGGATGGCATTATTTAATGGAGTAAATAGTGGAATCTAAACTGAGAGAAACTAGAGGACGAACATATGTGACTCAACTCATGTAAGAAAAGTTTCACTTGTCATTTCACTTTGAATTGTAATTTTTTGGACGTTATAGCTTGCTTTACTTTGTTTACATTCTTCACATTAACAAACTTAAATGTGGATTGGGATTAAATTTTATCATTTAATTATATTCTCTCTCCCTCTCTCTCTCTCTCTAATTTGTACCATAACGATCTCACTAATTTGGAAAATTTTGCTTGGGAAAAGAGTCATTATCTTTATGTCAAAAATTGGAGGGAAGACTAATTTTATGAAAATTGAATGTTGAGAATATTATACACATTTTAGGCATTAATTGTGTCTTATTTAGAGTAATAATAATTTATCTTTAATAATGATGATGAATAAGTTATTGATGTATGTTATTACATTAGATGGTTGAGCATAATACGACTAAAACACACACGCATATATATATAATCATAATAGTCTTAGGTGAGCCTAATAATTAATGTTCTTGTTATTAATGATATAAACACATATAGCATAATTACTAGATATAATTGCATTTCAAGATTTTAATTAAAATTTTCACAATTCATCTGATGTTATTTAATTTATTTAATAAAGTTTAAATATTATTAAAAGAAGGATTAAATATATATTTCCAGCTATTATTTCATATTTTTATTATGTTTGATATATATAGATATATATATATATATATATTACCCGTACATTTTGTATTGGTTTTTGGCGGATGGAGCAGAACAATAGGAAGCATCTTGACTTATGCCACTCGGTGGAGAGGATTATTCTACAGTTAAATCCTTCATGTACAAAGTGTTAAAATTCAGCGACTCATTATAAATATACACAGGGCCTTCATCAGATTAAGCAGTACCTTCATATTGATGAAGAGGTTGTGCCAAGTTTACATTTTTATTCTCTTGGTTAATTGATGTAAGCCGGCCTACCCTTTTATTAAACTAAATATTGACCAAAGCTGTAATTTGATCTTTACTGGCTTGGGGGGAGGCTGCACCATGTATCCACATCAATACTTTCCACTCTGAATTTTTAGTTACGCTGTTTTCTTTGTTGGTTTCCTGTGAACAAAAGTTGTAATTATTTATCTTTGTTGGCTTCCATTGTCACCTTAAATATATATAATAGGTTCACTGCTTGCCAGTGGCTTTGAGTTCTTATTTGGAAAATGATGTTTGCACTTTTACCTTTGTTCAATATATAGTGGTCACATTGCTTTCAGGGAATCCAATAAGCCTGCTGATTTTTTTACCAAATGGGGTGCATCGTCTGATGATATTCAAGTTGGTTTTGTTCCTCCAATTGAACTGGCATGATTTGATATATTTTCCTTTTGTTAGGACTAGACTTTAATCCTTCTGTTTTATACTTGTAATTTTTTACTAATCAGTAGTAGATTTTTATTTGCTCATATATATATAGTTCATTCATTTACATGATCCATTTTTTTAAATTCTTATGTTTACTCAGTTATGTAAACAGTAAACATATGAATATAAAGTGAATTTTTAACAAATGAGCTTTGAATTTTTTGTCAAATGCATTTGTTCACTTACAGCCTAAAATCCCCAATCAATCACATACCTGCCATTAAAATTTGATGTCATCATGATGCTCCTCCAATGTGGTAATCAAGCCAAACAATAGGGCTGGAGAGTCTGCTACAAATTAAGTAAACCATAAATAAGAGATTGTTAGCAATACCCATTCTAAACTCAGGTTCTCCATATGGCCAACTTTGTAAAGCTAAAATTGATTTCCTCATCGACACAATGAATATTTTTATTTCCTAAGTTGTTCATCATTTTTAAATTTATAATAATACTTGTTCCAGGTATAATGTTCATCAATTTAGTAGCCATGCAATAAAAAGGATTTATGGATTCCCCCCTATGATTTTCAGATGAATGTTAATTTATTTCAGAATGAAGTTTCTTCGACTATTACTAGATATTAATTGTTTTAGAAGCTTGGATTTCACCATTAGGCAGAACTAAATCGAAAAGCGACTAAAAGAACACGTAAACAGGCCGTCTTGGCCGCGGGCGCAGTTGAAAGATAGGAAAGCTATAAATAAGAAGATTGCATGCCAAAAAACAAACTTAATTATAAAATGAAACACAGATCTGTCTTCCATATACAAGTGATTTATATAAGATATAATTGACAGATCTAATTTAGATGAACATAAAATCGAGCATAAATCAATGCTGCTTGTAAATAAAATTTAAAAAAAAAAACTATTTTTATGAGTGAAAATATCAAATAACCATTTTTAAAAGTGCTGAAAAATCTAAAATTTGAAAAATAATATTAATGAACCAAAAATCCCAACCGATGGATGGTTCCACCATGAGAAGTTCATATGCTACAAATCTCACCTATAAAAAGCAAACAAAACAAAGCTTCTATATTACAAAGAGACGTTTCACATCAACTCTAATAAAACAAATGACAGAATATCTAGTGCACATTTATATTACAAGTCCAATAAAACAAATGCCAAAGCATCAACTCTGATGAAACTTCTCATCTTAGACGTGCTTTGTATCCAGCAACCATAACCAAATATATATCCAATAAATTTTCCAGCTTTTAGAAAGAATGGGCCAATGCACATTATTAATAAGTTAATGATGTGGCCAGCTTCAATCTTTGTACTTTATGTATTGCAAGAATAAATCACCAATAACACAATTTTCAGCCAGTTACCGATTAAATTCTTGGGATTCCAGAAACTGGTTTAACAAATCAGCACTTGCTAAAGAAGATCCTATTCACGACATCAATGGGCAATGCATAAGCCGGGTCAATAGGCTTCAATCCTGGATACTCCATTAGCGAAAGACCTGCATGTCACATGCAAAAAACATCATTGAACAAAATCTGGAGTTTCAACCAGCGGAGAAATAGAAAGATGGCACAATTTTATGGAGATTGAGAAGAAGAAGAACAGAAGAAAGAAAATAAGTACCTGCAACTCCAAAGTAGGTATGGAAAACATCAACAGCATTATCTGGCCTGTCAGAAATTCCCCCATTTTCCCGGTCCTGAATATTCCAAAATAAGATAATAAACATAATTGAAATGGCTACTCGAAGGATTCGCATGTAAAAGGATTATAAAAACAAACCTGACAGTTTAAAATGAACTCAGTGAGTTTACTTTTATCAATCCAATGCACACGATCAATCATAATCAAGCTTGAAAGCACCCACCAGGAGTAGCAGACCTAGGTGGCTTATAAAAACAAAAAGTTAATACCTTTCATAAAATAATTTAAAAAAAAAAATTAATAGAAAAGAAATAAATGCAATAATCAAAACTCCCACATCAGCAAGCTTCTCAGGGCGTCCATTCAAGCCGCCATCTGTGCATTGTCGCTCGCATAGCCACCAACCAAGAAGATCCCTATCAATGTGGTGCAGAGAACCGGTTATAGAAAGGGCGCCCACACAGCAGAAGACTGCAGTTGTGGCGGTGCAGAAGCATTGATAATTAGAGGTGAGAGAAAATTTTTAGAATATGAGATTGGATAAAAAGGCATAACAAATTATCATTAATTCATAAATCTGGATATCCATAAATGAGGCGAAGCATGAATGGATGCAAGAATTCAAGTTAAAGGCACAGAGAACATGCATGATGCAGCATACTTTGTCCAGCATGAGATTCGCCCCCGGGTGTAGCTCCAAATCCACCGTCCAAGTTTTTGCAGCTAACTATGTACTTCACAGCCTTCTCCACATTGATTTTGTCCAGAGAGTGTAAAATTGAAAGACAACATATTGCACAGTAAGAAAACCTGGATAGAAAAAAAAAAGGTACTAGAAAGTTTTTTAATGTGCCGTCTCCTTTAGACCGTAAAAGAAATTAGGATGGATGGTTTACCTGGTATCAATTTCACCCCACATATCACCAGAGAATGATCCATCTTCGTTCTGTAGCCCAGCAACATCTAACATACTTATTTAAGCAAAAGTAATAACCAAAATAAAAACACCTCGTGTGAAAACATCACTTCTTAAGCAAAAAATAAAAATAATTAAAAAACAGAACTGTGTATAGCATGCCTATTTCAGTGGTGGTGGCGTGGACATGCTAATGAAAATTAGAGGCAACTGGTAAGAACACTAGAGCCAAAACATAACATAGGTCATGTTTGCTGCTACCAAAACCGACTTTAGAAACGGATTGTCTTCTGCAAGCAGATGCCAATATTTTACCATCGGTGGCAGCTCCTGTTGGTCTTTAGGGATCTGGCACAATTTGTTCCAATTTTAAGAAGATGAATGAACATATTTTTAAGGGTACTATAAACTTTTATAAGTAAGTCATAGGTGATTAACCTTAAAAAAAAAATTTTTACTCTAGTAGGATAACACTAGAGGCTAGCGTTTTGGAAATCAACTAAACTGGAATATGCCATTGCGTGTGCAAAACAATTTGATCATTCACATGGATAAAATAAACAAATTCAAAACTAAGAATATTTTATGAAGGATACATTTAGAGACCTTATCTATGTCCAGAACATCAAGCCTATTAAAAAGGGCTAAAATCTGAACTGCACTAAGCGTGTATAGAAGATGAGGATCAAGCCCAACAGTTCCAGAAAAGCCTCCTGCAATTAATCGCATTATAATTTCCCATTTTGGGTTGAAAGACGCTGCAGTTGTAGTAACTTACCACTTTCTTTGTCCCAGCATGACATCAACCAAGAGATAACCTCTTCTTGATCAATTACTGCAATATTTTGGAGAAGATCTAGAGTGGTCAAACCCCAATATGCGCCATTCATTCTCAAATGCTCCATCACCAAAGCCTCAAAACTGTCTTTTTTCTGGTGGTCAAAATATATAGTTTAAAAGAGTTCTGTTAGTTAACTCTGAAAAAGATGAAGAAAAAACAAACCTTTTCAACTGCGAGAATGTACTGTACGTGCTTGTGAACTTCCAATTCTCCCATCTCTCCACAGGCACACCAATCAATCACAGAATATCAATTTCTGAAAGTAAACAAGATCAATGTTTTTCATATTTTGCAGAATGAAAGGTATAAATTTTCAGAAATCATCATATTATGGATGGCCACGTCACAAAATCAGTTGATTTCAAAGTTCAAGTCTTACAAGTAATAACAAACGCGATCTAAATGGAAATTCATTTGGTTCATTTATAATCAAAGGCGGATGGAGCCTCTGAAGAAAAAACTACCATATAATTGTCAAAGAGCAGCAGAAAACATAGAATTTCAAGGAAATCAATATCTAAATCCATATAAATATAAAGAAAACATAACTAAGATAATTGTAATGTATGGGGCGAGTAAAATAATTAGCAAATGATCCAGCTGCAACTGGAAAGGCAATAAACTCATAAATTGTTCAGCTCTCCAATTAGGATAAATATTATAGACCCTCATAACGTTCCCACATGTAATGAGGGGAATATAATGGAAGGCGAATTGCAAGAATAAAGCAAAAGAAAAAACAAATGTATTTCAGAAGGCTTGTTTGGGATCAATTTTGCTTTTTATTTTTGTTTTTATTTTTCTTGTCTTTTAAAACAAGTAAAAAATGAATCATTTTGATCATTGTATAATTGTTAGGACGTCCTCTGAAAGCGACGTGCTGTATAGCCTGAATACGATAAAAAGTGTGCAAGGGCCGCTACACCGGCGCCCAAGTGTAATGTCAAATGTAAGAGTTCTCACATTACGAACGGATACGAGTAAAGAAATTAGTCCATGAAACTAACGAAATTAATATTATGATAGGATATTGGAATATAGATACTCTCAATGGTAAATTAATGGAATTACCTGATATTATGATTCATAGAAAAATTAATATCTTATGTATTCAAGAAACTAAATGGGTATGAGATAAGGCTAAAGAGATTGAAAACCTAGTTTTAAACTTTGGTATTCTGGTAAGATTCTCACTAGAAATGGTGTAGGTGTAATTATAGATAAGAGTGTAAAAGATAATGTTGTAAAAATTAATAGAGTTGAAGATAAAATTATAGCCCTTATCAATTTTACTAAGATTTTTAATATTATATGTGTTTATGCCCCTCAAGTGGTTTTAGATCTAGGGTCTAAAGATAAATTCTGGAATGACTTAGAAGACTTAATACAAATGATCTCTTGAAGAAAGAATATTTATTGGAGGAGATTTAAATGGACATGTCGGTAGAGTAGTAGAATATTTCAGAAATATTCATGGTGGCTACGGTTTTGGATGACTAATAAAGAAGGTAGAGCTATTTTAGATTTTGCTTTAGCGAATGATTTTATTAATACTAATACTTTATTCAAAAAAAAGATCTTATTACTTATAAGAATAGATCTAATAAAACACAAATTAATTATTTTCTTACGAGAAGAAGAGATCGACGAGATTGTAAAGATAGTAAGGTCATTCCTAATGAGGATTTAAATACCCAACATCGTTTATTAGTTCTAGATTTTAAGATGAAGAGTTGTAAAATAAAGAATAATAGGACTCATCATCGTAGAATTAAATGGGGGAACCTTAAAGACAAATAAAATTATTTTTATGAGTAAAATTCAAGATTTCAAAATTTGGGATATTCATAATGAAGCAAATGTTATGTGAGATAAAGTAACAAATACTATTAAACAAGTAGCAAAAGATGTACTTAGAGAATCAAAAGAAAAAGTTTCTTTAAATAAAAATAGTTTGTGATGGAATAATAATGTGCAAGAAAAGATAAAATATAAAAAGTTATGTTATAAAAATTGGTTTAATTGTAAAAGCTTAGAGAACTGAGTAAAATAACAAACAGGCTGCAGAGAGTCTAAAAGTACAATCTGTGACGATAAAAATTCTGTTTTTAATGATATTTATAAGATTAGATGCTAAGGATGGTGAAAACATATATATAAACTAGCCAAAGAAAGAAAAGAAAAGTAAAGTGTATTAAAGATGAAAATCAAAAAGTGTGTTTCTTAGAAAAAGATATTCAACATAGGTGCATGAGTTATTTTGATAAACTTTTTAATGGAATTTCTGAAAATATAATCGACCTTAGTGAATTTAATATTGTTAATAGTAATAAATCGTTTCATTTTTACCATCGCATCAGTAAAAAAAAGTTGAAGAGGCTTTAAAGAAGACCAAGGGTGGAAAGTCTGTAGGACATGATGATATCTCAATTAAAGTATGAAAATATTTAGGAGATTTGGGAGTATCTTGGCTTACTAAACTCTTTAATATTATTTTAAAAACTAAAAAGAAGCCTGAGTGGAGGAGTATTTTGGTCCCCATTTTTAGAAATAAAGGGGATGCACAAGAGTGTGCAAATTATAGAGGAATTAAGTTTATGTGTCATAATTTAAAGTTATGGGAAAGAGTAATTGAACATAGGTTAAGACGTATTACAAAGATTTCTCATAATCAATTTGGATTTATGTCAGGCAGGTCAACTATGGAAGCTATATATTTATTGAGAGGTTTGATGGAAAAGTTCAGATAATAAGGAGAATCCACATTTGATTTTTAATAATTTAGAAAAAGCTTACCATAAGGTGCCAAGAGATATGCTTTGGAGAGTTCTTGAGAAGAAAGGTGTTAATATGACTTATATTCAATTCATTAAAGATATGTATACTAGAGCTCTTACTTGCGTTCAAACTGAAGGGGGATTGACAAAATATTTTCCTATTTCTGTTGGATTACATCAGGGATCGGCTTTAAGCCCACATTTTTTGCTTTAGTTATGGATGGTCATACTGGGCATTTGCAGGAGGATGTACCCTGGTATCCTTCTCATGGATAAGACGAGAGAAAAAGCACAGGAAAAACTTGAATTATGGAGGTCTACATTGGAGTCTAAAGGCCTTCATCTAAGTAGAACTAAGACCGAATACATGGAATGTAATTTTAGTAGTAGTAGCTCTAGTGACGGAAGTGTAACTTTGTGTGATCAAATTATTAAAAGGTGTAAACGATTTAAATATCTCGGGTCGGTTGTTCAAAGTGATTGTGATATAGATAGGGATGTTAATAGTAGAATTCAAGTTGGTTGGTTGAAGTGGAGGAATGCTTCAGGCCTTTTGTGCGATAGAAAAGTATCGTTTAGACTGAAAGGAAAATTTTATAACACAGTAGAGAGACCTGCAATGCTCTAGGGCGCTGAATGTTGGCCTTTAAAAGAGAAGCATAATACTAAGTTAAGTGTTGCCGACATGAGAATGATTAGGTGGATGAGTGGCTTTACACTTAGAAACAAAATGCGAAATAAATATATCCGTGATAGGGTTGGTGTAGCTCCTGTGACGGACAAAATTAAAGAAAGTCTTCTTAGAAGGTTTGGTCACATTAAGCGTCGACCATCTGATGATCCGATTAGGAAAGTAGATGTTTTAGATTCGACTTATGTTAAGAAAGGCAGAGGAAGACCTAGGAAGACTTGGGCTAATTGTATAAAAAATTATCTTAATTTATTAGAACTAAATGAAAATATGGCACTAAATAGGACGCAATGGAGAAAAAGGATTCATGTAGACGACACCACATAGTGGGATTAAGGCTTTGTTGTTGTTGTCTTTTAAAACATGTTTTTAGTGCATTTCTAATGTTTTTTTTTTCTATAAATAAATAGACATGTTTTTAAAACAATCAAAACAACTTTTAGGTATTTTAAGTATTTCAAAAATAATCGTATCTTAATCAAACCTATCAAAGAGATTTTGTTTTAAATCAAAACATAAACAAAACAAAATAAAAATTAAAAAAAACAAAAAAACAAAAGTGATCCCAAACTGCCTCTATAAAAAAATAGCATTAGTCAGCAACTGATGTTAAGAACTCCAGCAATGGGGTTGTAAACGAACAAACGAGTTGCATACTTCTTCGTTCAAGCTCCTTATTTATTTCCTTATGGAATTTAACCAAAATTAAAAAAGACCTATGTTTTGAAATCTTTTTTATACATTATAGAGGGGAGTTTACATATTTACCATCCAATTCTTTATAATTAATATATATAACACCTTAAATATACAAAAATAACACCTAAAACTTACATAAAAGTACAAAACTATTGCTTCAAAGACCCTCGCTACAGTCTTCTTCCTCTCCAAAATGCAACAATTTCTTTCTCGTTAGAAGAGCTAAACCTCGCCTTCTCCAGCGAGGTCGGGAACCATAGAACTTGTTAACTGCTTTGGTTCCAAGTAGATGAAGAAATGAAGACATGGAACCAATTAAACTATTCTCTAATGAGATCTAAGAAAAATAAAGTTTCACCCTTATTGCAGAAGGCAAATTTCTCGATGCACAAAGCGTAATGCAATGCACAAGACTTTATTTTTGCTTCAAAGCGCAAAGCACAGAGCAAAACGGCATTTTTATTAATTAAAGCGCTAATAGGTTATATAAAACTATTAATGTATAATTACATTCATTAATAATTATAAAATATAAAGTATGACTTAAAAGTAATATAAAATAAAGAAAAATGTGGTCCAATACTTAATTTGAAGCAAATATTGACGGCGAACCTACAAAAAAATTTAGAATAATTTCTAAAAGTTTATAACAATAATTAAAAATTGCAAAAAAAAACCTATTAATTAAATTTTTATGCTTTGAAGCTTTCTTCAGCAAAGTGAAGCGGTCATCACGTGGTTCGCTTCGTTTTGCTAGTGAAGCGCGCTTTAAAATCATTGGTAGATTTCTCATATGAAACATCACCCATATTCCAAGTTTCTTACCTCATCCGATGAGAAAAAATTATTACGGGATTCAAAACCGAGCAAACAGAATAACAAATTTTCAAATCTTTTCTAAGTATTCAAATCATGTAAACCATTACACCAATTTCCATAAGAAGTAGATAGAGAAGGCCAACAAAAGCATATATACAATCCCCATAAAACTGAAACAAGTCCCATAACTCCACCACATTGAATATATGACTCAAAGACAAAGATCAAAAAAAGGAGATGAAGCAAGCTGATCTGAAGAAAATTCATAGAGATGGGAATCGAGCTGATTCAAAAGATTGTGAAATGATTGTAGGATTGAGAAGGTAACGTTTAGATCTGAGGGGAAGAGAGAAATTTCTTGCGGAGGATTTTCATGCACTGGACATTGGAGAGGAAGAAGGAGATTGCAAAAAAGGTAACAAAATGGTAGTTTTGTTATTTTATTGAAATTTTACGTGCAAGTTTGCCTAAAATTTTACTGGATATTTTAAATGTTAAATGTGTTATTTAAAAGGGATTAGGTGGTATATATGTGAATCCCCTTTTTTTATTATTATTAGAGCTTTGTTTAAACTTGTTTATTAGCTTTTTTATAAGTTCAATCCACAATTAAGTTTTAATGGAGCCTAAGAAATTATTGATACTAATAATTTAATCATTGCTTACTGTTAGATGTTGAGAAGCCTTTTCCCTTTACTTCCAACAATGTCTTGCCAGTCATGCATTGTGGAAATGCGTCCGCCAACCTCTTCTAATACCAACAGTTCTGCATGTCACACCTAGCCAGCTACCTCCCAAAGCCCCCCTGCCCACTAGGCAGGGAAAGAAGATCCATCACAAAATATTCAAACCTATTGCAAAGCCAATGGGATGAAATGGATCATTATCCATGCATCAAGCTAGAGTGCAACAAAGATGCATCTCTTCTTAAAAGATTTGTGGGAAAGGATCAAATATACGATTTCCTTGTTGAATAAAATATTCAGTAAGATATAGTTAAAGTATGAATTCTAGGAAAAGCGAATTTACAATAACCAAACCAAGTCATTCCGATTATCCAAAATATTGAAGAAAGGAGAGTCTTGATTAGCACACAAAGATGGCTTGATCTTAGAGTTAATGGATGCCAACATAAAGAGCTATGCTCGGCCCCCTCCTCTACCAAAGACCACAAGCAAAAATGATCAAGGAGATACTTTATGGAGTATATTTTGCAAAAATGCTCCACATACAAAGAAAAGAAGCAAAAAAAACATATGACAACTACAAAACAAAAAATGGACAGCACAATTAGACCAGAAAAAGAGAGCATATACATGTAGATATAATACTAAGGGTGTGTTTGGTTGTAAGTAGGATTTAAGTTAAATAGAATTTAGTAAATCTGGTAAATCTGAAATTATCAAATATAAATATTATTAAATCCGAAATAATATTTGGTTCAATTAAGATTAAATTCATTTGATGTGTTTGGCATAAATTTATTTGAAATATTTTTTTCCTAGCTAAATCCGTTGAATCCAACTACTAAGTGGATTTAAGAAATCCAGATTGAATAAAAGGAACGAGCAAAAATTATATTTAAATAATGGTGGATTTATCTAACTTATTTATGGTGTTTGGTTGGATTTACATAAATTCCAAATTAAATCATGTTAAAAGTATTGTATCGAACACCCCCTTAATGGGATAAGTAACACAAAAGAATCACTTATTGATTTCCACAAATATGAAATAGAGAAGCTAAAAAAGTTACCAAGAACACTAGGAAAAATGTCTATTGCAAGTATTTCTACTATAATATTTTCAGATATTACCTCTAATGCCTTAAATTCTTGAAGAAACTCATTTCTAGCATATGTATCAGTGATTTAGAAGTGACAGACAATATGATCAACTCCTCAAACAAATTTATTTCATAAATTCCTTGTCCTAGCAACTAAAAACAACATTGTTGATAAATTCTTGACAACTATGATCAGTAATAGAGGTATGCTAAAAAATAAATTCTTCAAACTCCACAACATTCCCCGTGTACCTAAATTATTTACCAATTGGTTACTCATCCAAATTTTATAAACAATTTTATATTTTATGCTTTAGAAATAGGCACATGGAGGATGTGTAAACTTGCCAAACAAGAGGATGGTCTAACCACATTGAGGAATCCAATGAATAAAAAATTCCATAGAGTTTTTGGTATTATCTATCTTTCAAAAAACTCTTAGATCAAATAGAGAAAATATTTGAATCCAGCATCTACATTATGATCATCCATCATCTATAATTATTACGATTATGTTTCCTTCACTAGAGAAAAAAAATAATATGAAAGAATTTTATTGTGATGTTTGTGAATTGAACACAAATGTACGGGCTTTCCAGCGAGTGGCACATAAACACTTATTCATCGCTCATTTATAATCATTGGGGGTTATCCACTACACCTATCATCTATGGAGACTGTTGTTTCGTGTCGTTTCTCAATGATTGTACCTGCAAAATCATTCCCACTTTTTACAACATGATCAAAAGCCAATTCTTAGTTAAAATAAAAACAATCAGATCGAACAATGTGAAAGACTATTTTAACCATCCTCTCCACATACTTCTAAAACATAAGAATAATACGAATTTTGACGAACTACACATTGGCCCTCAGCAGATTTTTTAAGTTTCTTTAGGAGTTCTCAGGTTTGGCATCATCCAAGTTTTGGCTGACCACACCATCACACCCAAACCTCTAAAAGTTTTAAAGTCAATGTAAGTCATTAGTTTATATTTCCATCGATAAAAATTGTGTTCAGGCTTGCTCAATTATATAAAAAATATTATAAACAAATATTATATGAAAAGAAATGGAGTTATTCATTGAGTGCAAAAATTCCTTTACAGCCTCAGATATGGACCGTTTTTGGTTTATTTTAACTACCATGTAAAACTCAGCCTCCTACCCAAAAATTGCTGACATGCCAGTGAAAATAACCTCAAACTTCAAGAAAAGAATACAAACAATAGATTTAAGTATTATTTAAGTGATGATGGAAGCTATTATGCTTTTTTATTTTCTTCATTTTCCATTTTCAAGTCAACACCTTGCCAATATTTTGAAACTTAAGGTTTAAATTAGAGTTTGAAATTGCTATTTGTTATGCTCAAGGTTAAATATAAATGAAATTCAGAATAATAGTAAGAAAATCAACAAAAATTGCATCAAGTAGCTAAACTATTCTTTTTAAGCATCCAATATTTATGAAATGAATATGTGATATCCTCCAAGCATCAGTTCCACGAAAAAGAAAAAAAAAAGGAAAAAAAATTCTTCAACAGACCCCTAATTTCTTATGGAATGTTTAGCAGCTAATCATGACCTTTTGTTTTTTTCATTTTTTTATTAATCCTGCTTCTTTACTTAATACATTTTTTTCTTTCTAATCCTTCCACACTAATTCTATTTGCCTCTTCGAGTAGTGCATCTTCTATCATCCAATGCACATATTCAAAGGCCTATGTAACATATTAATGTGAATATAATAACTAAAATTAGCAGCGTAAGCACAAATTTTATGTTGTGTTCACTAATTGAAATCTTAAGAACAAAATTATAAACATGTAAAGTGAAGTGAGAGAATCTTTTACAGAAAAAAAGGTGGAATGATAAAAGAGAGTAATGAAGAGAAAAAATATTGATTTAGAAATAGTCATGCCAAAAAAAATAAATAGTTTATCCTTGCATTTCACGTGAAAAAAATATATATATATTGACAAAAATGGCATCTCCAATGTGGTTTCCTATAATTTCTAAGTGTCATTGGTCAAGAAGCTATAGTTTAGATAGATATTGTTTGTCATTTCCCATTTTATCTAAGTATTTCTTTAAATTATCTCTTATTTATCAGCATAGGTTTAACCAAAACAAAAAAAAAACTAAAACTAATCTCATCACCGTTAACATAAAGAAGAAACAAACATATAAATAAGATGTTTATCTCCATTTATTGAAGAATCGCATAAGAGGTTCACTATTTAGCCCAATCAATAGAACGCTTTTGCTTCAACCCAGATAGAATTAGATTACAGAGCCTTAGAAAAACTTATTCACCAACCAATGTGAAGTTGTAACTCACAAAATAAAATCATCACCATAATTAATTATATCCAAATTATTTTGGGTCATTTTTTTGAATCATTATTTTTCACTCATTTTATGTTGAGTGTTGCATGAGGTTTTAACTATATTTTGAACAAATCTTCTTCCAAAACTTCAAGCATGATACATTTAATCTATCATTTCTCCATCATAATCTTTTTATTATATCCTTTTATTGGTGCAGCTTCTATCATTCACGTGGCCCAAAGTTAAATCATCTTAACTCATCAATCACAATTTTGATTTCGATAAATATTTTCAATTTTATCCTTCCAAATGGTACGAAATGTATAATTGCAATTTTATAAGAGTAACATTCAATCTTCAATGACATTTTTGATTAAATGCATTATAAAACATGCATCAAGCTTATTCTACAATTTTTTAGGTTATTCTGTATGAACTTGGACTTCTCTAGTATTTTAATTCATTTTTATAGTATTTAGTTTTAGAATTTTTCATTTCAAACTAGATAGAATTTTTAGGTGACTAGAGTAAATCTAATTTCAAACAATTTGATAATAAATGTAACCCTGTTTCAATAAATAACAGTTTGAGAGCTTGCACTACGGCAATTATGAATAGAACTTGAATCAAACTGAATATGGAAAATATAACAACACGAATCTCGAAGCAATCCAACAATCAAGTATGGTAATGACAAACTGAGGTACTCGCCGACCGACTGTCAACCCCCAAGCAATAATGGTACCCATACTATTG
>NEWO01000154.1:301493-320791 GCA_003013225.1 Phalaenopsis aphrodite | reverse complement strand
CCCACGTAGTGGGATTAAGGCTTTGTTGTTGTTGTTGTTGCTTTCAACATTGCTTTCAGTTATTTTCCCTCACCTAAAATTTCTCCCCAAAACCTAAAATCCAATCATCTTTTTGTCGACCATGTTAGAGTTCCACCAAATCCAATCTTTTATAAAATCCCAAAAATACTTTAAACTCAAAAAAAATTTTGGAAATTTTTACAATAAATCAAGACTCGTCCTTTTAACACTTCCAAGTGATTTCAAAGCCCTGAGTATACTAATTTCCCACACCATAATTTTATAGTTTAAAACACTCACAGGTTGAACAAGTCTTTGACCTCAGCCAACCTTTTGTTACCCAAATCCCTAAATTCACATCAAATTAAACCTATTGCAGGATAGACATCATTCCTACTTATTATGGAAAGCAACCTTTTGTTACCCAAATCCCTAAATCCACCATCAAACTAAACCTACTAGAGCATAGGCATCATTCCTAAATATCATGGAAAGGTCTTTAATCATTGCCCCAAACTAAGGATCCAATCTCGGGCCACACCAAAAAGCAGGAAAAGCAAAAAAAATATGGAGATAATACAGAGCACAAGTAATTTTAATTTCAATTTAATTAACTTTAGCAAGTAATGTACATTGTATTACATAGATAATAGTTTAGATGACTTTACTCCAGGTCACCTAGTCATGCCATAATCTTGAAATGGTGAAGCTCAAACTAAACTCAAAATAGGCCTACTTTTCATCATTCGGTAATTATTTTTTATAATAGTTCATCAACAATTAATAATAATTATCTAAATTTAGATTTTTTACTCGAACAATTAATCAAAGCAAGAACCCAAATCTCTATTAGGATGGTTTTGATTGACAAACAGTCAATTACAGCATGAGAAACATCTATTTGAAGATATTAGTATGAATAAAACAATTATATAAATATAACTATATACTATATATATATATATATATATATATATATATATATATATATATATATATATATATATATATATATATATATATATATATATATATATATATATATATATATATATATATATATATATATATATATATATATCTGTGTGTGTGTATGTATTAAAGGCAAAATTCTATAATATAAAGAGAGGATACAAAGGTTTTAGTGAGTGGGTACAAAGAGTCTACTCACAGAGATTACAACATACTCAAAAGAAGACCGTAATCCCCAAAAATATAAAAAAGAAAACAACTCATAATCATGGTGGGTGTAGTCGGTGGATTTATTGTTTCCCCTTCTCCTAGATCTAGGGAGGGAGTCCAGCAAGATACTAAGATGTGGGCTTCCGCCTGAAACTATGAGACAGACATCCTGAAAATTACTGAGCTCTAGCATTCCTTTTTTCTTTTTTCCTAGATTTGTAAACTTGTCAATCATATGGTAGAGGTAGTCCCGTCTGAACAATAGGTGGATCTTCGATGGAGAGCTCACCCCGGGGGTATGTTGATCTGTAAACTGTTGATTTGACTCCGCCTGCAGCACACATTGATCATGAAACCCTCCAGAACTTGAGTACCCTTTGCTCTCGCAATAAATGATTCCAAGACACTTCAGCTAGCATCTACTAAAACAAAATGCCTAGTTTTTTGTGATTTGAGGAAGAACTGTCTCAACAACAGTAAGCGAAAGCTACTAATCTGGTTGGGGAGTAGTCTTATAAGTCAAATTCTCATTCAACATTTCTAGAAGATTAACAGTGTCTGCTATATTTTCCTCCACATGGATGATGTTGTTAGGACCTACCGATTTCAAATATGGGTGAAGCCTGAAGCATTTAACAGGGGAGTGCCCAAACAGTTTACAGTGATTATAGTAGTTGGGTCTTTGCTCTGCAACAATTGGCTGTCAATACCTATTGTGGGCAGCACCAAGTCATATTTCGTTCACATCAGGGAGGGTGATATCTCTTTCAACAAGAATTATTGCAACCGAAGACCTGGTTAGATTGATAGTGGGTGTATCCAATTTCATAGGTCTCCCTAGTGCAGCTCCAATAGAATAGAGGACTTGGTGATTGAAGTAGTGTAACTTTAGACCAAGTAGTTTAAGCTAGATTGGAATTATAGGTGGTTCTTGGCTAGGGTCAAATTCAGGAGACCATTTAAGCAATTTCATATATTTCTCATCTATTATCATATACTTTTTGAAAAATATTTTGGCATAGTCTTCCACTTTAGATAATTGTATCGTCACATGTCTACCATCAAAGAGGCCAACCTTCCAAAGTCTCAATACTTTAAGATCTTCAAAATTTTTTCGAACGATTTCCATTTTAGGATATCCCGACTGGAGCTTCTCAATGAGGGTGAATTTGCACTTGTCAACCAGGCTAGAAACTTCAACATCAAAGAAAAATAGAGCTAGTTTATCACTCTTCCTATACGTCTTCTTGATAAGGTTGCAGTCCTCCTGACCTTCGAATAATTCATAATAAACCTAAGATAAAAACTGACCTGATCCCATAGAGCCAACTATATCAACAAAATAAGTCTTCCCAAGGTGTAAAACTGAAGTAGTCGGTGGTTGAGAAGGAGCAGAAGCCATGGAACAGGGAGTTGAACAGCGACAAGCTACAATGATTGCGTCTGAACTGCGAATGTAGCTCACGTACGTGCAGGGAAGACGAGCTCGCTTGCATGCAAGGAGGACGTGAGTGCTACGCTTAATCTGGAGCTGTCGAGCAGAAAGAGAGGGAGTCGAAGCTGAGTCCACGCGCAAACAGCACTTCGCGGCAGTGACGAGAGAGAGCGTGAAATCTGTGAATGAAAGCGAAGAAGACGACGATCAGACAGTCGAAGAGATCGGCCAAAAGGACTAAGTCGGTGCTCAAGCCAAAGGAAGAATCAAAGTCCATCAATGTGTAGGAATTCTAGGATACCGATGTCGACACCGACGCCAGAGCGCTCCCGCATTGTACTATACACACACACACACACACACACACACATATATATATAGAGAGAGAGTTCTCAATGTAAATATAGAAGTGTGCTACGGGGTAAAGAGATCTTATTCAAGGAATCCATCATTCTGGATACAAGCTTTTGTCTTCGATGAAGAGATGCAATGAAAGTAAGTGAAAGAGATGATGTATGGGGCATCAAGTCATTGTTCCTCAGTGCTCAAGTAGTAGATACTATCTTGAGCATGAATTGCATCCTCCGCCGCCACTTTAATAAAAGTCACGATCAACCTCCAAACCCTCCAACACACTAGCTCCCTTCATCGGGCCTCTCTCACTATCTGACGAGTCCTAGCTCACCTGATTTGAAGCTAGCTCAACCTTTTATCTCTAATAAAGTAAAGGTCAAGGTTTGAATTCTTGCAAAAAAATTAAAATGCATAATCTTTTTCTAATGTTATTAGTGAATAATGTGATAATTCATGTTGCCAGAGTTTTACCTGATTAGAGGTTGCCAAATGATTGGTGATGCCAGACAAGGTAGCAAACCGCTAAGAAAGGAGATTTCTTGTAAGTTAGATCATGGATTGAGTTTTGTTTCTAGTATTTTGCCCAATGTTTCTTTGAATGTCAATTACAATGAGGGGTATTAAATAAAAATAGAAAAACTAAGCTTGGTTGGTTGTAATTTTTTTTCTACTTAGATTTGTTGTGCTCGTATTGACACGATACTTAAAATCTTTATTCTTGTCCCAATGCACTTTAACGGCTTTAGTTTGATTGAGGAATTGACGTAGAGCATCAGTTACAAGTATTACATGGAGCAAGTTTGTTGCACTTCTAGGCCGTATACATATTTCTAAGCTATATACATAATCCCTTAATTGGTTGTGTTAAAACTTTAAGGAAATGTGACTTTATGTGTATCGGAAATTTCAATGATGATCATCTTCACTTGCATGGTGTTCATGGCAGGCTTAATTTATGCAAAAAAAGCCATGTTTGGTGGTAATTTTCTATGTTCCTTTTCTCTACATAAGTGCCTTTTGAAGAAAACATCCATTCATTTTTCAAGTATTCATGGATGAAGAGGCTAACAATCAAAAAATTGGTGTATGGGCTTTCTAGTTTATAATTCAATTTGGATGGATTGAGTCATGGCAGACCTCACGGGTACAGGTTGAATCATTCATATGTCAATCCCATTTTCCAACATCACCCACTCACACTTGATACTTAACTCATTCCACATTGTTTAAAGGTACATCAAATATTTTTAAACTTGATACCATCAATCATTTTATATGGAAATGAAAAGCATAGTCATGAGTATATGCTCTAGAAAACCACTAAGAGCTAGTATGAAGAACCACTGATACATATTTAGGTAAGACTTCAAAAGTAAAATAAAAAAGTCTGTTTTACCCAAGCTAAGCATTTCTCCATCCTTATTGATGATGCAACATAACGTCTATTGAGAATCTTGCTCCAAACCTTTCTCCATTGTTGCTAGTATTCAATTACGGTACATAATTGGTAGATCTACAAATACTAGTATGCAAATGCATTGAGCTTATCTTCCTATCAAATATATTTTCTTAATGTTAGGATAGTCTTTCAGCATTTTCTTAGGCTGAGCAATGCATAACCATCAATAACTCACTAAAGAAACATCACTAATTACCTTCCTCAGAATACTATTAAATTTTTAATGATACAAAGATTAAAACCTGATACGCTTAATGGGAGAAAGAATCATTTATTTTCTCTTTTGCCACTTTGGCCCATACAGGAAAAATGTTAATGGGAAGCTCTATTAGCTGCTTGCCATCTAAATCAGTACTTTACGCGGTTGTTTGGTAGCTGGTTTTAAGCAGGATTTACACAGAATTTAAGCTAAATCCAGCCGAAGAGCAAAAAAAGTCTCAGTAAATCCTGAGGTTCCGTAAATCCCACCTATTCGCGATAAATCCGGGCTTTACTAAAACCTGTGAATCCGCGGATTTAGTGAATCCGGGGTGAGCGAAGAGGAAGAATGGCGCGAACAGGCTTACCTTTATAAAAGTTTTTCTGGTAGGAGCGGAGCGGACGGATGAGAAAGATGGAGTTTCGGTAGTTTCTGTAAGCCGCGATCCCTTAGTTGTCTTATCGCAAAAAGTTCGATCACGAAGTCGATGGTTTTCGGCGAAACCGGAAGGGAGAGGCACGCCACGACATCACTCTGTGTTATTTACTTGTCAAGTGGTGTTATTATAAACATGAATAACACCAAGTATATTCATGAATAACACACAATAATAATTGAATAACACGGAAAATATTTCTGATAGAGAAAAAACGGCCCAGTAACATGGGAAATATTCTCCCCCGTGTTATTCATGTGTTATTTTGTTTATTGATGTGTTATTATGTTATTATAACACCAGGAAAATTCTCATGACACAATAACACATGAATAATACGGGGGAATATTCTCCGTGTTACTGCGCCGTTTTTTTTCTCTGTCGCACGGGGTGTCGTTGCGTGATTTTATTGGCTACGCACGTTACTCTACGTTCGTAGTACTAATGTAATATTTTTTCGTAGGCCAGGATTTAGGGTAGGGAGAGGCGAGAGCGGGAGAGCGGAGGGATGGAGAAAATACTAAAGTGCTTCCCGACCTCAATGAGTGCCATCCATAAAAAAATAAAATGAGCATTTTCATTTTACTATGGGACCCAACTCAAACAGCTCAGTCCTTTGAAAAAATGTGTTTTGTCATTTTTTCATTTTATTTTGTCATGTTTTTCATTTGTGATTCTAGAAGCTACTGTTTCGAGTAGCCGCGATGGACGTCTCTCTCACGTGAGAAATATTGATGATGAATTTTGAAGATAATGATGAGTAGTTTGAAACGGATATGAGTTTAAATGTGCCCGAAAATATTATCATCATCGTAAAGGCATTGTTATGGTGCCACAGTAGCGTTTCTACGATATTATTTGGGTTTTAATGATGTGTTATTCTTGAGCTTTTTCTGATATTTAGAAGTTATTAATGAGGTGTTATTATGAAGTTATTTTGATGGTATTATGATATCATTAAGTTGTTATTATAGTGTTATTGTCATCTTATTGTGGTTTTATTGTAGTATTTATTGTGGTGTTTTTGGTGATATTGTGTTGTTACTAAGATGAAATGTTTTGATTTTATTGAAATGGGACGGTACTGTTTTGGCAATACTATTTTGTTATTCTGGTGTTATTTTTTTGTTATTGCACTGTTATTTACGAGTTATTGTTGTGTTATTTTGTTGTTATTTTTTGTGTTATTGAGAGTTTTTTTTGGTATTGTTGTGGTGTTACTCTTATTATTTCTTGGCTTATTGTGGTGTTATTGTGAAGTTGTTTTGGTGTTATTTTGCTATTATTCATGTGGTATTTTGGTGTTATTGTATGATTAAGGTGTTGGTGGAATGTTTTATTTTAACGAGATTGTAGTATTTGGTTGGTGTTATTTACATATTTAACCATGTTTAAAATATTATACAAATTTACAGTTCTGTGAGCCGGGAAATGTTTACAATAATTGAATTGCATACAGTTTTCTACGCACAATTATTAACAATGAGCAATAAGCATATAAATATTATTGTGCCTATACTCGTCATATTCGATTTACTATCCAGAAGGACCATAGTAGTTTTTGGCCGAACGCGAAGAAAATTAAGACAAATGACTTTATATATGGAAAAGTTGATCACAAGAAAAAGGTGAAGTTCACGAACATGGTGAATTTCAAAAAAACAGACACATTGATTAATTGTTCAGTCATGGTTTGATATGTTATTGATGTTGAAAGCAACTAAACAGTTAAGAAATTTATAAAAAGTCATAATCACACCTTAGCGAAACCTGGTGATAAGCATCTTTTGCGTTCCGGTAGAAAGATAAGTGAGATCAATACAGTTGTGCTGAGATCAATGACAGAATCATGAATTATAACAACAGATGCATTTAACTTTCTTGTTGCAGAAGTTGGGAGAGTAGAAAACATGAAATGTATGAAGTGATATGCCATCAATTTTATTCAAAGAGAAAAAATTGATAGAATTGAACAAGTGATAATAATTATTTATTTACATTTATTCACAAAGAGGTAAGCTAATGATATTCAAACTGTTGAGTCCAGTTGACTGATGAGTTTTTTTTTTTTTGAGTGATGGGACATCTAAGCTTGATTATGATTGTTTTGGAGATGTCATAATTTTTTATACAAGTCGTCGACTAAATAAGTATAATTTTTGTTGTGTTTCTTTTGGTTGGGTTAACCACCGTTGGCAAAATATTTTCTTTAGAGTTGATTTTTTTGTCCGATGAGACGATTGATTCTTTCAAGTGATTATTCAAAACAATCATTAGTATAATGGATGATAAGCTTCCAATAATATTTTTTATTGATCATGATCAATCAATGGCAAGAGCTATTGAAGATTGTCTCCCACATACACAACATAAATTATGTCAATGACATATCTACAAGAAATTTTCTTTGAAACTGCATTGTGGTATGGGTAGCAAGAGTGTGAACAACTTTTTTTATAAGTGCATGAGCAAGTATAATTATGAAGAGATTGAAGAAATTTGTTTTGTAGTGATTGAGAAATGAAACCTACACTGCAACGTTCGGTTAGTTAATTTATACAATATCAGCATAAGTTATCAATGAAGTTTAATAAGAAAATATTTGGAATGAGAATCTTATCAACATAAAGAAGTGAGTCCACAAATAATATCTTTCATGGTGTCTCCAAGCCAACTATCTCTCTTACCGACACTTTTGTAGGTCTTGAAAATATTATGATATCATGGAGACAGAATGAGAATGATAAATATTTCAAATGTACTTAATATGTAATTGCTTCTAGGGTTAAAAGCAGCCAAGTGTTGAGGCATACAACTTCATTTCATAGGAGGAATTTATAATTAATGTTTTAGGAGGAGTTATTATATGAGATATGTGATTTTGTTGTGGAATCCTCTGTAGACAGTGATTCAAAATTTTATGTAAAGAATTTGGATAATCAAGGGACAAACAAACCCTAGATTGTTAGATTTGACAAAACTAATTCTGAGCTCACTTGCATCTACAAAAATTTTGAAATGATGGGGTTATTATGTGCTCCCTCTCTATGAGTTCTTAACTTGAAAAATATAACAAAGATTCCTAATGAATATTTCTTATTGTGATGGCCTATTCAAGCAAAAAGGGACATTTATAACACTTATGGATATTAACATCTCAAAGAGTCATAAATGTTGAATGACTCTTCAAGTGGTCTTCTATTTCGCTCACACGTTGAAAAGTTTGCATATTAAATTTATTATAGCACAAGATAATGAACTGGTTGAGCAATGAATGTTGGAATTATTGAAAAAATTATCAGTAGATGTTGAAAACAAATAAATTGGGAAAGCATCTCAATCAAAGTGAAAACCATAAAAGAAAAAAAGCATCAAATAGATGATGCAATTTGAATTATCCAGCAAAGAAGCGACCAAAAGTAATATCTAATTCTAGGTTGAAAGGGCGTTTGGAAATAGACAAAAGAGTAAAAAGTATTTATTTCTACTTTCAAAAATAGTTTTACTCTATGTAACATTAAATTTCTTTAACTTGAACCATGGTATACATGGAATGAGAAAGAAGCTTCATCAAGCTAAGAACCAGGTATCCCATCGAGGAAAATTTGTTTGCAAGATCGAATTGCCTCAGTAAGGTATATAACTGAAATTTAATACCATTAGATAGTTTTTCAATTAAAATATGTTCCTAAACGTTTATTTGACTTACTTTAAAATAATAGGATTGCTTTGAAGTGCAACCCACAGAAACATATACCAGGCTATTTATGGATTCAATTAGGAGTTATAAGTATATTATTAATTAGTTCATTTAATTGGAGTGCTTCGGGTTTGATCCACTCTTAATTTATGTTCTCTATAATAATTTAAAATACAAATTCATTTTTTGTTTTATTAATCTTCAAAAATGTATGTGGTCATTTTTATAATTGAAAAAAAGAAGTTATGATCAGTCCATACGAGTTTAAATGTTAATTTAGTTTATTGTTGAATTTGATGTCTTTATATAGCTCCCAAATATGTTCTACTGTAATATGTTCTATTGTAATATGTTTACATTCATGAATAGATTAATAGCTATTGTAATCTAGCAACTTTAGCACCTAATAATAGTATGACAACTCCCTAATAGTACCACAAAGCCATGCCAAAAACACTAAAACAACACCTTAATAACATCAAAAAACAACGTGAATAACACTGTCTCAAAAAAATGCGCCAATAACACTGTTGATTCCCTCCAGTAACATCGCAAAATGACCTCGACAACACTACAATCACACCTCAAAATTACTCCATCAACGCCACTGCAAAACCACATCAATAGCACTACAAAAACTCGCTAATAACACCCCAAAACTATTTTAATTAAACAAAAATAACACCTCAATAACACTGCAACATAATGCAAATACATAGTTTCTGAAAAATAGGCCAATTACACTGTGGGTTCCCTCTAATAACACTGCAAGATGACCCTGATAACACCACAATAATACTCACAAAATTACGCCATCAGTGTCGCTGCAAAATCACGTTAATAACACCCTCAAATAACACCGTAAAATCATGGCAATAACACTACAATAACATCACAATAACACGACAAAATACTGTCACATAATAACAGGAACTTAGTGGCTTATGATCCCGATATTTTTTATATGTAATGATTTATGAAATTGACACCACCACTTGAAGGTTTTAATCCCCGACAACGATGTTAAAAATTTTATACCAAGCAAAGTAAGATTTCAATTATATCATTAAAGAGTAAGGATTTAACACAAGTATATGTGTCGTTATCAAGTAATATAGAGCTTTTTTATTGAGCCCCGAATATCAATCCCACGAAGATCAAAGTTAATCACGACGACTTTCAAGAGAAGTTCTAGTCTAGAATAACACACCCTAGCTTGGAAGATCGATAAAGGTTTGGTTTTGATTAGATCCTACAATTATCACTACAATACTACTCATACTCCTAAACTAAAATACTTAGTGAAAATTAGAAAGTGGGGTTTAATATTTTAAAAATATCATTTCTCGTGCAATGAAATTAGTGACATGTGTAAAAGTAAAATAAGTAGTGAGAGAGATTATGCAAATAAGACCAATTATGATCTTTACCCTCGATATATAAAGAACATTGGTTAATTCATAGTTTAAGAATCTTAAAGACTAGTTAAGCATGAGAGATACTAGCTCTCACTCTAGAGTCCCCTCATCCCCTCACCCGAAGGCTAACATCTAATATTAAGACTTAAAACTAAAAGCCAAATTGGGGGCTTTAGCTTGTCACTCTAAGTCATCTAACTCTACACTCACCAAAGATTATTTTCCTATTTATTTGCACTCAACTATATGGACTACATTCTCATTCATTTTGTCTGAATACCACGGAATATGACATTCAATGATTTTGAATAACTCTTTCTTAGGAGTTCTGTTACTAATTTCATCATTCAATTCAGGTTCTTGTAACTAAGTCGAATCTGAAGATATAAAGAT
Organism: Phalaenopsis aphrodite; assembly: GCA_003013225.1. Lineage (NCBI taxonomy): Eukaryota > Viridiplantae > Streptophyta > Magnoliopsida > Asparagales > Orchidaceae > Phalaenopsis > Phalaenopsis aphrodite. The sequence goes on along the minus strand of NEWO01000154.1, from coordinate 310,215 downwards.
TGGTGGTGTAGATGAATTCCCTAAATATGTAGGTTTTAAAATTATATGGGGTACATTTATCTTAAGTTCATTAGATTTTTCAACAGATGGAATTAAAAGTTTATTATTTTTCGGTAATGTCCATCATTTTGCACCTCTCCTAAACATACATACAATCTTCTTTAAATAACATTTTCAACTCATCATGAAAGTCCATCTCGATCTCATCTGTTAACTTACTCTCAAATTTTTCTTGAAAATGGTCTTTACTTAGATAATCAATTTCATTCATTCAAAAACAATCATCATTTTTTTCTCTCAACTGGATATTTCATAGTCTTTAACACATCAAAAGTGAGTTCCTAGTCATTAATATTCATAATCAACTCTTCTTTTGACACATCTATCATAGCTTGTCTAGTAATAAGAAAATGTCTCCCCAAAATAATTGGATTTTCTTTATCTTCCTCCATAGCTATTAGAATCAAGTCCACAAGAAAGATAAATTTATCCACTTTAACAAGCACGTCTTTTATAACCCCTTTTGGATAAATGATAGATTGATCGGCTAACTAAATGGTTATTGTAGTGGGAGAAATATCAACTAAACCTAACCATCTAAATAGAGATAGAGGCATCATATTAATACTTGCTCCTAAATCACATAAAACTTTTTCACATAATATTTCTCCAATTGCATAAGGAATTGTTAAGCTACAAGGATCTTTAAGTTTCTGAAGAAGCTTTTTCTGAAGTATAGCGCTACACTCCTCACTTAGTGCAACTGCTCGTAATTCCCAAAATTTCTTTTCTTATTTAATATCTCCTTCTTAAACTCTGCATAACTTATCATCTATTCTAAAGCTTCAGTGAAAGAAATATTTATCGTTAACTTCATAAGTACTTCCATGAACTTTGAAAATTGTTTATCTAACTCATGATGTCTAAGTCTTTGAGAAAATTGATTTGGTGGTCTTTCTAGATTGATTTTAGTTTGAGATATTAATTTTTTCAGATCCTTAGAAAAAAAATTTTAGGTCATTTAGTTTTCTTTGTTTCTCTCACAACTTCTTTCTCTTTTCTAACCACATCCTCTATCTCTCTTCCACTTCTTAATTGGACAACTTCTACTTGTTCACTATTGTTCTCTTTAGGGTTGATCTTATTATTGCTAGGAAGTGTTCATTGGAGTTTATTGCTATGTGCCCTCAAGTGAGAGAGTAGAGGGAGCTTTGGAGTGGCAGCCGGTATTCTCCCAGCCTAACCACTCAATTAGGGACCAAACTCTGAATTAATTAATGTTCTTTATGCACTTGGAAGAGTGATTATAGTATTAGTAAATTATTTTATTTTAAATTAAAAAAATTGATTATAGTTTAATTTGAATATTTTCATATTTTAGTGTGTTTGCTTATTTTAATTGTTATTTGTGTTTGTTTATGAGTAGTTTAAAATATGAAGATTTAATAACTTACAATTTGGAGTTAGAAAGAGCTATTAGAAAAATTAAAAAAACAACAAAAAGAGATAGATCATTTTAGCAAAATGGCTTGCAACTCAAGTAATGTTGGAAATGAAAATGAACATCATCAGAGACCTTTAAGAGATTATGCTAATCCTACAGCAGAAGAAATTCATTTGAGTATACAAAATCCTACTGTAGATGTCAATTCATTTGAGCTTAAACCTGTTATTATCCAAATAATACAAAACAGTCAGTTTGGAGGAACGCCAATAGAAGATCCTAACTTACACCTTGCAAGTTTTCTAGAATTGTGTGCTACATTTAAATATGATGGAGTGTCAAATGATGCCGTCAGACATAGACTTTTTACTTTTTTATTAAGGGATAAGCTAAGATGTAGTTAAACTCGTTAGCACTTGGATCTATCAGAGCTTTGGGATACTTATCACAAAAAATTTTATCTAAATATTTCTCACCTTCAAAAACTAGGGCAGTCAATATGACTCGTTGTTCACAAACAGCTCGTGTTCGGCTCGTTCGTTAAGCTTAACGAGCTGAACACGAACAATTTTTTAAGCTCGAATTGTAAATGAGCCGAACACGAACATAAGTTTGTTCGCTCGTGTTCGACTCAAATTGACTCGAAAATAAATAATTAAATAAATATATACATAATAAATATTCATAAAATTAAATATTATAAATTTTAATTAATTTGTTTTTTTAAAAAAATTCATATTTTATAAAATTTAATTCTTTAAATTATTATATACAATAAAATATTAATAATAATATATTACTAATACTTATATAAGTATTATATATTTATATAATAATATAATATTAGTTTTATAATTAAAATATTATAACATATATAGTATCTAAAAAAACCCTAACCCCGCCTCCCCATTCCTCTCCGCTCTCTCGAACTTTCTCACTTTCGGCTACCTCCCCAACTCACTCTTCTTGTTCTTCTTTCAAATCTTTTCGGCCGACGGCCGCAACAACTTAGGTTTGCTGTGGGTTTGTCATCTTCGTTCATCTTCTAATATCGACTTGTATATCTCTTCGGATAGTTAGCGACTCAGTGTTGGATCGATTGCTCGGTATTCTTGCTTGGTCGCTTGTTTGGCCACCTAGGTTTTATCTCTGAGTGTATTCTCTCTAATATTTCATATTATCTTCTCGTTTGCCTCTTATATTATATTTACTTAAATTTATTTTACATTTATTTGGATTTTTTAGGGAAACCTAGCTTTGTTTGGGTTTTTGGCAGAATCGCAGTGCAGTTTCACATATTGCATTTATATATTTATTTATTTTTTTTTGTTTCTATGGATGAGAATATGAGATCTGATCTAAGTGTTTTGTTGTGAAATTTAGTTAGACGTGCATTCTATGGTGAATCATTATGGGGTTCGCTTATTGCTTCTAGATCAAAATTTTTTTGGTGAAGAAGGACTATACTTCTTTCCTTTAGCTTTTCAAAACAATAACATATGTTTTCCTTTAGCTTTTTTTTTTCATCCAGTTGATATTCTTGTATTTTTGTCTATGATTTCCATTTGATGCTACAAGTTATGTTTATAGAGCAAGATCGTATATGAATACTTGAGTTCAAGTTATGTAGATCAGCCTTGTTGTGAAACTTAGTTCGGTTTGCATTGTGTGGTGAATCATTATGTGCTTTGGCTATTGTTTCTAGATTAGAATTGTTGGGACTGCTTTATAATGGTAGACATATCATAATGGAGACATATCATAATGATTAATGAGAAGAATTACATATTCAGTGGTGGTTCGACAGCCGAACTTCAACTATTGCTTCTAGATTAGAATTTTTTTGTGAAGAATATTATGCTTCTTTCCTTTAGCTTTTCAAAATAATAACATTTGTTTTCCAAGGGTTATGGAAGATGAATACTTGAGTTTATAAGCAAGAAAATGAATGCTAAATTCTTGCTTTACAATTTTATAAATACTTGAGTTCAAGTTATGTTTATAGTTCAACATCGTATATAAATACTTGAGTTCAAGTTATGTAGATCAGCCTTGAGTTCAAGTTCTGTAAATACTTGAGCAAGTTACGTATATAAATACTTGAGTTCAATTTTATGAATACTTGAGTTCAAGTTATCTAATTTCTACTTCTCATTCTCAGCACTGTTGGCTTCTGTTGAAATTAGGGCTTTTGGAATAAGTGAGATCAACACATTTAGATTTATGTGTACGCATTACTTCTTTTTCTCGACACTATTACTTTCTTTATCTTATGCAGTATATTCTACTACTGTTGTAGGCTTTAGTGATTCAGTATGCTAATCTTGGGTATGCATGAGGAATGAGCAGCCATTCTTTGACTATAAATGGTATGCATGAGGAATGAGCTCCCATATATACTAGCTTTACTTATTTCTCAAAGGCAAAAAAGCATCTCTGCATATATTGATACTGTATAAAAATTGTTCAAAATTACAATTTTGTTGGTTTAGGGTAGATTTCAAAGCTCTTGTGACTTGCTATTTTGACTCTTGATGTGCATAAGTTGAGAAATGACTACCTGATGCTCTTCAATAGTTATAAGTTGAGAAATGACTATCAGTTTTGACTCTTTATGTGCCAACCACTCTTTTTCAGGGTTGTTTTAATGACTAGCTTTGTTGTTGTTTTAGAGATGAGCTTCCAGGCTGGAAGCTCATCTCTAAAACAACAACAAAGTTAGTCATTAAAAGGTATGAGTTTGTCATATTGTGTGGATGGAAGTTCCATCTGATGTATATTTAAAATGTGTCTTTATGTTTTAAAGATAAGCTTCAAACATAGCTTATTCAGCTGTAATGAGTTCCCTAATTACAAATTTTGCTCAACAAGGATTAATTTGTCTTCACATTTATGAGTTTGTCATATTGTATTTTTAAATCTTTGATATTCTTGAAGAAGAACATAATTCTTACAGGAAGAACATAATTCTTAATACTAATTCAGTAGTTTTGATTTCAATTAGTGTGCAAGTGCAAATATGTCCAAATTAAATCTTTCACAATCAGATTCATCCAACAATCAGTTGCTACCAGAAGCTCAGAATAGCAACGATATTGTCATTCATAATTTACCAAGTACAGAGCCAGAAGTAGTACCTCAAGTTGTCATTGATAATAGCAGTGAAGAAGTCCTTAACAAAAAGGGTAGGAAGAGGAAGTCAGCAGTGTGGGAGTATTTTGTTGAGGCAATATTTCCGATTAAAGGGGTACAAACTACTTTTTGGCAGTGCATTTGTTGCCGAACAAAATTTCAAAAATCTAAAACAGGAACTACTTCTCAACTTCTACGTCATGTGAGGGAATGTGGTCAAATCAAAGCTAAAAATAAGGAAGTTGTTGGTCTTGCTGAAAAAAAGACAAAAATTGTTGAATTTTATGCCAACTGATTTTGATGTAGACGTTGAGATTCCAGTTTTTCACGATTCAAAGAACTATGATCAACACAAGATTAGAGAGACAATATCCAAGATGATTATAGTGCATGAGTATCCTTTTAATATTGTTGAACATACGTGGTTTAACATTTTATTGAAGTCCTTAAACCCAAATTATGAGAAAGTTTCAAGGAACACAATAAAAATTGATTGCATGAAACTTTATGAGTTCGAAAAAGAAAAGCTCAAAAAGCAATTTAGGAATATTCACATGTTTTCATTAACCTTTGATTATTGGACTTTCAATCAAATAATTGAATATATGTGTTTAACTGCTCATTACATTGATCATAATTGGAAGATGCAAAAAAAATTATTAATTTCATTGAATTGGATCTGCCTCATACTGGCACATTCATTTGTGATGTCATTTGTATATGCTTGTTAGATTGGAAGATACAGGACAAAGTATGTACTATCACTTTAGATAACGCTAGTAATAATGATGTTGCTGCTAGTTTGCTCCAATCTAATTTTATGACAAGAGGGAAATTGCATTTTAAAGGATATTTCTTTAATGTTCGTTGCTGCGCACATATATTGAATACTATGGTGCAATTTAGTTTGAGACAAATTAATGACATTATTTATAACATTAGAGAGTCTATCAAATATCTGAAGAAGTCACCGGGAAGGTTACATAAGTTTGTTGAAATATCTAGACAATTAAGGATTTCAACATCAAAGGGTTTATGCATCGATGTCCCAACAAGATGGAACTCTACATTCCTAATGCTAGAATCTGCTTTTGTTTTTCAGAAGGTGTTTGCTTACTATGCAAATCGAGATAACAATTTCAGTTGGTTTCTTTCAGATTTAGATTGGGAGAAATATGAAAAATCAGAAAATTTCTTGTTGTTTTTAATAATGTGACAAAAACGATTTCAGGTTCTTTCTACACAACCTTAATTGTGATTTTTCTGCGATTTTATGCATATAATGAATTTTATTGTTTTAATTAACGTGAAAAAAAATTATTTTAGAATCTTCCTACTCAACCCTAAATATTTTTTTTACCCGTTGTTTTCCAAATAAATAAATTGTTATTGGATGAGTTGACATCCTCCGATGATTATATGAGGAACATGGCTTTGGGTATGAGAGTTAAATTTGATAAATATTGGGGTGATTGCAATCTCCTAATGTCTGTTACAACTGTCTTGGATCCTCATTGGAAAATGAAGTTCATACATTTTAGTTTTGGTAAGATGTATACACCTGTGGAATTAGACTCCAAAATTAAGCAAGTTGAGGATGTTCTGTTGCAAATTTACAATACGTATGCAAGTGATATTGCTAGTTCTAGTTCTGCAACTGGCAATGTTTCTTCGGAGTTGCTAAGTGATTCGGTTAATTCATAAAGTTATGATTGCATGCTTGCATTTACTGATTTTCTTCTTTCATCTGGTTCCATTCAACCATCAAAATCAGATTTACAAGTCTATCTTGAAGAGGGTCTTTTTTGGCCAATACTGAACATTTTCATATTCTTGATTGGTGGAAGTTGAACACTCTCAAGTATCCTTGCTTATCAAAAATGGCTAGGGATATATTATCGATTCCAATAACAACGGTTGCCTTTGAATTTGCATTTAGTACTGGTGGAAGAGTTCTAAATGATTATAGAAGTTCACTCTCGTAAAAAACAGTGAGTGCATTAATATGCTCGTCTAGTTAGATTAGATCTTCCACGACTCGTTTAAAAACACCTATGGTAACTCTCTCAATAATTAGCTTTTATGGTATGTGCTCTTTTTCATCTTAAAATTGATATTGATATATCTTTCCTACCAACAAGAATTAATGGAAGAGAAACAGCTTGAAGTGGTTTTACCTGAGTAAATAGAGGGGAAGGAGGAAATGATGTTTGTTGAATTGCTATTACCCGAAGAATTACCTAATGTTTGAGGAAATGACTTTACCCGAGGAAATTATAGTTAACATTTTATGTCAATATGCACGTCGTTTTTACAAATTAATTAGGTTTGATGCACTTAATTAACATTTTATGGTAACTCAGAAATGTTTGTTGAACTTTATGTCAAATTGCAAAATTGTATTGAGAGAGCTACGATAGGTGTTTGCTGAACTTGTAGATGCAAGTATGCTCAGAGATGTTTGCTGAACTTCCAGAATTATGCTTTTTTGGAAATGTCATTATGGCTTTCCAAATTAATTTTGTACTATGGCTTTCCATATGAATTTTCTGGAATCTCTTGAGTAAACAGTCATTTTTACAAAGTAGTCATTTCTGGAATCTCTTGAGTTACTCAGATGGGTTTAATTAGGTTTGCTGCATTATGAAATATCAGAGAAAAACTTTTTACGAAGCAGTCATTTCTATGATTTTTTGCAAAGCATTCCTTTTTACAAAACATTCATTTTTACGAAGCAGTCATTTCTATGGATGGGCTTAATTAGGTTTGATGCATTATGGAAGTGGTTCTTTACTTCTTTTCGGTGCCTGTTGACCTCACTTTTGGGTGAGGGTTTTGGGTCTTTCCTTTAGTGACTAGGATCTAGCCTTAGGACTTTCCTAATGACTATCTTAGCATTTTAGAAATGGAACCCACCTTCTTCTTAAACATTTCAACCAAATCTTTGCTCTCTATGTTGGTTCTATATGTCATCAATAATTTTTTAATACAAAGATTAGAGATTACATAAGGGAACCCTGATGAGAATTCCTATAAGACCTTTGGACCATAGAAAATTCTTGCACTGTTCTACACCTTTTTTGGACTTCAATACATTGCATCATCATTCATAATCCCCATGATCATCATAAACATTGCATTTTCATATCACAATGTTGCAGTCATTACACCCATGGGGTTGACCAAAATTATTTGAAACCAATTTACTTTAAAATACCCCGCTTGAATGTTCTAATTCATCAAAATTTCCCAAAATTGCAATTGAATCACACAAACAATTTAAAACCATTTGATATTATCATTTAAACCATTTGATACCCAAAAATTGCAAAAATACCCAATTTTCCCAAAAATTACCAAAATGCCCCTGGACCCCCCCAAGATATCAAATTTTTCAAAATCTTGCAGAGTTACTAATAAATCCTAAAAATCACACCAGATCATTTCTTATGTCTTCCTGAAAATTTTGACTGTATTATTGTCATACTTCCGGATAACTTTTTGCCACTTCGACATCAAAATAACGAATACTTAAAAATACTTCGGGGATCATAAAACATTCCACATTGATCGAAAATGACATCGAGCACTGTCGTTTGACTCCAAATTTCATCCTGAACCACCTCGAGCCTTTGAATCAACCTTTTGACAACTTTGACCAAAGACGACCAAAATTACCAAAATGCCACTCATTGACAAAAAATCCTCAAATTCTCCTAAATCATCTCAATCATTCCTAAAATCAGTTCTTGACCATCCATTGGGTCTAATTTGACCAAAATCACTCACTTTGACCAAAATCTCCAAATTGAGCTCCATGACTAATCAAATACCTTAATTTCAAATTCAACATGTCTAGATCCAATTTCAAATGAATTCAAATCAATTTAATTGGTCGGTGATCAATTTCCAAAATGGTAAATGACAAACCAAAATTCGACGAAAATTAAATTTGACACATTTTTTTGACTCGATCGCAGAAAAAATGCTCTCAACGACCCCGGATGACAAAGTGGACCACACGAGCGTGTCCGGAACGTCGATTCCACCTAAGGAGAACATTCATTTCACCGCAAACAGGTGTTCGACAAAAAAAATGCACGAAGAGATTTAAATAATAATAATAATATTATTATTATTTAAAAT
>NEWO01000154.1:265877-282223 GCA_003013225.1 Phalaenopsis aphrodite | reverse complement strand
TATATTTTAACACATAATCCACTACAATCAATATATATATATATCCGAATGAAGGTATAAATAATCCCATAAAATTCAATCCCCATGCATCAAAATTTTCAATTTCCAAATTAAAATTTAGAGGCATTTTATTTCTTTTTGAAATATTACCTACTCTTTGACACTGATCACATGATTTTATGTATATATCAACATCTCTAAATAAATTAGGCCAATAAAATCCAGATTGTAAAATTTTATGAACAGTTCTACCATTCCCAAAATGACCTCCGAAATCAGAATCATAACATTTTTTGATAATTTCCTAAATTTTTTTGTAAGACACATATCGTTTCATTACAAAATCTTTACATTATATATATAAATAGGGTTCATCCCAAAAACAAGATTTTGTATCATGAATGAATTTCTTTTTATGTTATTTTGTTAGTCCACATGATAAAATATCACTAACAATATAATTTACAATATCAACATGGCAATGTATTTCCAATTCTTTTACAACATAAAGTTGTTCATCAATAAAAGTTTTATTAATTTCTTTTTCTATGTCAAGTATTTCTTCTTGTTCTAGCCTAGATAGATTATCAACAATTTGATTATCAGTCTCTTTCTTATGGACTACTAAAAAATCAAATTCTTGTATCAGAAGTACCCATCTAATTAATCTTGATTTTACATCCTTCTTTTGCATCAAATATTTAATAGCTGAATCGTCAGTATGCACAACACGTTTAGCTCCAATCAGATATGACCTAAAATTATCTAAAGCATACACAATGACTAATAATTCTCTTTCAGTGGTGGTAATGTTAATTTGAGCATCATTAATAGTCTTACTAGCATAGTATACAACTTTAAAAATTTTATCATATCTCTGCCCCAAAACAACTCCAATTGCATAATCACTAGCATCACATATTAATTCAAAAGGTTTCTCCCAATCAGGTGAAATAATTATAAGAACAATGATCAATTTTTCCTCTAAAGTTTTAAAGGCTTTAGACTAATCTTGGTTAAAATCAAATTCGGTATCTTTTTCCAGAAGTTGGCATAAAGGCTTAGTAATTTTTTAAAAAAACTTTAATATATCACCTATAAAATCCAGCATGTCCTAAAAAGCTCATAACTCCTGTTACATTAGTAGGTGGAGGTAAGTTTGATATAACCTGAATTTTTGCAGGATCTACTTCCATGCTATTTTCTGAAATTTTATGCCTAAGCACAATTCTTCCTGCAACAAAAAAATGACATTTTTCTGAGTTGAATACGAGATTAGTCTTTTTATATCGTTCAAGAACTTTTTCTAAATGATTTAGACATTTTTCAAATGAAGTATCAAGTGCAGAAAAATCGTCCATACAGACTTCAATCCCTTTTTCAATTAAATCACTAAAAATTGACATCATAAATCTTTGAAATATTGCAGGTGCATTACATAATCCAAAGAGCATCCGTCGAAAAGAAAAAAAGTTCTATCAGGACTAGTAAATGTTATTTTCTCTTGATCCTCTGGAGCAGTAGGTATTTGATGATAACCAATATATTCATCTATAAAACAAAAATATCTGTGCTCAGCCAGTTTATCCAACATCTGGTCCAAAAAGGGAAAGGAAAATGATCCTTCAAGGTGGCAGAATTTAATTTTCTATAGTCTATGCAGATTCGCCATCTAGTGACTTGTCTTATTAGTATTAATTCATTATTCTTATTTGTCACTATAGTCACTCTTCCTTTCTTTGGAACACAGTGAATTTGACTTACCGAAGCACTGTTTGAAATAGAATATATTATTCCAGCATCTAATAATTTAAAATTTCTTTCTTAACAGCTTCCTTCATCATAGAATTTGATCTCTTTTGAGGATCAGCTCTTGGTTCATGTTGATCTTCCTATAAAATTCTATGCATACAAATTGAAGGACTTATTCTTTAAATATCAGCTAATGTCCATCCAAAGACTTTATTTATCTTTTCAAACTTTCCAACAACTATTGTTCTTGAATATTAGTTAATTCTGAGGATACCATAACAGATAATGTAGATAAATCTCCAAAAAATGTATACTTCAAATGTGTAGGAAGTGTTTTCAATTCTAGTTCAAGAGGTTTCCCCATAAATGAAATCAAATTCTTATTACTTTATGCAAGATCTAAAACTTTAAATTTTTCCTGAACACAATCCAAATCTTCTTTACTCACTTCCGTAGATTCATCTTGAATGTTATCATCATCTTGATATTCCACATATTCCTTTTCAAATTTCCTTTCAAATATCTTTTTGAAATATTCATGGCTTAGATATTGATTAATATCCAATATGAAGCATTCAATCTCTTTCTCTTTGCAAGGTATCTCATTGACTTCACAATATTAAATGTAACATTCCGATCACTAATTCTCATAGTTGGTTCTCCTTTCTGCACATCTATTAAAGCTCTTACAGTGGCAATGAATGATCTTCCTAAAATGATAGAAATTTCTTTATCTTGCTCTATATCTAATATAATAAAGTCCACAAGAAAGATAAACTTATCCACTTTTACCAAAACATCTTCTATAACTCATTTAAGATAGGTAATCGAACAATCAACTAACTGAAAAGTTACAATGATCGGCGAAATACTCCTAAACCCAACATTTTGAAATTTGATAACGACATAAGATTAATGTTGGCTCCTAAATCACATAAAACTTTTCCAAAAAATCTTTCACCAATAGCACAAAGAATTGTAAAATTTCCAGAATCTTTAAGTTTTTCGGGAAGTTTTTTCAAAATTATAGTGCTACACTCTTCACTAAGTGCACAAGTCTCATTATCTACAAACTTCCATTTCTTATTAAGTACATCCTTCAAGAATGTTGCATAGCTTGACATTTGTTCCAAAGCTTCAACAAATGGAATGTCTATTGTTAATTTCCTCAATATTTCTAAAAATTTTGAAATTGGTTATCACTATTTTTCTGCTTCAATCTTTGAGGATATGAAGGTGGTGGTCTTTTTACAATGATTTTCATTGGTGTAATAGGACATTTTGACACAAAATGAATCTTCCAAATGGTCTTCAAAATGAATCTTCAAAAGTGTCCATATTCAATGAATCTTCCAAATGGTGCCTCAAGTGCCTCTTCAAAAGTCTTCAAAAACCTCCTTCTAACCACCCAAATCCTTCTATAAAAGTCCCTTTTATCATTTCAAATGATTTCCCCAAAAGACACAAGAAGCACCACTTGAAAAATCGTCCAAATCCGATGTATATTCTAGAATATATGTTGAAACCATCTCTGACGCTTAAGCACCGATGTTGGGCGCTTAAGTGCCCTCCTCTCTGTCTGGTGGCACCTAAGCGCCATGTTTGGGAGCTTAAGTGTCGGGCACAGGCACTTAAGTGCCTGTTTTTGGCCACCATGGCTCTGATGTGCTCCGGTTTGACCTGGTTTGCTCTGGTTTAGTATGTTTTGGTCCATTTTTGTTCATTTTGCTCCAATCACTCCAAATTCTTCAATTTAATGTACCTACAACCAAAAAACACTAGAAAACATACTTTTAAAGTGCAATGTCATTATAAAATTTAGCATGAAAACTAGTACATTTTTAGAGACATCACGTTCCCTCCAATAACACCGCTAAACCACCCAAATAACACCAAAATAACACTGTAAAATTACTCCAACAATGTCGCCACAAAACCACTATAATAACACTGCGACACCTCTCCAATAACACCCCAATAATACAATAATAACACCACAAAATTACTTCAGCAATGCCGCCACAAAACCACTCCAATAACACCACTGAGAACTCCATAACAACATCATAAAACCACGTCAATAATTTTGACAAGCCTTCAATAAATGTTCTAAGACACCTACATGCTATCACAATGATACCATCGCCAAAAAACAACTCCAATAACACCACAACAATTATCCAGTTACAACACAAAACTCTACCAACAACATTACAATAACTCCTGAATAACATCACAAAATAATGTGAATAACTCCTCGACAGAAAAACACGTCAATAAAACAACAGGTTCCCTCCAATAATACAACTAAACCACCCCAATACTATGCCAATAACACCACAGTTGCAAATCCACTCCAATAACACATCAGTAACTCTCTAATAACACCACAATATCACACAAATAACACCACAATAACACTGTAAAATAATGCAAATAAAACTTCCGCAGAAAAACACGTCAACAACACTGCGGGTTCTCACCAATAACACTGCTAAACCGCCATAATACTACCACAATAATATCACTGCCACAAAATCGCTCCAATAACACAGCCAATACCACCCCAATAACACTGCAAAACCACGCCGATAACACCGCAATAAGACCTCTATAATAATGTGTAATAGAAAATGTCTATTTTATTTTGTTTTTCATGTAATATGAAGGATTTGGGTGGTACAAATATAAAAAGTAAAATTTAGTTGTTAAAGTGTAAATACATAAGTAATATTTTTAGTCGTTTGAGACTTTGAGTTATGACCTGAGGATTAAAAATAATATAAATGTACTCGGACCTTTTCGTTTAGCTCAAATTCAATCAACTTAATAATAATGCAAAGCTAGATCAATAACATCATCTACTATTACCCATTTCATAGAGTGTGGACGATGAGCAAACTATCGAAAAATAAAACAACTCTGCTATAAAGTAAGCCGCCTATGGCTTTAATAACACTGGGGTTCCCCTTCAATAACACCATAAAACCATGTAAAAAACATTGCAATAATGCTGCAAAATCGCGATAAAAACACCACCGCAAACACATGCAAATAACATTATGGTTTCCCTCTAATAACACTACAAAAACACACCAATAATATTGTAATAACACCAGAAAATAAAGACAATTACAACGCTGTAAACACACACTAATAACATCATGATTTTCCTAAAAAAAGAATGCATAACACACCAATAACACCACAATAATACTGGATAATAATGACAATAACAATGTCATAAACACACTCCAATAACACAGTCATTTCCCTAAAATAACAATAAAAAATCAATCCAATAACACTTCAATAACACCACAATAACACCAAAAAATAACAACAATAACACTATCACAAACACACGCCAATAACACTATGGTTCCTACCCAATAACAACTCAAAACCACGCCAATTATACTATAATAACACCAAAAAACACCGTCAATAACAATGCCGCAAAAAAACAACGTGGAACTACTTTAATAACACATTAAAACCATGTGAATAACACTACTGTTGTGTTATTGGAGAGTTTTTGTAGAGATGTTATTAGAGTGTTTTGCGGTGTTATTAGCATTGTATTGGAGTATCAACGTGTTTTTACATTATTATTGATGCTGCATTGAAGTATTGAAATTTTTTTAACAGTGTTATTGTTGTATTTTTGTGGCAGTGTTATCAACATTGTATTTAGCTATTATTGGAGTGTTATTGGTGATGCGTTTGTGACATTGCTATTCTTTTTTTAATTGGTCTGCTGTCGTACATGAATTTTTTATTGATCAAGTGAATGTCATCATCACAAAATTAAGGGAGAATGAGTTCTTGAGATATATCAACAAATTTTTTTTTGCTCACGATTAGTATGATGTTTATACCATTTAAAATTTCATTTGTTAGTCAAAGCAGATTACACAGCTCTGATTTTATAAGCGTGCATCTCTAGTTATTCTTGCTGCACCAAAGGCTAGAGCTCGCATGTTAAGGTGACCAACAAATGTGAGTTGGAGCTCATCTCTGATGCATTAAAATTTTAAAAAGCTAAACCCTATACATATTTTTCTCTCATTAGATAATTTTTTTCTTTTTAAAAAATTCAGTTCATGTGTGACTGTAATTATGGATCATTGTAGGTTTACAATTCTTTTTTGGATTTGAAAGACAAAGAGTATGTCATGCTCGCTTCTTCAATTGAGGAACAACCAACCTAGTTAAAATTCTCTGATACATCACCGATGAAACTCATTCAACATCAAAATTACCAGTTTCATTTTAGGTGACATCACTCGAGAACCAAGGCATATAGACATCAATAAAGGTTTCGAAGAAGTTATTAAGTTACTAAGAACTCAAGAGAAAAATCTTTATGAATTTCAAGAATCTGTTAACAGAAGAGCGCTTCTTTACAAAATAAAGTCACAGAGCTCAAGAGTGAAGTTAATAAATTGGAAAATAGAATAATGACACTGAACGTGAATTTAATGAAGAAAGAAACATATCAATCCTCCATTGACAATCTAATTTGGAGGGTAATTTGGAGGGTTAATGCCAGACAACATAGAAGGAAAAGAAAAGTGACTTTCCCTACATTGCATTTGATTTGAAGAAGAGGAAAAATAAAATTTGTAGATGTTCAAACGGATGTTCGAAAATCAATTGACAAAGATACTCCAACTATTATGGGTGAGAGGTTACTTGTAAATATTGGACTATCATAACAACCAACAATAAAAGATGTTGTGGAATCCCAGACGCTTGTTTGTATTACAATCATTGAGGATGAGGGAGATCTCCAAGACAATAACACATATATTGTTTATGAAAATAATTATGGACAAAGGTATTTTATGAAAAAATAACTCTTGTTATTGTGTACCATAACATTTAAGTTGATATTAGAGATGATTAGTTTTTTTGTTATGTAGCTTTATCCGGTTGAGATAGTTGTCAACTTTTTTTGGGAAAACAAAAATACCCCTTGAAATGCAACAAATAATTGATCGGTGTTGTAGAAGATACAGTGATAAGTCAGTATATGTTTACATTTCTTTGTTATGCAATACTCTAATATTTGAATCTAACATAAAATTGTTTGTTAGTACTACATGAATGATATTATGATTAATGCTGGACATTTGGAAATTTACTGTTTTGATCTTAATGACATTTTGACAAATGATTGGTTTGCAAACGAACATGTCGATATTTTGCACTTGTAATAGAAAAAAAACGATAAAATCACCAGCATTGTACAAACCGTTTCTATATGTATTACCACTACATTAGATAATTATTCAAATTCAACTATATATTGCAAAGTAAAAGTATCATTTATTTATAAAACCTCATTGCCATAAACAACCATAAACTGAATAAAATAAACCTCAATGCCACCTCAATACAATCAAAATGCCAATCCAATAAAATCATAAACTATTAAAATACCACTAGAATAATAACATAATACTACTAAAATAAAATCATAATACCAAAAAAATTCAACATTAACAGTAAATACCACAAAAAAAAGCATCACCTCCAGAATAACTCTACAATAACATCACAAAATCATCACAAAAAACACAAAAAAAGTAACATAATACTATTAATTGAGAGTACAAAATAAATCAAATAAACATAAATTAATGTTGACATTTCAAACACAGCTAAACTCGCATCTAACTTCTCGTCATTATTTTCAGATACATCACCTCCATTTCAAACTTCTCGCCATTTTTTTAGATTCCTTCATAAAAATTTCTCGTATGACGAGAGAGACTGCAAATGCTTCTCGTCCGACGACCAATAGTACGAGGGATTTCAAACGAATCAAATCCTAGCTACTCAAATCACAGTGAAAATCGCTCTGCGAAATCCTATTCAATGATTATAGAAGAAATTGGAAGTCGATTTGGCAGACAAGAATTTGTTTCGAAGCTATGGGCTGGTACTGGGCTGATCATGCCCCAATATATATATTAATTATTTTTATTTTTTTAATAGTTATATTATTTATATGTGATAAATATTATTGAAGTCTGGAGGCACAACAATATTTTTCCGATTAAGGGGTGCAGGAAAAAATATTACATCAGTACTACGCACGTAGAGTAACGTGCGTAGCCAATGAAATCACGCCACGATACCCCACACGACACAGAAAAAAAAAACGGCGTAGTAACACGGGGAATATTCCCTCGTGTTATTCATTTGTTATTGTGTTTTATTCATGTGTTATTGTGTTCTCGGAATATTCCTGGTGTTATAATAATAAAATAACACATGAATAACACACAATAACATAAGAATAACACGGGAGAGAATATTTCCCGTGTTACTGCGCTGTTTTTCTCTGTCGAGAATATTTCTCGTGTTATTTAAGTGTTATTGTGTGTTATTCATGTGTTATTGTGTCATGAGAATATTCTTGGTGTTATAATAACACAATAACACATCGATAACACATGAATAACACGCAATAAAACATGAATAACACACAATAACACATGAATAACACATGAAAAAATATTCCTCGTGTTAGTGTGCCATTTTTTTTTCTCTAACGCGTGAGATGTCCTGTGAGATGTGGTGGTGAATTCATTGGCTAAGTAGAGTGCTGATGTAATATTTTTTCGGGGTGGAGGCGGCTTCTTCTCAAAGCCCACGTTCAAAATTTTCCCAAATCAGAATATTCCGATCTGATCCACCACTAATTCCCGTATTTTCTCGTATTTCGATCTGCATTCTTTCGAGGAGTTTCGAAGGCACGGAGGACCTGTGGGACGGTTTCGAGAGGCCGCCGATTCGATCGCTTCCGTTAGCCTCTAGATCCGCCGCCGGTGTTCCGGCTCGTGAGGGTCGCTCTTGATATTCTGAGGACGCGAGGGTGATCTGCTTCATTCGGCTGTATTTGCTGGTACGTTTCCTCATGATTTTAATTTCTCGATGCCATTAATATATCTCGGTTGATATCATCAAGCTGATTGAATTGTTGGGCAATCAAGCAACCTGTGCGAGGTGTGGTTTTTGCGTCGGGATGCAGCGTTTGGTTGAAATGGAATGAGTGAACTGATTTTGAGCGCCTATTTGCTTAGTATTGGATTCGGTGGTAAATGGTGTTGAAGTAATTTTATCATCCACTGATTAGTTCCTTTATTTAGCATCTAAAAGATAAAACCGCTCTCGAAGGATTTTTAGTTTACAAGTCTTGCTGTTGGTTGTGGGAACTGTCTGCCGCATCTGTTGGGCTTGCGGCTATTTCTGCGCTAGCCTTGGATACGTAGATAAACACTCTACTGAATGAGCATAGTTTGATAGACAAAACCGAACCCCCTTTTTTTTGAAATAACGTCTGCAGTAGGAAATTCATGAATTTATGATGCAATAATTGAAGTTTAGGTGTGAAATATTTATTATTTGAAGTTTAGGGAGTTATGTATGTAGATCCCGCTATAATAAATGATCATATAACTTACAAATTCAATCTTTAAGTTTTTAACTAGGAAAAGTATGCAATACCTTGTGATTGAAAAATTTATGCCATTGACTTTTCATAACTTGACTAGGAATGATTGTGATAGGTTATTCATATTTGCATGAGTTTCATCTGATAACAGTTAACAAATAGCTACAATATTGGGTCAGGCAAGGATTTCTAACTGCTAAGCAAGTCACTTTCGTTATGTCTTTGATTAAAGCTACTACAATGATACAAATACTATCATAAGCGATAAATAAATGATAAATGCAATATACAGTATAACATAGTACTGCCATCAGTCTCTCCTAGCCAAGTTGGCAAAGGATGGAAAGTCTCCATCCAATTGTGACTTGGCATAATTGTGCTTCAGTACTCAGACTTCTCAAAAATTGAGATAGAAGTATAATCAACTTCTCGTACAAAAAGAAAAAAAAATAAATCTTATGTAATTCTTGGGATGGATCAAGCATTAACATCATCTCCAATAAGTACAAGGCATGACTTGCAAGCTCCACATAAAGAATCAATGTCGGGCTAACTTGAAATGTCATTTTGCATCTCGATCAGTACATACATTTTAGCATGTCTTGCTGCTTGAAATAATGACCATCTTAGAGATGTTGCAACAGTATGATTACACAAAATTATCATTAGCCAGCCTGATGTATGATTTGCTTGTAAAGAAAGAAGATGAAGCTTTTGCTCTTCTTACTTACCTTCGATGTTCGGGTTCCAACTCCGAGCCTGGCCATCTCATTCGATCTTGAAGGCAAAGGGATTTTGCTAGTGGTTTCACCCTCCAAACTTGCGCGTCTCATTTGCTCCGAGAGGCAAAGGGATTTCGCTGGAGAAGGGATTTTGTGAGCAGGTTTAGCATCCGAGCTAAAAAGGGCTGTGTTCACTACGGTCACTGAAGGATTTCACAGGAGATGAAGGAATTTCATAGGAATGAGAGTAACCACATTGCGGTGTACTTCCTTTTTCGGTCGATTTGGACAAACTTAATTTACATGCGAAAGGAAGCTTACTGTAAATTTTAAGTACCCTAGAAATTCACAATGCATTTCTTTTACAGTATATCAGACTTCAACTTTTTTTAACTTCAGGTATTTGATTTGCAGTACACCACTAAGAAATCCAACCAAACAGCCCCAAATGCAGTGGAGAATGCATTAGCAAAGTAGAGGGTTGCTTTCTAAGCTTTTGAACTTTAGGACCTCTCTATTGTTGACATACTGTTTTTGAAATTTTGAATATCTTAATGTATATCTTGGAATTTAATATATTTAATGGCATAGACTTTTATGTGTTAGTTCATGAAGTAGAAGTTGGTTTTGAAGTTCTTAATGTTTATTTTCTAATTAATACATATAATGGAATAGAATTTTATGTGTTAGTTCATGAAGCCGAAGTTGATTTTGGATATTTGGAACAATCTTTAACTAACTAACTAACACGTTTTCTATTGATTTTGTTTGTCTAGGCTGCAGTATCTGTGGGCTTTCTTTCTAAGAAGGTTTGGAATGCTAAAAACCGGGATGCTAGAATGCAGTGTTTGCCACTCCAAGCTGGTGTCTCCAAGCACTAGGACTATTTCAAGGGCATACGATAAGCATAGAAGCAGCGTGTCATCAAAAAACCGTGCTTTGAATGTTCTTTTAGTTTTTGGCGATTGCATTTTGGTCGGTCTACAGGTGAGAAAACAATGTATGCTTGTTTCATTCATGTTTCATCCTCATTGCAAATAAGGTCAGACTTGTCATCACATGCATGTTGCAGTTGGGCAATCAAAACCTTAGCTCATGACTTGAGTCTTGTTTCTATGAATGACAATTACAATGAGGGGTATTAAAAAAAAAAAGAAAAACTGAGCTTGGCTGGTTGCAATCTTTTATCTACTTAGATTTGTTGTCCTGGTATGGTATATGACACACGATACTTAAAATCTTTATTCTTGGCCAAATACACTTTACTGGCTTTAGTTTGATTGAGGAATGAATGCATAGTTATGAGTTACATGGAGCAAGTTTGCTGCACTTTTAGGCCGTATACATTCTTCTATGCTATATACATAATCCCTTAGTTGGCTTTGTTAAAATTTTAAAGAAATGTGACTCTATGTGCGTCAGAAATTTGGATTATGATCATCTTCACTTGTATATTGTTCATGGCAGGCCTAATTTATGCAAAAAAAAATCCATGTTTGGTGTTAACTTTTTGTGCCTTTTCTCTACATAAGTACCTTTTGAACACACCTTCATTTTTCAAGTGTTCATGTATGAAGAGACTAACACTAAAAAAATTGGTGTATGGGCTTGCCAATTTATAGTTCAATTTGGATGGATTGAGTAATGGCTGCCTCACGGGTACGGTTTGAATCGTTAATATGTCTATCCCATTTTCCGACATCACCTGATCACACTTATACTTAATTTATTCCAAATTGTTTGAAAGTACATCAAATATCTTTAAATTTAATACCATCCCTTATTTTATATGGAAATGATAAGTATAATCATGAGTATATCCTCTAGAATCCCACTAAGAGCTAATATGAAGCGCCACGGATACATATTTAAATAAAAATTCAAATGTAAAATAAAAAAAAATTGTATTACCCAAGCTAAGCATTTCTCAATCGTTATTGATGATGCAACATAACATCTATTGAGAATCTTGCTCTAGACCTTCCTCCATTATTGCTAGTATTCAATTATGGTACATAATTGGTAGATCTACAAATACTAGTGTGCAAATTTATTGAGCTTATCTTACTATCAAATGCATTGTCTTATTGTTAGGATAGTCTTTCAGCATTTTGTTAGGCTGAGCAATGCATACCTATCAATAGCTCACTAAAGAAACATCACTAATCACCTTCCTCAAAACATTATTAAATTTGTAATGACACAAAGATTAAAACCTAATTCACTTAATAAGGGAGAATGAATCATATCTTTTCTCTCTTGCCACTTTGGCACATACAGGAAAAATGTAAATGGGAAGCTCTATTAGCTGCATTTCATCTAAAGCAGCACTTTAAGGTGCTGTTTGGTAGCCGGTTTTATGCAGGATTTACGCAGGATTTACGCAGGATTTAAGCTAAATCCTACCAAATGGCAAAAAAAGCCCCCGTAAATCCTCAACTCCTGTAAATCCCAAAAATGATGTCGATTCGCGATAAATCCAGGATTTGTTAGCTCTTGTGTGAATCGGCGGATTTAGTAAATTCAGCATGAGCAAAGAGGAAGAATGGTGCGAACAGGCTTAGCTTTCTAAATGGTTTCTGGAAGGAGCGAAGTGAACTAATGAGAAAGATGGGAGTTTAGGTAGGTTCCGTAAGCCATGATCACATCGCTGCCTTCCCAACTAGCTATGATGGTGAGTGTATTGCAAAGTTTCGATCATGAAGTCTTGTGCGAAATTGGGAGAGGGAGAGCGGGAGGATGGAGTCTAGGGTTTTGGACAAAGGGGGAAGAGGGAAATTAGACTGCAATTTTAATTTATTTTTGTTCAAGTTAATTTTATTAATTTAACATATTAACTTTTAATAATTACTTTGTATATGTTAAAATTAATAATAATTAGATAATTTATATGTAATCATGTAGTATTTAATTAATGAATAAATATATATTTAAATTTAAATTATTTAATAAAATTTTAAGTAATTCTTAATTTATATAATTAGTAATTAATAATTAATTAATAATTGATTAATATAAAGCTATTATTTAATAATAATTTGTGTGCACAAAATTTATTAATTATTGGTTTATATAATTAATTATTAATTAATTTAAATGGTTGTTTTCTATGTACTTTGAGTCTTTGGATATTTATTTGTATTTTTTATTTAATATTTATCTTTGGATGTTCCCTCTAATGAACCCTGCTAAATCCTTCTAAAATTGTCAAACCGTTTCTTAGGATTCATCATTATTTACCTACTAGAATGCCAAACAATTTTAAAATTTGACCACTTGATTTGATAAATCCGAATTTACAAAATTTACTAAATCCTATTTCAACTAAATCCTACTTGCAACCAAAACGACCCATGTGAATCGGTGGATTTAATAAATCCGGTACGAGCCAAGAATAATAATGGCGTGAAAAGGCTTACCTTTTTTAATTGGTTTCTGGTAGGAGTGGAGAGGAAGGATAAGAAAGATAGGAGTTTTGGTGGTCTCTGTAAGCCGTGATCTCGTTGTTTCCTTCCCAGCTAGTTCTGATGACAACTGTATGGTGAAGGCTCGTTCAAGAAGGCAATGGTATTGGGAGAAACCAACAGGGGAGTGACATAAGCGAGGGTTTTCTGCAGATATGGGATGTTTTGGGCAAAATCGGGAGGGGGAGGATCTCAGAGAAGGTTTCAGACAAACAAATGAATAGAAATATAGGTTTGTGATTTTAATTTATTTTTATGTAACTTAATTTTATTATTTTAATTGATTAATAATTAATAAATAATTTATATATTATCAAATTAATTATAATTCTATAAATGTATATGTAATTATTTAATATTTAATTAATAAATAAAAATATATTTTGAATTTTAAATTATTTAATAAAATTCTAAATAATATTTAATTTATATAATTAATAATTGATTAATATTAAATTATTGACTAATAACTAATTAGTTAAAAAAATAATTTAATTTATCGAACTAATATTAATTAATGTAAATACTTCTTTTAATATATTTTGAGGCTTTGGATTCTCATTATACATATTTATTTATTTATTATTTATCTTTGGATGTTTAATAAATCATGATAAATCATACTAATTCCTTTTAAAGCCATCAAATAATTTCTCATGATTTATCAAGATTTACTTACTAGCATGCCAAACAGTTTTTAGGATTTAGGGTCTGTTTGGCGCAGCTGTTGATTATTCATAATCTGCTGATAAGCAGATTATTCTGATAATCTGATAATCTGCAGATTATCAGAATAATCTGTCTTGCTGTTTGGGGCAACTTATTCAAGATAGCTTATTGGTGATTAAATGACATTCACGCCCCTTTGTAATAAAACTGTTTGAGACAGCTTATTCAGAATAACTTATTGATAGTACTGGAACATATGCAGAAACATGAAATCATCACAGATCATAACTAGAAGATGTCATACATTTCTCACATCCTCATGAGTACCAAGAGAACTAAAAAAAGTACAAATACGAGTACAACTACAATCAGAAATATTAAAATGTTTAATTTCAGACTCTGGCTACGTCTGGCCTCATCTGCTCTGTCAAAGTGAGAAAACACTGGATTCCCATGACTGCTGGCCGTGTCATATGAGGGACTGTCAGCCCACCGGAAGAAGCCACGAGCTGAAACACCCTTGGCACAACCGTAGAATTGCCTCCCAAAGCTATGAGACTGACGCGATGTGAGCAACGGAGCCGGTAGACCACAATAACACAAAAAATCTCTGTCTGTACCTGATATCCTAGAAGTCATGTTTCTATAACTGTGAAAAAAAAAATATTGTTAGTACTTATCCAAATAAAAGTAAATTTGACATTAATGTAGGAACAGAGAAAAGACTTGCTGGATTAGCTATCATATATAGCATCTGCTATAGACTCCCTCAGAGCAGCCATCTCAACTGCACCCTCACCGTCTTGAGTTTCATATTCAATCGAGTCCATCTCATTATCAGCTAGAGATCCTGAAAGTTCTAGAGTATCAATAATTTAATCATCACGTATCTGAATGAGAGGGGTGACGTCGGATGAAGTTGTGAAGTGCCATGGTGGCCAACACAATATACACTTGTTTAGGAAATGTATAGGATGACATATCACGTAAAATTACCCATTTCTTCTTCCACACCCCGAAAGTTCTTTCAATAACCCCTCGTAAAGCGGAGTGTCGTTTGTTAAACATTTCTTTTCTGCCACGAATATTGCCACTTGCTCGCTCAAAATCAGGAATATGGTATCTTGTGTCTGGATATGGCTTCAGGTAGCCTCTTAACATCGGATATCCAGCGTCTACCAAATAATACTTTCCTGTTATTAAAGATAATACCAATTAAAAATAATTAATGTAATTATCGAGAGGTTTTAAGTAAAATGAACAAATCTGGAGGTGGGTGAGGGAAACACTGTGTTCTATTCCTAGTTGTATAGGAGAAAAGGAGACTATCATGCGCACTTCCTTCCCACCCCGCCATTACAAAATGTGAAGCACATGTTGAAGTCACACACTGCCATGACATTTTGTGTGGTTGTGCCACTCCGACCAATATACACGATCTTCTCGTGACTTGGTAGTCTGACATCTACATGAGTGCCATCAATTGCTCCAATACAATTCTGTTCATCATAGTTAGCAACTGAAGAGGTCATTCAACTAAAGTAACAAGGTAATAATACTTACTTTGAAATACGGCATGTAACGAGAATCATTTGCAATTTGTTCAGGAATAGTTGCGAACGATATATCCGCTGGCTTAATGATCTGTGTTGCTAAGCTCACCAGTGCTTGTAAACCTTTGGAAAAGTATTGACTAATGGTTTCTGATGAATGTTAAAATCGCTCCATAGCTCCTCTAACTGATTCATTCTGTGAGAGCATATATAATGTTATTGCCAACACCTCTCTCGTTGTTGTTCTAGAAGAACCTTGTAGATGATGGTTCCGACATAACTCGTGTAGCAGATCGATAAAAATAGGCGCAGTCATTCTAAAAATATTGCTGAACCTTATCGGATGTCCAACAAGCATCTCACCCACCCATTTGTCCCCAATATAAGAGGACGTCATGCGTGGTATCCGTCTATAACTGGAGCGATAGTATTCCAGCAATAATATCGCTATAGCAGCAGCCCATGCCATTCTTTTACGACGGTCTTGCAGTGGGTGCATCCTGAGATGATAAATATATTAGGATGAAAGAAAATATGTAGAGGTGGCGACAAAAAATTGGAATAGTGAAAACATCAATTCTTACTTAGCATCGAAAAATAAGTGACATAACATTTTGTGAAGATAGGGAAAAAAATAAGATAATACATAGCATCATAAAATAAGAGTAGCTGCTGTAATAACAATACATATTTGACAAGTCTAATGAAAGATTAGTAC
>NEWO01000154.1:250455-265861 GCA_003013225.1 Phalaenopsis aphrodite | reverse complement strand
ACTTACTAGCATGCCAAACAGTTTTTAGGATTTAACCACATCATGATTTGATAAATCCAGATTTACAGGATTTACTAAATCCTATTTAAACTAAATTCTAGTTGCAACCAAATAGCCCCTATAGGATTACCATAATTACAACTCATAATATCTCCAAATTTTGGCATCATATTGCTAGAGTTTATGCTTGGCCTCTTAAAGCTTCATGAAATTCATGCTTGTTTACATTTTTAAAACATGCCCTAGCTAGTGTTGTTAGAATTGCAACAATTTGCATGATTTAAGTGCATTATGGATCAAAGTGGTAAGGTTGCACATCGCTTTGCAAAGGATGGGTTACACTTTAAATGCATTAAAAATGATGAAGGCACATTTTGTCATCATTTTGTAGAGCGAATAATACATAAACTCTTTTCATTCATGGTTAAAGAAGACCAATCCAACATGTGCTGGTTTATCACATTGATTGATTGTCCTATCACTTACTGGTTGGAGATACTTTTTCTTTTTAACGATAGATGTAAAGTGCTATGGTTTGTTTGATAAAGGCTTACTCAAGGGTGTGCTTGATACCGGAGTAACCCAAACCACACATCGAAATGCAAATATTATTACTTAAAACAATATGGTTACGTTGAAGACTCAAAAACAACAAAATACAACATAACATGACTCCTCGGCTTGGGCAAGACAAGAAAGCAAGTGAACTGTGGTGAGAGGGCCCACTAAAAGGGTGTTGGTGGGGGTGCTGTCAGGGCAGCAAGTTGGGAAAGAGGGGAATGTGAATGTGGATGTGGCTGTCATGGATGTAAAGGAGGTGGCGGCATAAGGGGTCACGACTGAGAAGTGGGGCGTGTGGAAGTGGGGTTACGACAGGTTGGAGGTTAAGGTGGAGTTGAGGTTGGGAAGAGGGCCTGACAGGGGAGTTATAGGCTGGACAGGGGAGGCTGGTAGGGTATAATGTCAGATTGGAAGCTGAGGTGGAGTTCCAGTTGGGAAGGGTGTGGGATTGCAAGCTTAATAGGGGAGGTTGATAGGGTCTCACGATAAGCTGGAGTTGCGATTGGGGAGAGAGCCTGGTGGTGGAATTATAGCCTGGATAGGGGTGGCTGATAGGGAATTACAACAGGCTGGAGATTGATGTGGGGTTGCAGTTGGGAATATGGCCTGGTAGTGGAATTGCTAGCTGATTGGGAGAGGCTGAAAGGAGAGATGCGCTGCAGTAGGTGTACCAAGAGAGGTTACGGGAGAGGGGTGCAGTAGATGGAACGATAGGGAGAGGGGGTGACAGACAACAAAAAAATGAACAAGAAAAGATAAAATCACCGCCTCGGGATGAATTACAGTCGGAGTACCTTCTTACTGTCGGATACATAACTCTAAATAAACTCACTTGAACAAACATATCTCTTTATAATGGACATATAGGTGGGAAAACAGAAAAGAAAAAGGTGGTGGGGACATACCCGCCCAACGAAAAAAGGGAGGGAGTCGGTTCAACCCCTAGCCCTCTGCTAAACCAGGTTGAACAGCTTAGGCTCTTTTGTCTTGCGTCTGCTTCCGGGGTTTGGGGAGCTTTGATCTCATTCGTCGAAGCTTCTGACTCCTCATGGCACGACGTCAAGTCCCCTGATAGGTCGATCATGTCAATGTTGTCATTCCACAACACCTTTTGATAGAATAAGTATCCGTTCTCTTTTGGCATACCTTGAGTTGGAGCTGCATATAGAGGTGAGTTCCCACAATGTAACTCTCGAGCTCTGAAGTTTGAAACGTTCTCCTTGCACTTTTCTTGCCCCGCGGATTGTATTTGATGAACAAGTGTGTGAAAATAGATTAATTCAGGGATGAAATCTGCGGCAGACTTTGCCACTCTCACTAGTGATCACTCGGAAGAGACATCTTTTGTGACAAGACTTAGATCTCATTGAAGAATTTTCCCCCCTCGGGCTCTTGGGCATATTTCAAAGCTGAGGTTCATCCCTCATGTCTCAACATTTATTGATAGGTACTCTGCTGAGCTGAATCTAACATATGAAATACACCTCGTAATATTTCAAGCATGACATAAAATGACTATTCTTCGGACAAATTGGACCTCCCTTTGTAGGGGCAACTCAGGAGGAGGTTTATAAATCTGAAATATTTGTGTTTTTCTTGTCTGTGGTGACCCTGTATCTGATGTCAGCTCCTCAAACTCATAACCCTTGTAGACATCCAAGGTCGATCCTGCTGATGTTCCTCTCAAAGTCCGCAAAATGTTACCTCGAGACATCATAATCTCGTACACTGTTGAACTTCCCATTACCTCAGAGGCACTACCTTCTGGAAACGTGATCGTTACCTCAACTGGAATCTCTATTTCGGGATCAACTGGAATTGGCGGCATCTCTTCCTCTTTGGTTGAAAGTGGAGAATCTTCTCTGACGACTTCATCTTCTCCTAGACCAACTGTGTCATTGCTCAATTTTTCAACAACACCCTGCACACTAAAACAAATCTCTCTCCTGGTGGTGTACTCTGATTCAACGTGCTCAAATCCATAACACTTGTTGCACTTCCTGGCCGCGACAGATTAGGAATGCAAATTTGTTTCACCACTTCTCCATTTTGAATCAACTCTTTCTTTGACGAGGTCATCTTGGCTGTGCTCCTTTGTGTTTAAGGATTGTAAGATCCTTAGGTTGAAATCTATCTGTAAGATGCGGGGGTTGCTTGATGCTATGCTCTCTTTACTTCTGAAGCTAGGCTCTTTCCCTCTGCTTGCAACAAACTGGTAGGAACTGGTTCCGTGTCTCCCGCTTCATCATCAAATTCTCTTGTTCTGTCATTTGACGCTCCCGATTAGGGTCAAGAGTAACCTCCCATGGGATTTCTTCCTCAATGTTTGCAAGCCTCTATTGAAGTTGGCGGATCTCATGCTGTATCTCCTCCCGGGTAGGCGCAGACATGTATCTCCTCAATGGCATGATTAGGGTTATGGTTGGAAGATGAAAGAGGGTAAAAATAATTAGTTTAAGTTTGCTGATTTTGAAAATCAGTAAGGGGGAATTAGGGTCAAAGTCATGTGGTAGTCGAAGTGGTATTTGTCGATCGGAAAAAAAAGTTTTCGCTTATGACAGATGCTAGGAAACCCTAGCATATAACTAGTTAGGCTAACTATAATACCAAATGATACCGGGGCAACCCAAACTACATATCGAGATGCAAATATTATTATTCAAAACAATGTGGTTACATTTAAAACGACTCCTTGGCTAGGGCAAGGCTAGACGACAAGTGGGCGGCGGTGAAAGGGCCCACTGAATGGGTATTGTTGGGGCTGCAGTCAGGGCAGCAAGAAGAGAAAGAGGGGACTGCGAGTGCGACTGTCACAGGTGTAAGGGAGGTGGCGACAGAAGAAGTCACGACTGAGAAGTTGGGTTACATCAGGTTGGGAAGTGGGTTTTGCAGGGGAGTTATAGTATAGACAGGGGAGATATAACGTCAGATTGGAAGCTGAGGTGGAGTTCCGGTTGGGAAGTGGGCTTGGTAATGGCATTGCAGGTTGGACAGGGGAGGTTGATAGGGTCTTACGGCAAGCTGGAGGCTAAGGTGGAGTTGCGATTAGGAAGAGAGACTGGTAGTGGAATTACAGCCTGGATAAGGGAGGCTGATAGAGAATTGCAGCAGATTGGATATTGAGGTGGGGTTGCAGTTGGGAAGAGGGCCTGCTAGTGGAATTGCTCGATGAATAGGGGAGGCTTATTGGAGAGATGTGCTGCAGTAGGTGTAACGGGAGAGGGCTGCAGCAAATGGAACGGCAGGGAGAGGGTGTGGTAGGCATCAAAACAGGAACACAAAAAGATACAATCACCACCTTGGGACTATTACAGCCGGAACACCTTCTTGCCATCGAATACCACCTTAGAAAGGGAGAAGATGATGCCGGTGGCTGTCCAAATAGAACCTGAAATAAACTCACAATAATCTAACCCTAATTCAGCAAACACCCCTATTTATAATAGACATATAGACAGAAAAATAGAAAAGAAAAGAGGGGGGGGGTGGGGTAGGGGGTGGAATTTCCGCCTAATGAAAAGTGGGAGGAGGGGGGCGGTTCAACCCTTACCCCCTGCTAAACCGGGTTGAACCAGTTCAGCCCCCCTCGGCCAATATTTGTCTCATATGCATGCATAGTTATTCCATTTTCGTTTATTTAATATTTTTTTTAGAAATATTATCTTATTTGTATGGGTTTTGTTCTTTCATATTACTTTTGCTCTTTGGCATGCGCCAAGATGAGTAAAATATCATATTGAACTATTATAGCACTACTAAAACTTGCATATGTACCTGATTCGTTTTGGTTTTTCCAAAACTAATTAGCTTCCCACAATGTACAAGATCATATAATGTTTGCAGTCTCCATAAAGAATAGTGGTATTCATTGTTGCTTCTTGACAGTAAAAAATATCGCACCATTATTCTGCAATAAAATATATTTAGTGATAGATTTACGTTTTTCTACATCCTTGGCCCAAAGTACATCGCTGTATATCGTGTAAAAGTGCTTAATTTCCCAAGTAATATAGAACTTATTTCATATTATTTTGAGGAACCCAAAAATCTCTTACCTTCGCCCAATGTTCAACATTTGTACCAAGTTGGTTAAGACTCATTATCCTTGTAGTACTGTTGTTTGACTCTGTGCATCAGATTCGGACTTATTGCTTATGGAGCTTTGGAAATGTTATCATTTTCTCCTTAGTCTTCAAATGCGTATCTTATACTCATCTTAGTTTATATGTATCTGTTGGAGTTTCTGTTGATTTGAAATTCAAAATATTGAATCTCTTCATTATTTTCCTAACATAATTTTCTTGAGATTGAGACTACAATCTCTTGAATATATTGTTGATTGCCTTCATTCAAGATGCTCGAGCTTCACTTATAGTTTCTTAGCTTAGCAATTATGAACAACCACTTTTTGTAATAATTATGTTGATGTGTACTTTTTCTCATTGAATGTAATCAATAGAGAGTGATAGAATAAAAAAAATTGGCATTGATCTGGAGTATATGTATCACAAGTAGTTGATACTGACGGGTCATATGTGTAAGACTACACTACCGTACAAGCAACAAAAAGCAAGTAAAAATAGCATCTCATAGAGATTTATTTCACAACTTACAAAGATTTTGCTGATCTTTAATTTATTTGAACATTCATAATGGGGCGCCAATTGACAAAAAATAATTATATTAAAAATATATTTGGTCATGGTTTGTCGATTAGATGTTAGACGTTCAGGGATTGAACTCTTAGTTTGACACTGTTGGTTATATTAAACTGTGAGTCACTGGTCTATAAGAATTTCATTGCAATCATATCTTAAATTGCATTCTATCATTCATTCTTACAAAAACATATGATTGCCAAAATGTTAATAAAACCTACTTCTATCTTCAAAGTAAATTCAAAATTAGTTGGTTTCCTTGAATTCACTCAAGGATCCTAAATATTACATGGGCTCACATAGATTTCTTTGTTTTATGATCTATTGTGGTAACTTAATCATGATGGATATGCTGTTCTTTTTTTATTTCAAACAAATTTCCTAAATTTGTATTTGATGGCTAATCAATTAAAAGTAATGAAGTATGTTGAAAAAATACAACAATAATAAAGCAGAAAAAAAAAAAACTTGCGATCAAAATGACTAACAATGCACAAAATATTATGCATAATCTTTAAAATAAGGATTTAATTACTACTACTACAACAACATGCCTTTGTCCTACTTTTGGTGTCAACTACACGAATGATTTTATTCCAATGTGTCCTATTGAGTGTTATATTTTTATTTAATTCTAATAAATTAAGATCATTTTTTATACAATCTACCCTAATCTTGATCTACCTCTACCCTTCTTAGCATGAGTTAAATTTTAAACATCTAGTATCATAACAGGGTCATCAGTTGGTCGACATTTAATATAACCAAACCATCTAAAACGACTCTTTGTAATCTTTTCTACCACTAGAGCTACTCCAACTCTTTCATGGTTATTCGTTTTGCTCTACATAAAGCATTGTAGGTCTCACCACCATCTCATAAAAATTTCATTTAAGTCTAAACGATACTTTTCTATCACATAATAGGCCTGATACATTCCTCCACTTCAACCATCAAACTTGAATTCTACCAATAACATTCACATCTATATCACCATCACTTCAAAAAATAGATTCGAGATATCTAAAACTTTCACTCCTTTTAATAATGTGATCATCCATCGTTATAATCTTGCCACTTGGTCTACTATTACTAAAATTACATTTTGTATATTCAGTTTTATATCAACTCAAACGAAAGCCTTTAGACTCTAAAGTTAACCTCCATATTTCAATTATTATCTAAACTCTCTCGTCTTATCCACAAAAAGGATATCATCAACGGAAAACATACATCAAGGTATCTTAACTAAAGCAAAAAAGATATGGGTTTAAAGTCGGTCCCTAATTTAATCCAACTGAAATAGAAAAGTACTTGATCAATACTTGTGTTCGAACACCAATAACAACTCTGGTATACATATCTTTAATGACTTGAATATAAGCAATATCAACATCTTTCTTTTCTAGAATTCTCTAAAGTACTTCATCTAGAATCTTATCATAATTTTTTTCTAAATCAAGAAAAATCATATATAGATCCTTCGTACTCTCTTTGTACCTCAATAAATGTACAACATTCATAGTAGACTTGCCTGACTTGAATCCAAACTGATTTTGAGAAATTTTTTTATCATGTCGTAATCTATGTTTGATTATTCTCTCCCATAGCTTTAATGTATGACACATTTACTTAATTCCTCTATAATTGGTACTCTCTAGTGCATCCTTTTTATTATTTAAAATATGAACTGATAACTCTTTCTTCACTTATCAAATATTTTTTAATATTCAAAATAATATTAAAAAGTTTAATAAGTAAAGAAATTCTCAGTTCTCCTAAATATCTTCACATTTTTATTAGATTGTTATCAGGTTGTACTTTTTTTTGTGTTTCACTTCCCTTTAAGCCTCTTCAACTGCTATTTTACTAAGAAAAAAAAAACTTTTATTCTTATTGATATTATGATCACTAAAGTCAATCATATTTTTATAAGTATTATTGAAAAAATTATAAAAAAATATCTCACCTACTTATGTTAAATATCATTATTTAAGATTTTTTTTTTATCCTTAATATATTTCACTTGAACTAATCTTTTTTTTGCTTGATGAGTTTATACATATATCTTGCACTTTTTTTAGTATATAATTTATTATAAAGATCATTAAAAAAATTATTTTCTTAAACTTTTTATGGGTCACCTCATATATTTTTTTTCAAAATTTCAAAATTTTATATTTATCCCAATTGTTGTAACACAATTTTATTTTTCTTTATCTTTTCTTGCACCTTATTGTCCCACTACCAATTTTTTTTCCCCTAAGAGTTTCCTTTTGATTTTCCTAACATATATTTTGCAACATTCTTAGTAGTATTTGTTATTTTATTCCATATAATATTAACTTTTTCATGAACATAAAATACATTTATTTGAGTCATGTAAGTGCACTCATCTAATTCTATAATAACATTTCGTTGTATATTTTATCTTCGGATCATTTATCTTAAAATTCAAAACTAATAATTAATGTTGAGAATTTAAATTTTTACTTATAATAATCTTACAATCTTTATGATCTTAACAATTTATTTTTTTTTTAAAATAATCAATTTCTGTTTTGTTAGATCTATTCTTGTAAGTGATAATATACTATTTTTTTTAAATATAGAAATTGTAATAACAAAATCATAAGCTAAACTAAAATTTAATATAGTTGTACTTTCTTCATTAGACTTTCCAAAATCATAGCCACCATAAACGCTTAAAAAATTTTCTATCATTTTATCGACATGCTTATTTAAATCTCATCCAAAAAAAAATATTTATTTAAGTGGTATCCTTTTTATTAACTTTTCTAGATCATTTGAAATTTTTTTTTCTTGTTCACATATTCAGACCTAATTGGGAGTATAAACACTTATAACATTAAAAATCTCAGTATCAACAATGATATTTAATGCTATAATTTTATCTCCAATTTTATTAGTTTTTACAATATTATCTTTTAAATTCTTATTTATAATTACACCTACATCATTTCTAGTACGACTCGTATTTGAATATCAAAGTTTAAAACCTAATATATTAATCTCCTTAGCCTTTTTTCAAAGTCATCTACTTTCTTTAATGCATAAGATCTTTATATTTTTATTAATCATAATATCTACTATTTTAATTGCTTTTCCTATGAGAGTAACTCTTTTTTAAGTTTTTATCATAATATTAATTTTATAGACTAACTTTGTGTCCTATCCGTCCATGATGTAGGAATTTTTGCTTATTTAAATTACACCCGAGTGCGTTGAAGTGCCTCTTGTACGTTTTTTTCTTTATTCAGACAATACATCACGTCACTTTCAGGAGACGGTCTAACATTTACACAATGATTTAAAAGATTTATGTTATAGTTTTTGGACAAATTATTTGTGCTGTCTCTTGACTACCTAACATAAGCTCTCACTTTTTGCATATGAAATTTGGAACCTGACAATGATAGTGTTGTCTATGCTCTTAAACAAAACCATAGCACCATAAGTTTAATTAATGCTAGAATAAAAAGCAAACACAAAGTGAAACCTTTTAAACAAAAACATTCAGGTAGAAAATGAGCTCTTGAATCGCTGCAACTAACTGTTGTGTATGCTCCTTTGTCGTAAGCACCTCTACCCAAAATATGCGAAATGTCTTTAAAAAAATGTAATTAAGCTCATTTATACTTTTTAGGAAACTTTGCTCAAGATAATTTTTTTTTTCATTTGTTAGACACCTCAAAGTTGAGTTAGCACCCAGTTGGGTGTGTTAGCACCTATTGCTTCAACCTGCGTGAGTTGGAACTTTGAAATATTGCGAAATTGGAGCCTGCTTGGTGCTTCCAATGCTTACATAAACTATTTCTTATGCAGTTTATAGATTTTAAGTATTGGAAAGATTATATTGACTTTTTATTTACATACTCTTATGTACTATTTATTATCACGCGTATCTACACTACTATAAGGAATAACTCATACAAGGTTAACATATAGAGTGTCAAAATTTTTTAAATACCTCAAGTCTAGTCATGCATCTCTTGATGCTTAAAGTCTCTTACACAAACCTCAACTAAGAGGTGAAGTCATAGTCTTTTAAAATGTAATTTGACAGAGAGCTTTTGGGGAGGGGAGCATTGGTTTTGTGAAGGTTGCAGGGGCTAGTCATTGGTCTTTGGTTTTGGTAGAGATGTATAAGATGAAGCAGATAAGGAGGTAGAAGTAGGAATGTTGGTCTACAAGCAAAGATGAATAATTTGTTTAACCAAGGACCAAGATGCTGGCCGCCAAATTCCCTCCTGAAGGGAGTAACTTATCCTTTTTTTTCAATCATTTAAGCTTAATATTATTCATTCCATTTAACAATGCTCCGTCTCCTCTCTTTTTTCACAATCCACATTGTCGTCGCTCCTTCTGCCTTGCATGAATAGGGGTTTGAAACCCTCTAATGCTCGTCTTCACACGCGACACCAACCATGCCTCTCAGGCTGTTACACATAGAAGAATGAATGCTTTTTTCCGTTTATCAGTGTAACCCATACACCACTCCAAGCTGAGCCATTATCATTCATTTCCCTCATTCACGCCAGTTCTTGCAAGATCTGGTTCGCCTCTTCCTCCCTATGCCACATGTTCTCTTGTTTGCCTCCATGCTCTCTTGTTTGCTTCCATGCTCTATAGTGAAACACTTGCACCGCACAATGTTGTAACCACACCAAATCCCCCTTATTTGCACGCAATTCGTTTCTCGCTTGACCCGTATCGATCCCTTCACTCTTTGACAAAATCTACACTCAAATCTTGATCCTGTTCTCCCTTTTGTAGCACATCTCACTCCTCAGATTCTATATGTTCGCGAGATCCCGAACATGATTTTCTCCTCTTGCTTTTTGTTGCACAACCCAACCCACTTCTCTCTCTCTCTCACACTCATTTTCTTTAACTAGGATAAACTAAAAGAAAAAAAAATTGAAAAGTAAAGAAGAGAAAAGAAAAAAAAGGGAAGAAAATTATTGTTATAATTCATCTTTTTATTTTACCGATTTTGTCTTTTCGTTGTGATTGTATAGCCGACTTGTTCTCAAAGCTATAAAATAAATGTAGGAAAAGTTTAAGTACCTGTTCAGGTTGTTTCAACCCTGCGGGACAATTCGTATTCACATTTGCTTTTGCAGGTTAATTGAAGACTCATGCGCGTTTTATAGAAGGGTGGTTTAATTTTATACAACCATGCACTTTATAGAAGAGTATGTTAATTTTCACACAAGTTCATTGAACCTCCATGCGTACTCTATGAGCGGGCTGTTAGAAGACTTCTTGTAGTTGCAGTATTACTTGGCGTTGATCATGCATGCTCTGAGCCGATAGGCTGACCCAACACTTTCCTCAATGCTCTCTAAGTGGGGGAGACATTGGGAATTTGTCAAAATTTATGGTGATATGGGACTTGCAAAAAATGATCTATATTTGAACTATTTGGATTATTTGGACATTACTTTAAAATAACAAAATTGAAAAAGGGGAAATATATATTGTGAACTAAATGACAAAATTATCACTTTAATCATTATTCATCATTTTAAATGAATAAATTTAAATATAACTACGACTTGTATAACATTTATAGAAATTTAACAATCTATTAAGTAGGGTGAGTTAATATGTAATTGATTTTATAAATAATAATAATTTTGGATTACAATCATATTTGAGGATATGATTAAGTAAAAAAAAACAATATTTAAAAGTAAATGAACGTTATTATGCGGTATTTTTGAAATCTATAAAGAAGAATTAAACATGAGTTAAATGCTAAAAGAAGAGGACTTACTTCTCTTCTTCGCCACCAAATTGGCTAAATGTTAATTTGAATGGTATGAGAATACTGTGCGGGCTAACATGAAGTTTCACTCAAATTACTCTTATTTTGAAAAGTAATCAAATAGATCATATTATATATAGAACAAAATCAAAAGTCTAATCACCTTGTCTGATTCTTCTCATAAGAATTGGATTGAACAAGATTTGTATTTGAAAGATATTAAAGGAGTAAATTTCAAATAATTTCAAATAAGTGTTTTCAATTGTCCAAATCCTTGATGCGACTGTGTTGACATAAGATTTCAACGAAAGGATATACTTTTAAAATTAAGTTTCAAAAGCTTGATTGAATAAATTCAAATAATATATGCTATAAATTTAGATATTCTGTAAGTAGGATATAGTTGATAAAGTTCATATACACTCATGTGGCAATCTTAGATGCAATTCTTTACAATTAAGAGGCATGACTGATAGAGTTCAAATCAAGAAAAAAAGTTTCGTTGATAGCCATGTTGACTGAAAATCTCTGTCAGAGAGGTCAACTTTTAAATCAATTTTTAGTCAAGTTCTCAAAAATTACAAATAAAAAATTTTAACTTAAAATTAATCACCTAAAAACTTAAAGCAAACTTCATTTACTCTTTTATTAATTTATTGAAGATGATAAATTTTTAATTAACTTCAGCCTAACAAGAATATATGCTATATTGAGTG
Organism: Phalaenopsis aphrodite; assembly: GCA_003013225.1. Taxonomy (NCBI): domain Eukaryota; kingdom Viridiplantae; phylum Streptophyta; class Magnoliopsida; order Asparagales; family Orchidaceae; genus Phalaenopsis; species Phalaenopsis aphrodite. The sequence goes on along the minus strand of NEWO01000154.1, from coordinate 254,132 downwards.
TATAATTATATCCACACTCAAAACATTCTCATGTCACTAAGGTCGTGGCTTGAGTTCTCTCTCCACGTGATTTGACTAAATGGTTCCACAAAAAATAGTAGTTACGATCGTAACCTTCAGATTGGGTTGTTTGCTGCTAAATGACATATTTAAGTTAGAGTCGCAGTAGCAGCTCGCATTTTTCCTACGGCTTTCTGTTCTTTTGAGTTGTGAACTATAAGCATATATTTAATTAACATAAAGCTTTCTGTTTGTCAATGTCAACTTAGATTCGTCCATATAGATGAACATCTATCTCAGATCTGTAAGGGTTCCTACAATTCATGGCTGCAGACAATGATCATTTAGTTACATTGGTCAACTACCTCTTCTAACTAAGTAGATCAAGGGCCACGATGACCCAATCGATGGAATAATGAGATCTTGATCGGGTTCTTCTTCATTTCCCCCATCATCCATTTTAAGCTCATAATAGTATAATTTAAAACTTAAGTCTACTATCACTGTATGCTGAATATGCAGTGTTTAATGACTAGCCTTAATAGAAAGTGCTCTCCTGTTAATGGGAGAGGTAATTTACTGTAGGCATTTGCGCCTATGGAAAACCTTGAACACCATAATTTAAAAGTTCACATAAAGTGAGGGTGAAATCCTTGGGTTGTATTTTATTACTTTTTCATTTGCCTTCTAAAATTTTGACCTGGAACAAAGACAAAACCCTGAACTTGAAAGTCTGGGGTGGAAATTTTTGGAGTCCACATGCCCATTTAAATCAATAAACAATTTTAGGTTATTGTTATCCTACCCATGGCACAATTTCATATGTATTTGAACTGCATGGTGATGTTTTTTACCCTTGATTTGCAAGCTCTATTCCTTATTGGCCATAAATGATTTAAATGAAGGAAAAAAAATACAAAGTTCTTTTGAAGGTCACAACGTTGCAGCAAGAAATTGTAGGTTTCTTCGGATCATTTTCATTTTCTTGTGGCAGTGAGGTGTTATTTTGATCATTTAAAAACAGTGGTTGGAGACGAACTCTATCTAAAAACTTTGGAACGTTATAAATCAGGCCCTGTTTAAAATTTGAATGATTGCATCTTTTGTCCAACAAACAATTGGATCATGACCATTCTCACTTGTATCTTAGGGCCACTTGAACCACCCAGGAATCCAGAATTCATGTTGGGTACCATTTTCTTTTTACTCAGAATCCATGTTCATTGCTATATTGGGGATTCTATGCTCTCATGCTCACTTCATAATCACTTTCACGTGCACCCTTTTAGTGCTTCACCATTGTTGATGACAGGCAGTTCACAAAAGAGTTTGGAGAATTTTTGGGGGATAATTCAATTTGTGGCGTGTCAGCACATTCGAAGACCATCACATCATGGGTGTTGCTAGCGCCAGTTGTATTGTCTGTCTTCAACAGGATGTTACCAAATAAAGTGTTTTTCTAGAAGGTTTTATTTCAATAATGCATCTTATCATATTATTAAGTTCATTGGATTTACTAGTTTGTGCAGTGTTCATTTACGTTGTATAATCAATGCTTGTTGACCACATGAGACATATTCAGAACAATTTTTTGGTAATTTTTTATTATTTGACAAATATAGTTTTTAAGAAAATTTGTTTATGATACAGTTGTTTTGTATGTCTTGATAGAAACTCATGCATAATGCATTTTTTAACAACCAATGCTTTTTTGGCACTTCTGGTTTGAATGTAATCTAACTTAAGTTGAAGTTTGTTTAGATGTTTTTGTTGAGCTCGAACTCACTTATAAAGCTATTGCTTGTTTCTGGAGAATGAATGTATTGATAGATATTCCTCTTCTTTGCGAAAGTACGTAGTTTATTTCCTGTAAATTTAACCTGTAAATTTAACATGACTAAGTTGCCGCCTTTCCAAACATTTTTGCAGCCCATCTTGGTCTACATGTCTAAGGTTGATGGAAGCTTTAAATTTAGTCCCATCAGTGTGAACTTCTTAACGGAGGTTACAAAAGTTCTCTTTGCCATCATTATGCTATTACTGCAGGTTATTGTTGTTATTATTCTCTTCTTCTAGAACTGTATTCTTTAATTTTGTGCAACTTAAATTATAGTACTTTTAACTTGTAGATATTTTTAATGTTATAAGCTTCAGCTCTTTTAACTTTTGCAATGCATAATAACAACTTTAATTGCAATGATTGGGGTGGGGGTTAGCTTTATGTATTGAAAATAATAATTTCTTAGATAATCATAAATCAGAAAGACTGGAGTTAATATACAATATAATAAGTTTTGCATGACCCCTATATATGCAGGATAATTGTCATTGAAAAAGTCAATATCGGCAAATGAATGGTTTTTTTCTTGCATCCATCATTCTTGTCTCCTAAATGTATTCTATTGATGATCTCAAATGAGCTTCATATTTTCCCGATCCATCTCATGCAAACATCTAATTTAGAAAACGAAATGATTTTGGGCACCGATTGTATGTTATATCTATATAGATAGAAGAGGAATGTAGAAGATAAATATTTTGATTGCAACCTCTTCAATGAAATAATTTTGTACCTCTCTGCGGGAATAAACATAGGATTGTCGTCCGAAAAATTAGCCAGTAATTTTATGATTTTCTACCAGAAATCATGATTAGCGGCTGAAAAAGTTCCACCGCAAAACCTTCGTTGCAAACGATTTTCCACCTGAAAAATGTCCGACACTAATTTTTACGTCTAATTTCTCAGCCATAAAACATTTTCTGGCCAAATTGATCGACTGCAAAATTAACATCAAATTTTATGGTTGAAATGTTCAATTGGTTTATTGCGTCTATTTTGCGGCAAAAGATGTCAGTCTTTTCATTACATGATAACGATTGATTTGCGGTCGAATCTTTTTGCCGCCGCAAATTTGTAAAAAAATAAAAAATCAGTTAAAATTTTCACACTTGCATCATAATGCAATCCAGATTATCATAATACAATCCAGAGATCATAAAGAGACCATAATAATCAGCACAGGCATCAAAGATATCTCACAACTGAATGAACGAATGTATACGATGACAAAAATCACAAGAAATATGTCAAATAACCCAACATGAAAGAAATGTTTGTGAAATACATATAATATAACATCCAAACATGAAAGAAAAACTAATACACGAAAGTTATACTAGTCATCCTCTTTCTCATCCTTCTTACTAAGAGGTTGTTTGCCACGATGATGTACGTTGTGCTACAACTACCTCTTGACACTTTTATCCATGACATGTAACTCAAAGTTGAAGCTATTTCGTAATTTCGCGGTGAGTGCAAAACAATGCCTGACAACTTCATCTTCAACCACTGATGACGAACTTTGACTCTGACCTAAACTAGAGTGCTTAGCCTCGTACACAAAACAACCAGTGCCCAAGAACTCATTAGTAAGTCCATTTATTCTTGGATACAATCTTTTGTAATATGCTCTTAAATTTCGAATAATCATTAGCGTTGTATATATAGATTTAAAGATGAAGACATTTCATTCATCAACTAAGTCCTTTTCATACATAGTTATGTGTTGAAATGATTCAAAATGACATATTAGATAAGTAAAAATATTCGTAAAACCTAACTATTTTATATAACATCAAATATACAATCTTTTTAAAAACAAAAGGAGGCATTTACA
>NEWO01000154.1:233201-245667 GCA_003013225.1 Phalaenopsis aphrodite | reverse complement strand
ATACATACATACATACATACATACATACATACCACCCAAGTCTTATATGTTTACATATCTCACTCACACACACACACACACACACTCACCCACCCACCTTTAAAATTAAAAGGGAGCATTTACATACATGCCACACAAGTTTTATGTAAACACCTATTTAACACCTAACATATAATTTTTGCATTCATATCACTCAAATCTTTCATTTAACATAAATAATCAAATTATAATTTCCAAAAATCATAGGCAAACGCATTAGGGCATTGTCACACTTACCTATATATTTTCTATCCTAAACAACCACGTATCCACTAACTAGAAATCGCCGAACAAAGAATAGCAAAATTTGGAACAAAATCGAAAATCGATCTATTATCTTCTAAAATTTGGCGAGAGCGTGGACACAGGGCATTGCCGTAGTGTTTTTGGAGAACGTTGCCGAAGATTGAGGGTGGAGAGTGCTGCTGGAGAAGAGAAATTGTCTCAATGATGTCAGAGCCCTAATTTTTATGAGGACGTAATGCAATGTGTGCGATCTGCACAAGCGGATTAAATTTTAGAGACTTTAAAGACTAATTTGCGGTTAAAAATTTCATCAGATAGGTAATTGCTTTTATGTAATCTATATTCTATCTGAACATTTAGCTACAAATGATTTCCAACCAAAATTTCCTATGGTTGTTAGCTGTTTTTAAGTAAATTATGAAACGTCTGAATCTTCAGCCGCAAAATCAACCACTAATTTAAAGTGTCAGAATTTTCAGCTGTTATTGCAGATGTTGAAAATTCAGTCACAAATTTTGATGCTTATTAAGCAGCTGAAAAAATCACGCTGAAAGTCAGCCGGTAATTGGTGTTATTCTTGTAGTGCCTCACATCTGAGTGGTTCTTCAACGGATATTAAAACATATTTTTTGACAAATTTTGTTGACCAATATTTATTCAAGTGTTTGAAATGAATAAAGAATTTCATGTTATTTTCTTTGTACATCTTTTAAGCATTTTGAATTCGCTATTATAGTTATTTTATAGTTGTAATAGGCTTTCTAAACGGACAATAAAAATATTAAAAATAAACTCATTCAAAAATAGATTAAAGTACCAGATATTTACTAAAAACTATAAGGCTTATACGAAGTACAAGTTTTTATAATAAAAGGTATAAGACAACACTCAAAAATTATCATTTTTGTATGCTATATTTTTTTTTATCTCAAGGCAATTTAACTGTTATGCAATTTTTCACAAATATTTTATTCGTTTGAGTAAAGGTCTCCTGTTGTTTTTTTTGTATGAGGAACTTTTGTCGCATTTTTTCTCCAAAAAATATATATAGTCCATTTACTTATCAGTTTCCTATTCATTTTATTAATGATTTTTGCAAAGTAAATGCACTCGGTTTTTTTGTTTCTTCAGGCTAGGCAACAAAAAGTTGGAGAGAAACCTCTTCTTTCTGTTTCAACTTTTGTACAGGTAAAACTTTATTGGCACTTTGCGTTAACTATGAAAGTTTTTGCATTATTTTGGTTTCCCTAAGACAAAATTGCTATTTGACATAAAATTATCTTGTCATATTATTGTTGTTACATTTCTCACCTGGCTGCTATTCGAATGATCAGTTGCACATTCACTTCCAAACTACTATAAATCCTGTTTACAGTTTTTGGGAACTGCTGTCTGTGATGGCATTTTCCATTGTTGGAACTTTTGATGTTGAGTGCTGTTAAATGCATGCTGTTGAATTTATAAGTTTTTCCTGCTTGTTTATTTTTTGTATTAGAAGTTGGAAAAGTTCTGGGTTCCTGGCCGATTATTAATTACTCTCCAGATGGCACCCTTATCTGACGTCAACAACATTATCGGCAAATGAGTGATGGACAGAAGTGCAAAAATCTTCTACAGGACAGGGATATGGAATAGAGGAGGAAGAACAATAAACAATGGAAATAGTGTGGGAACTTGCTATTATAACTTGCGAAGCTTTTTTTCATTTGATTAATAGTAGCTATGCTTACACCATCCATTATGAACCAAACGTGCAAATTGTTGGCAGATATAAAACCGTAGCTTTGAAATCAATGAATTTGATTAAATACCCAATGAGGATAAGAGACACATCAATAATGCAGAGCTAAAGTGATGTGTTGGTATTTTAGAAGTTAAGAAAAGATTTAGTTGAACAAAATTTAACACCAATCTCTTCTTTAATTAGGTTTTTTGAAATTAAATAGGATAAAACTTACCTGCTTAAAATTTCAAATGTATTTAGCTTACCTTAAATGAAGTTCAAAGGTAATTTAATTAGTTTTGGCATGAAAGAATTTGAAAATTCAAGTTGACAAGATCAAGGCTTGGATTGTTGCTCCAAATTTTTTTTTTTATTGATCACAATAATAGAATTATTTGTTTTATGGTTTATACTAAATTGCCGTTTTAAAAATAAAGTATGATCTGCAAAAAATTAACATAAATGTAATACTATTTGGTGGTGAATGGTAATATGATCTAGAGGGGACGACACTCTTGAAGCTTGGTGTTTTGTCTAAATGTGGAAAGTGGAGTAGGGTTAAGGGTTTTAGGATTTTAAAGGCGCTTCTAAGAAGTTTGGAATTATTTTGTTGAATATTGGTTTTCTTGGGCTTAATTTGAATTAAGGAAAAGGAGCGTTAAAGAACTAGATATTATGGTTGAAGGTTTCGGAGTAATTTTGGGACAAAAGTGGAAAAGGGTGGCTGGATTAGGTTGGTTGGAGGGTGGTGGCTTTGGAGGGATCTCAAGAGGGAGAGAGGTTAGGATTTTTAATGGAGGGAAGTGGTTAATGCTATGTCACGTTATGTATGACCTGAAGGGGTTGTAAGGAATGTAGTTAGGTTGCTATGTTAGTTTGGGGCTAGGTTTTTAATGAAATACTAAAGATAGAGAGGAGAGACGTTGAAATCAGTTACAAAACTGTTCTCTATGATAATTTTGAGTTCACCGAAACTTTAAGAGAGGGCTGTCCACCTAGTTTTTGCACTTAATTTGTACCAAAGTAGAATAACTTTCTTAGTCATTGATTAATCAAATGAGAGTACATGGTGGACCTATTTATAGGAAGAAAAAGCTAACAGACTTTGAAAAAGATGTACCATGGATTTGGACGAAAGATTAATGGAGGGAAAACATAATTTATGTCGGATTAAAGATTAACATGGATGCGGTTTTCAAAATCCAATCGGACATACATTGATGATTGCTATCGAATGGGATCGAGTTGTGACTAGGATTCTTTCTGTGCCAAAGGATGTTAGTTAATTATTGTATGAATTTAAGGAACTTATGTCCTGATAAATTATTGTATGAATCCAAACATAATTCCTTCGATTTGATCCTTGGATTACTGTTGCCAAATTACCCTTTTGTAGAATAACCCTATTGAACTTGTTTAACTAAAAAGCAAGTTAATGAATTACTGATGAAAGGAGTTTTAAGGTAAAGCATGAGACTTTTTTGTGGTACCAGCTTTTCTTGCATTTAAAGATTTGAATAATGTTTATGGACATTGAGTGATTAATAAACTCACTATGTAGTAGCCAAGTGATTAGTAAAATTAGTATAAAGTATTGATTTTCCATCCTACAATTTGATGATATGCTACATTGTTATGTGAAGTTGTCCTATCAAGTAAGAATACAAGAAAAGGTTGAATGTTTGACTGTTTTTAAGGCACGTGACAATTTTTATGAATAGTCAGCGATGCCTTAAGCACTCTCATTAGCATCGTGAAGCATGTTTTATGATCTGTGGTAGGGGAATTTTTAGTTGTGCATGTTGATAACAATCTAATCTGTGACAAATTAGAGAGGTGCACTTAATATACCTTAAGTTATTTGAAATGCTACAATCTAAAAGTTTTATCTAAATTTGAAGAAAATTTTGGGATTTATAGCTTTTATCATCGTGTTATCTGTTGAACATATTAGGATTAAAGCAAGGACTGATTAACACTCCAAATATTCATGACATTTAGAGTTTTCATGGTTTGGCTATCTTCTATTTGCTATTCATTAAAGAATTTAGTATTGTCATCACATCAATTGCTAAATGTTTTAGAAAAGGGGATTCAAATGAATGCTCTACAATGACATTAGAGAACCTATTTAAATATTTAATGCAAATGCACAAAGTTTATCTAATTTGATTAAAGTTTTGACATTTCCTGTGTAGCATTTGATTTAGGAATTAAAGGATTGTGAAGTCAAAATGGACATATAATCACCTGTTTTAGTGAGAAGTTAGTTAACATTCTATAATTTTAATAGAGATTCCTGTAAGATTATTAAATTACTTCAATATTAGGATGATTACTTATTGATTATTGAATGTTGTACCATTGTTTGTGGGCTCCAAAAATTTGATGCCTTGGACCCTTTTTTGTTGGGCGAGAGCATTTTGTATTTTTGGTAATCTGAGTCAAATTTTCAAGACACCTTGGATAGTAGATAAGAGACTATCTAGATATTTTACCTTTATTTTGTGAGTACTTTCTGATTTGAGGTTTGAGGTTACCCATAGGCACAATCCCGTTTGATTTAGTACCCCCTGATAACATGAGAGCACTTTCGATTAAGGCTTGTCATTTAGCTGAATATTTGACATATAATAGCAACATATTTAGAGTTTTAGATTGTAAAAATTACCACTTTGAGCTAACAGTGGATGGTGGGGAAATGATGATAAACCCAATCAAAATCCCATGGTTTTGTTATCCCGAGTCGTTGTGATCCTTAATTTAATTCATTAGATGAGGTAGCCGATCAAACCTGATTGAAAAATTTTTGACAACAACCATAGATTTTGTCGTTCGAGGGGCCCTTGTGCTTTGGATGGATGTGTCTAGTGGGACAAATTTAAGTCGACCTTAGTCAACAGAAGATTTTATGCCAATTAAATGTACTCTTATGGTTCACAACTCAAAGATTAGAAAGCCGTTGGTGAACATAGAGGTTGCAACTATAATCGTAATATAATAATGTCATTTAACAACAATATCATCAGAAGACCCTGACTATAACTGTTATTTTTTGTGGAATTGTTGTGGTCTTTACCAACATTAGATTACTTTTAGAGAATATGATGATACATTTGATGTGACATTAATTTTTTGTGAGCTTAAGTCAATCAAAAGTTTGTCACTCTATATTAACTGTTGTAGAAGGTAGATAGAATTTGCTTTAAGTTTTAAGTGATTGATTTTAACTTTGATTATTTTGATTTGTTTGCTTTTAAGATTTTAGGTGTTTGATTATAACTTGAATTTATTGATTTGTTATTTTGAAAACTTGATTTGAAAATTCATTTAAAAATAGACCGATATTGTTGAGATTTTTAGTCAATACAACCATCATTGGAAATTTGATTGCCTGATTTGAACCCTGTCTGATACCAGAACTAGTAGGGTAACATTAGAGACACAAAAACAAATTTTTATTAATGGGAAAATAGGGGTAAAACACAACGTGACCTTATAGAACATAGATGACACAAGCAAACACCCCTAAATGTATCCCAATGGGTGGTGGAGGTCGACTAGAAGGATATAAATGATTGGAAGGGATGATGACAACCACGAAAGGCGGGTTACAACGAAGGGAAGGTGCGGAATTGTAGGAACAACAAGTACAGAGAGTTGTAGGAGGTCGGTAGCAAGCAGTGGGTGGCTGGGAGGAGTTTGGAAGGAGATCAAAAGGTTGACAACAATACAACCTGCACGAAAGGGGACTGCAGGGTGTTGATGGCGGAGCGAGAGTTCAATAGATGAGAAGTGGGGAGGAGGTTTGGGGAAGGTAAAATGGGGGATACAATCACCACCTCGGAGAGGATGTAGCCGAAGCACTATCACCTCATTAAATACTACCCACAAGGGGAAAATTACTCCACACAGGAATCGGAGAACAAACACAACCAAAAGTAACTTTTACACACAGGGAACATCAACTTATGGCCTCCTAGAAAGAAAAGGAAGCGAGAAGGTAAAAAGGATCCATAAAACTCTCCCCGGGCGAAATAGCTTTTTGGATAGCGAGAGGTCGCAATCTGCCTCTTGCTTTCGCGTCGAATCACAATCCCGTCCCGCCTTTTGCTTTGCGATTCGCCTCCCATCTTCATGCGGTATCGCGATCTCGCCAGCTTCTCCCACAAAGTGTCACGGGCTACCGCGAAGGGTCGCGGGGTTTTTGGCCCCGCGGAATCGAAGCACCCTGCTTTGGTGCTCTTTCAGCCCCATACTCGTGCGCTAATTTCAGTACTCACATTAGTCTCCTGGGGTTGGAGGAGCTTCAACTTCATAGGTCGAAGATTCCGTTTCGGCGTCAGTCACCCTGGATCCCACTGGTGACCACTGTCGTCCAATGTGTTTGAGGGCTTTCCCAGCTTGTGAGCAAATGCCCATATTGATGAGTCCCCCCTAGGCTATGGACCACGCTTACACTGCTGAATCTTCCCAAAGTAACCCACAATCGGTTCAAACGGGCATGCAGTGAGAGTAATCTGACACTTCTCACACGACGGTGGTGCTGCTGGTACGAAGTCAACCTATCATAACCTCAGTCGTATCTATTATGTATTTGGGGCGGGTGTATGGGTCCTCTCGTCTATTGTCATTACTGAAACTTGTCCTAGTGCGTTGCTTTGTTGATAAGGGATCCTGTGACCTCGGGCTCAGTCGAAGGAAGGAAGACGATACGCTTCCCGTCTTTTGTGAAAGAATATGTGTTTCTATATCCGTTGTACCGAGTCTTCCGGTCAAATTGCTACGACCCAACAGAAGGTGACAGACATCCATGGGAACTACGTCACACCACAGCTGGTCCTTTAGCTGTCCCCCAATTGAAAACTTTACTACTAAGTATCTCCGATTGATGCTGATTTGATTCTATTTTTCTAGCCACTTCAGTGAATATGGCTTGAAATGTGTTTGAGTTGCAAGTCCCAATTTATTGCCATCTTTGTTGATGACACATTCTTGCTGTTTTAGCCATCGATGATGAGACTGCATACCTTTTTGTTCACTGTGCAGCGGGTGTAGAATATGTTGTGGTGAAACCACTGCTAATTCTTATTGTCCTTTATCTGCAGGATGCGTCGAATCATGAGCGCCTCTCCTTCATATGAAGGAAGTTGATACTCATCATGTTCCCTAGCTTTCTCTCATCACTAATCTCTTCCATAGCGCTCTGAGCAGTAAGCGAGACCACTCTGCTCGTGGGACATCTAGAGGCTAGTGGCCGTAACCATGATATCTGAAATATTTTCTGGCTGGTATTGTGTTGGAGGCATCATGTTTCTTCTGCTTTTTCTTGCTCTGATGTGGAATGTCTATCCTGCGTTTAGGAAGGCTAGTCTCTCCTGGGGTGCCATGTTGGTCGTGGTGGCTGCTTTCCTGAAGGTTGTTGCCTAAAGGATGACTGTTGCATGCTTTGTTTATGTTATTTTTCACTTTCAATGTTAATGTCTAGACATCCCCTAGCATCCAGTATGGATGCAATTGTACCACATTGCTGATGACAGTTTTCAGACCCTCGAGATATCTAACTATCGTATGTTCCTCTATCTTTGTCTGTTCTCTTTTCAGTTGCAAGTGGTCCAATTCGGCTATGAACTCCTCAAATAAAAGATCTCTCTGCTATAGGTGGTGGGGTTTCAGAAATATATCCTGACAATAGTGGGGTGAGATGTACTTTTTCTGCGTTGCCTTCTTCATCTTCTTCCACTTAGTTATCTTCTCACTGTCTTCTCTTGACCTTTGCTTTTGTAAATTTTCCCACCATAAGGATGCATTTTTCTTTAGTTTAATGGAAGTTAGCTGGTTCATTTGTCATTTGGTACATCTTTATATTCAAAAATCCGCTCAACTGATTGCAACTAGTCGATAAACTCATCTGGATCCATACCTCCTTCAAATTATGGGAGGTCCATTTTGATGTCAAAGTCCGGTTGACCTTCATAAGGGCTTCTTTTCTCGACCTTCTTTGATATTGGATGCCAAAACAGTGTGGTTGATATTGCTTGTCATTGTGATCTTTCATGTGTAACAGACTCCTCTCGTCCTTGTTTTTCCCTCGACTCTCTTGATCACTGTTGATGGTAATCTCTTTCTGGTTTCTGTCATCCAACGCTGCTAGTCTCCGGTGCAGACAATGAATTTCTCATTGAATATGTTCTTGGGTTGAGTCCCTTGTATCTAGCATAGCTACGGTTGGGAATCAGAAGAAAAAAAGTTGGTGGAGGTGGCTTGGGTAGAGGCGGATGCTAGGAAACCTTAGGATGGGACTTGGGTTGGAGTAGCTGTGATGCCAAATGATATCGAAGCTAAAATAATAGTGGAAATTAGAACAAAATTTTATTAATGGTAAAATAAAGGTTACATTACAACGTGACAATAATAACATAGATGACAGAAGCAAATACTTTTAAATGTATCCCAATGGGTGGTGGAAGTCGACTGGAGGGATAAGAATGTTTTGAAGGAATGATGGTAGTCATGAGAAACTGGTGTCAGCAAAGGGAAGGTGCGGAACTATATGGACAAAAAATGGGAAGGGTTGTAGGTGGTCGACAATGGGCAGTGGGGTGGGTGGGAGGAGTTTGGAAGGAGGTCTAATGGCTGGACAACAGTAATAACCTGTGGGAAAAGGGACGACGGGGTGTTGGTGACGGAGGGAGAGTTCTACGGATGAGAAATGGGGGAGGAGGAGGATTGGGGATGGTAAAAGGGGAGGATTTATTCACAACCTCGTAGAGGATATAGTCGGAGCACCACTATATCCTTGTATACATCCCACAAGGGAAAACTGATACATGGGAATCTGAGAACAAACACAACCAAAACCGACTCCTACACACACAGGGGACAACAATTTATAATCTCCTTCAAAGGGTAGGGGGTGGGAAGGTAAGAAGGATCCGAAAAACTGTCCTCAGGCGAAGCTACCTCCTGCCTTCACGAAGAATCACAATATCGTCCTGCCTCCCGCTTCACAATTCGCCTCCCTTCTTTGCGCGATATAGTGACCCCGCCCTGCTTCTTCTTCCGCTAAGTTTCGCGTACCTCTCGCGATGGTCGCGAGAGAAGCGGGGCGGGATCGAAGCACCCCGCTTTGGGGCGCATTCATTGCCTCGTACTCATGTGCTAATTTCAGCACCTGCATCACTTTTGATTTTACATTTTGTATATGATCGGGTTTAATATTGCATCACTTTTAACATGAAATTTGTCAACTTTATATTACTTACAGAGGATCAAGTTCATAGATTATGTCATTTGAGTTTTTCAAATATATTTTGAAGCTTAATTTTGAAAATTGACTCATTTGGTTGAAATTTCCTATCAACTCGGTCATCATTAGAGATTTAATAAATTATTTTGAACTTTGTTAACTCTGCCTCACTTATATAGTATCACCTTCGCAAGTAACATGTGATTGAATTCAAACCTTGTTAACCCTGTTCGGCTTATAGTGGATTGAGTTTATAGAATCTTATCAATTTAGTTCATTCAAATATTTCTTGAAATTTGGTTTTGAAAATAGACCCATTTGGTAGAAAATTTTTATCAACTTGACCATCATTGAGGATTTGAGTTTTCCATCAACCGGAAGGGTTTATAGAATTTGAGTTTTCTAGCCCATTTTTAAGTTGACATAATACTTCGATTCCACATTTGTCATTATCTTGCTTGGGTTTTAGAATTTTAAAGACAGGAACAAACAATTGAATGGTGAAAGTAAGTTTTCTATTTGTTTATTTTTTATCAATAACAATTTATGATACAAATAAAATGAAAGAGGCACTAAAAATTAATTTAATTAAAGAATAATAAGTTTACAATTCTTTTTGTTAATCTCTTTTTTGTGCACATTCTTTTCTAGTACTCATCTTTTATTCAAAATTTGAAATATGAAATGTTTTTAAACAATATATTGATTTATCCAAAGACAAGGAGTAATTATACTTCTAAATAGCAAAGACCCAAGTAGTACTACAACTCTTAAGAAGTGGCTAATTTAGCCGCCGACTATTAAAAGTTACTTTAAATTGGTCCTAAATCATATTTTTGTTAAAGTTAACGGTACCCTACATGAATTGGAGGGTATTTTGGTCTTTTATGCAATTATTCAAAATATATTTTGTTTATATATAAATCTCTTTTACCAAATATCAGAAATTGATATATCTTCATTTATCTATGACATTTTTTCTACCATGTTGTCGGCCGTTTTATTATTTATTTTTTCACTTTCGTGATTTGAAAAAGTGAATTATTTTGTGATTTTGAAAATAATTTAAATATAAATATAATCCTTTTTTATTTCTTTAAAAGTAACATTTTAATTTTTAAAATAAGTGAGACCAAACGAGTCTCACATTTTAAATAGTTTAGATGATTTAATACAATATTACAAGTAATACACTTATCCCGAAGAATAAATATATCACCTGTAATAGGGATTCAATCATCTAGACTAAACAATTTGTGACATCCGTTTGGTCTGCGAAATTGTCTTATTCGCCGACAAGTTCCCCTACCTAATACGAGGATTATATAAGGTTTATTTTATCTGGGTTCCTGGTTCCCTATAGCGACAATCTCCTATAGTTAATTATATTTTAAATGACTAGGAGTCATTTAAGAAAACTCTCGATTAAGATCATGTGATTTTGCTTTCAAGATTTCAAAGTTTAGGTTTTCATGGTTGGACATGGGAAAATCAAATGGGAATGACTCAAAATAGGAACAATTATTTAAGGAATCAAAATGGAAGAAAAGTAGGGGATATCACAGATTCAGGAGAAACCCCGGAGATGTCCCAACTATCCTATTATTCGGCTTTATGTCTTTTGAAATGACTTAATTTGATATTTCAATTCTGCAAATTATTTAAGATTTAGGACTTATGTTTGCACAATGCCGGATTGCGCAAATAGCCTAAAAAGACAGGAGGATTTATACCGTACCGAACGGTAACCTCAGAATCCTAATGCGTTAGGACTTATAATTGTACAACAGAGTTGTACAAAAAGCCTAAAGAGTGATCTTATGAGTGGTTATTTAATCTAAGGAAAGTGTATCGGTGATGTGAATGTGTTCATGTGATGTGAAGATGTTTTGCTGCTGCAGATCCACCTTGAAGTTGTTCCTCATCGCGCTGCCCACGATATTCGCTCCAAGCTCTTCGTAATAGCACCTCCTGGTTTAGTTTTGAAAATGCACCTAACCACTAGGTTATTCTATACTAAGGCATAATCCAAAAACTAAGCAATAAAACATGAAATGTGAAAGAAAAGTAACAATGTACTATACAGTAAAGAGGAAAGACAATATAGCATGTTGTACGGTACAGTAACAGACTGAAACAAGAATATTATAACATGCTATACAAAAAGAACAGTAACAGACAGAAACATGAATAGTATAACATGCTGTACGGTACAGTAGCAGACAGAAACATGAATAGTGTAACATGTTGTACAGAAAGAACATTAACAAGTAGAAACAAGAAAATGAAGTGTTGTAAAATTTAAATCAAACATGTACGCCCGCGAGATCCGCTGTTCATTAAGTATAGCAAGTCTAAATGCATTGCAAAAAGCGAGGTATGGAAGAAATGTCGTCCAGGAAATCCGAAGAAGAGTGTAACAACGACTCGTGACAAAAAACTCGAGAAAATCAACGAGAAAAGACTCAAGTAAAAGAAAAGAAAAAGAATCCACAAAAATCTTGGAGAAATCCTGAAAGAAAGGAAAAGTAACACGAGTGCCCTGTCCCAAAGCTTCAATAAAATAAAAAAAGTTCGAGTGAGGGGGACCGCAAGCACTCGTATGGGGCTAGGCTCAGATATATATTTATACTCGAGGGTTCGCGAAGGCTATTCGGTCACCCGAATGTATAGAACCCGCCACTCGTCTAGAAGTGTCTTGAACCTCACTTAAAGGGCTATTTCCCAGCCTAAACAAGTATTCGTCACGTGGACAATAAATTTTAAAGTATGTGTTATGTTTTTAACATGCATATAAATTTTAAACATGTAAAGAAGAGTTCTCAATTTTTGTTTTGTAGAAAAATATGTTTTTGCTTGAAAAGGGTTTGTCAAAACTTATATATATATATTTTTGAAATTTTTGTTGTCCACGAGTCGATTACATTGTCGGGCGTGGGACTGCCAACGAGCTGAGTAGGTTTGAGCCAACTCCCGCTAGACTTATGTCGGTGAATGATACCATATCCTATTGTTCATCAAATGCCTGGTTCTTGATGTTATAGGATAGGGCATCTTTCTGCTCTATCTTCGGTGTGCCTTTATCATCAACACCGTACGCCCCAAAACGACTACTTGCGACCTTGCTTGATGGTTTCACGTATAGCAAAAGGCTATACGTGGACACTTATGCATCAGACATAAGCATCGAAAACCGAACCAAGAAGCAA
>NEWO01000154.1:189670-229771 GCA_003013225.1 Phalaenopsis aphrodite | reverse complement strand
TATATATATATATATCTCTATATCAAATTTCATGCGATTTATCCATGTGCGGCGCCCAAGCAAACTAGATATCCTCCCTAGGTAATTTTGACATTCCGGACGCACCGGCGCTGTCTGTTTTGTCGTCAGAGGTCGTTTTGACGAATTCATCGATTTGTGTGTCGATTTTCTCGTGTCGAAAATATGGCAATATGGGTGTTCTTTCCTATCAAAATTGGTATCCCGGACGCGTTAGCGCAGTCCATTTTGTCGTCGGAGGTCATCCGGAGAAGTTTGCATTTTCGCCCGTCCTTTAGGCTTAATTGAAGTTCAATTTCGTGCAATTTATTGAATTTTGTGTATTTTGTGTGTGTATGTGACGAAAAAGTCGTGACAAATGTTTTCCTAAGGCTTGGAGTTCTTTTGAGAATTTTTCCCTTGAGTCTTCACAAAATAGCCCATAACCGCTCGTTCATAAGACGATAGTATTGTGCCATAAATGCTAGACATAAAAGGAAATTAGGAAGTGGTTAGAATTTCTAAAATGGTGGGTCTCAATTCTAGTTTTCTAAGACGATCAATAAGAACTCCTAGAGCTAGATCCTGGGCTCTAAGCATGTTTTAATTCACAAAAATGAGGTTAACACATGTACATGAAAATACTTTAATATTTTGCTTTCTTTCATTTTTTTTTGCAGCAAAACTATAAGAGTTTAGAAGGTTAGTAGGAAAGTTAATCACTTAAGAATTTCTAGTAAATATATAGTCTGGAAGATTCACATGCATATCATTCAATTTTAATGTATTTACATATCTAACATCTAAATTTTGATTTTTACATACATTCCACCTTACCTATGCAAGAAAATTTATATTTCACTATTTAAAAGTTAAATGGTGGCTATTTGATGTGATATGAAAGATTTGGGAGGTATAAACATAACAAGTAAATTTACATGTTAGATATGTAAATATATTGGAATTTAGAACTATGCATGTAAATGGCTTGAATAATTATTTAAGAAACAAAAAGACTCGTATAATTTATGTAAATATAAAATGCGATATTATAGAATGATATCGACAATAATAGCATGGAGCTCACATCTTGCTCTTTGCACATTCCAATCTCCTCCTAGTTGTGCGGTATGTATGTAAATGTCCCTATTTTTTTTTTTTAAATCAATTAGCAATCAGGCTATGCTCCAATAGCAGTAGTTACGATTTAACTTTTGTTCCATTTTTCAAGTTATAATTTTGTTATTTATATTAGGTTGGCATGCCCAAATAAGTTCAATTATTTATTTGCACTATCATTCATGAAAACAAATATGATAATATAACCTGAGAAGTCAATCAAAAGAATACTCCGCACAAAATTATATTTTAAGCCTTGAAATTTTTTAAAGGATAAAAATAATTACAATGCTTGAAGCATATCCTTCTTTATAATATGTACCCATCATTGAGAGCATTAATGTTAAATGCCCACAATTCCTATCAAGTGCCAATCAATTCTTTACATTTCTCTTGACTGAAAAACTGGCACAAGATGTAATAGCCATGGGCATAAGTGCATAACACCACCTATAACTTCTCATTGGTTATTTCTTTTTTTATTGCTCCGACCAAAAAATCGAAAGAACACGCAAACCCTGTTCTCATATATCCCATCAATGCCAAGAATTACCTATAGGAGTAGCAGGGAGGGCCACCGCTGCCACATATAAGTTTTTTTATTTCTCAGTAAGACAATGGAAGACGATTAAGTTATTGAGACAAACAATATGAGAAATTTCTCATTTACAAATCACGATTTTCAGTTTATCAATCTAATTGCAAAAATGTAAAATGCAGCCATAAAGTTTTTTCAGCTAGCAACATTATGCACAATTTTAGCAAAATATATCAATACATCATGCCATTATAATCTTTTTAATTGTTGCAAAAAAAATTAATTTTTAATATCTCCCCAATATCAAATACATATTATATAATATAAATTGCTGTTGTCATGTCAGCAGTTAAAATTGAGAAAAAGATATTTGATTTATTTTAATATATATATATATATATATATATATATATATATATATATATATATATATATATATATAAATATATATATATATATATAGTTTTGGAATGTAATTGTTTAATTTTGAAAATATAAGACCAAATTGATCCCATATAGACAAATATTTTAAATAAACGAGAACAACAAGACAAGTGACATACCTATCCTGAGAAATAGACATATCACTTATCTGCGAGGCTCGATTAAATAAACTAAAGTATTTATGACATCCGTTTTAGTTTCGAACCTTTATGTTGACCGACAAGTTCCCTTACATAATATTAAACATTAGATAGAGTTTATATTACCTAGGTATTTAAAGCTCCATATAGAAGAAAACCCTTATAGTTAATTACCTCTGAAATGATCGAAGCCACTTAAGAGAACTCTCGATGATGATCAGAGGTATCAATCTTCATGAATTCAAAGTTTATGGTTTCCAAGGTTGGATATAGAAAAGTTAAGTAGGGAAATGGACCAAATGAGAACATTTATTTCTGGAATCAAAAGAAAAAAAGTAGGGGATGTCACAGATCCTAAGGAGAAAACCCCATTGACTTCCCAAACTATTCTGTTATTTGGCTTCAATTTTGAGAAGATGTTATTTGATGTTTCATCATGCCAATTTTATTATTTAGGACTTATATTTGCATGACACGGTCATAGAAATGACCTAGAAGATATGAGGGTTTACGTCGTATCGGATGACAACCTCGGAACATAAAGTTGTTAGAGCTTAAATTACACAACTTGATTGTGCAAAGGCCTAAAAGATAAAGTGTGGATTTATGTCACGCTTGGCAGACCACCTCAAAATCCTATGACTTGTTATTTAATTCTAAGGAAAAGTTTGTTGTTGCAGATCTGTCGAAGTTGTTCTTCTGTACATCGTCGTTTTGCTGCTCACCTTGTTTGCTCCAAGCTTCACTTCGTAGCAGTTTCAGGTTTAATGCTGTGTTTAAATGTACATGCAATTGTTGGGTCGGTGATCTGCTGCTGGGTACCTCCTATAAAACCATACTACTGTCCTTCTGTTCTAAAAGATATAATACATAAAGAAAAATGTAGGAGATGCAGTAAAGAAAATCAGTAAAAAGTGCAGTAAGGAAAACAACAGTAAAAAAAAATGCGGTAAATGTACAGTAAAGAAGAACAATAAAGTGCGCAATAAAGAAAATAAAATGCTATAAATATAAAATAAATATGTGTACCTAACAGGTCTGTTGCTTCTGCAAATGGGATTGACATTGCAGATAGAAGTAAACGAGTATAAAAGAAGATTTGATTAGCAAGGTAAACATGCATGTATATGTGTGTAAAAGTCTATCGTCAAAACGTCTCACCGAAAACTCGAAGAAA
This sequence comes from Phalaenopsis aphrodite, assembly GCA_003013225.1. Taxonomy (NCBI): domain Eukaryota; kingdom Viridiplantae; phylum Streptophyta; class Magnoliopsida; order Asparagales; family Orchidaceae; genus Phalaenopsis; species Phalaenopsis aphrodite. The sequence continues at coordinate 226,356 of NEWO01000154.1, read as the reverse complement.
AACTGTGAGTGACCCACGAAAGCTCAAGAAAAACGTAGGAAATGCACGAGACATCAAAGAAAACCGTAAGTACTCGGGACGGGGTGGACTCAGAATCAGGACCTTGGGTCAAAATCAAGACCCTGGGCCCTAACAAAATAGTTAACATCATGCATGTGTGATCAAACTCTAAGTAAAAGGTCACCGGCCTAAAAGTCATAGAAATGGGTAATTCCTAATCTAGTTCATATGACTGACCTGTGAAATTTTCAGAAAATATTTATGAAAGGTTTCATTTTTGAAACAAAAATTTTAATTCGTCATGCACTTGAAAGATTTTTTTAGTTAATTATGTATATACATATATATCACTTAAAGAAATTTTCATACTTTAGAAAGTTAACGAGTCAAGTAGGCTGAAACTTTCCACTGTTTGTAAAAGCAAGTGATAACTCTTTACTAAGTGTTAGAGATGTGATAATGCCAATTCCTCATTCTCTCAAAGTCTCTGAGTTAGGATTGTGCTAGAACGACTCACACATACCAAGATGCCTTATTTATCGTTGTCGTTGAACCCCGAAACCGACCTACTTACATTCTTGCTTGATGGTTCATATATAGCGAGAGCTATATATGTGCGCTTATACTTCAGATATAAGCACCTAAATCAAACCGAGAAGCAAGAAAAGAGAAGAAGAAAAATGGGGTGAGAAAGAGGATGGATTGATCCATTTGAAATACGAAAATCATAAAGGATGGATCTACTTAAAGCCACATTCAAAACCAAATCTAAAATGAATCCCCACATCCAACGATGTGCATTTGAAAGACTCATTTGAAATTCCCCAAAAATCATGATCCTAGCAGCTCCCCAAACATTGGTAAATCCAAACCTTTGTGATTCCCCACCTTTCCCAAATGAAATAACATTTTAACCCTCCAAGATAACACATATTTAAACTCCAAATAAGTGAGCCAAGAGTCCCACACCTATACCCTTCCAAATTGCGAACACCTCATCCAAAACAGAGCAAACTACTTCCCAAATCAGCCCCCAAATAAGTCAAAATCCCCAACCTACATATCACCAAGATAGGACAAAACCGTAGTCCAGATTTTGCCAAAACAAAGCAAAAAACCGCGGCACAAATTAGCCTAAAATATCGCCAAAAAGACGCATTTAAAAGCCCCCAAAACTACAGCCATTTCAACCCACAAAAACATATTTTTAAAAGGTTCAAAATAGCTTGCCAAAATCAACCCCACTCCCATATGTTAAGTTTTAAAAGTTCCCCATGAAAAGCTTTAAGAATGCTTGCATGCATACAACCCCAATCCCATATGTTTGCACACCTAAAGTTCAAAGTTCTGTAAAATAAAACCAAAGGAAATTTACATACACACCATTTAGTTTCTTATGCATTCACAAGCAGCTTGGAAGGCCCATTTTTAATTCCTCATTTCTTTCTCACTTTTTTCTATGTCCTCAAGAAAATTATAAGCATAAATGATCATTACCTTGTTGATCATTTCCCACAACGAACAAAATATGCAAGGCTTAAAGCAAAGCCACTTATCTAATTATTTCTAAGATAAATTATAATCATATCAACAGAGATCAACACTAGCAAGGTTCTGCAAATAGACCTGGTTGTGTGACATATGCCTTGAAAATCCACAACCAAAAGAAATCAAACTAGATCATTTTACAATCAAAACAAAGAGATGTCAAAAAATGTTGTAGAGAATGCATGGGATAAGAAATATGGAGTGTAGCTTTCCTTAAAATGTGATAACACCCTTTTTTATATGTATCATGAAAGATCATGTGTTAGAAATGTAAATAACAAGTTTCTGGTGATCTATATGTAATTGTCCCCGATTTATTTTGCACCTTAGACACATTCGACATGAGAATAGCAAATTTATTATCAACATACATATGTTGCAATCGAATTAAGCAAACCAATCCTGCCAATAAAAATGCCCTCGGGGTACAGGAAACCGCATGCTTAGCAAGCTCAGCAGCATGTAGAGGCATAACGAGCAGTCTATAACATACTTTTCCACCTCTATCATACACACCCTCATGTCTTCCTTTTCTGGAAGCATAATAAGCATGCAACAAGATTAAATGTGGTAAGGCAATCAAAGATATAAGTCTTTCAAGAGTAACAACACAAATAGCCCAGAGAACACACAAGAAAGAGCACTAACCAATAAAGCACAGCAAACGTAAAGTTTCAGATTTTTACAAATGAGCCATGCAAAGTTTCAGATTTTTCAAATAAACCACCAAACATCTCAGATTTTGCAAGTAAACCATGCAAGGCTTTCTGATTTTGCCAAGTAAACCATGCAAAGCTTTTAGATTTTGTCAAAAGACCACTCCAACCTCTCAGATTTTGCAAAAAGAGCACCCACACCTTTCAGATTTTTTTTATAAGCAAGACATAACTTCAGATTTTGTAAAACGAGCCACCACATTTCTCAGGTTTTGCAAAATAAGCATGGGAGAATCTCAGATTTTGTAAAACAAGCCACTAAATCCTTTTGACCACATCAAATATACGTTTTACCTCAACTTCTCACCATAGAATGTGCCCCTCAAGTAAGAGCAATGTGGCTACAAGGAATAAAGAAGAAGCAAAGAGAGTATAAGGTCTCCAAACCCCGAATCCTCCAAGTGAAACACATTATGCCCCAAGAAGTTTTGGTAAAATGAAGGTATAGCATGCCATCCAAAACCTCCACCTAAAATCTATTACCAAAGCCATATGTCTTTGATGCCATTTTCAATAAAACGAGAGCTTTTAGAGTGTAACAAGAAGGGAAAAGAGATGCTAATAGGATAGCTAGTTAAACCTTGCCACAAAAAGAACTTCCAACAAACAAGCATGCCAAGCCATGAAGCAAGGGGTTTATACCTCAATGGTGAAACAAACAACCAAGCGAGAGTACTGAGTGAACCAACAGGGAGGCTGAGAAACCCAACCAAAATGCTGAGCTAGCAAGGAGCTCGAGCAAACAAAAAATTCGGCAGAGTTTCGGCCAATCCCAAAACCCTTCTTCAAGAGGGGTATTTATAGCAGAAGAGGGAGGAGAAGCCTTACTTGCACTAACCTGGGCGGTGAGCGGAATGTCAGAAGTACGGGCGAGTGGCGACAAGGGCACAGAAGGAGTGGCGAGCAGATGAAGGCAGAGTGGTAGGGAGTAGGTGGAAGCTTTACCAGAGCACGGGGTGGTGACCTCAAGGACAAAGCCGAAGNATACACACCATTTAGTTTCTTATGCATTCACAAGCAGCTTGGAAGGCCCATTTTTAATTCCTCATTTCTTTCTCACTTTTTTCTATGTCCTCAAGAAAATTATAAGCATAAATGATCATTACCTTGTTGATCATTTCCCACAACGAACAAAATATGCAAGGCTTAAAGCAAAGCCACTTATCTAATTATTTCTAAGATAAATTATAATCATATCAACAGAGATCAACACTAGCAAGGTTCTGCAAATAGACCTGGTTGTGTGACATATGCCTTGAAAATCCACAACCAAAAGAAATCAAACTAGATCATTTTACAATCAAAACAAAGAGATGTCAAAAAATGTTGTAGAGAATGCATGGGATAAGAAATATGGAGTGTAGCTTTCCTTAAAATGTGATAACACCCTTTTTTATATGTATCATGAAAGATCATGTGTTAGAAATGTAAATAACAAGTTTCTGGTGATCTATATGTAATTGTCCCCGATTTATTTTGCACCTTAGACACATTCGACATGAGAATAGCAAATTTATTATCAACATACATATGTTGCAATCGAATTAAGCAAACCAATCCTGCCAATAAAAATGCCCTCGGGGTACAGGAAACCGCATGCTTAGCAAGCTCAGCAGCATGTAGAGGCATAACGAGCAGTCTATAACATACTTTTCCACCTCTATCATACACACCCTCATGTCTTCCTTTTCTGGAAGCATAATAAGCATGCAACAAGATTAAATGTGGTAAGGCAATCAAAGATATAAGTCTTTCAAGAGTAACAACACAAATAGCCCAGAGAACACACAAGAAAGAGCACTAACCAATAAAGAACAGCAAACGTAAAGTTTCAGATTTTTACAAATGAGCCATGCAAAGTTTCAGATTTTTACAAATGAGCCATGCAAAGTTTCAGATTTTTCAAATAAACCACCAAACATCTCAGATTTTGCAAGTAAACCATGCAAGGCTTTCTGATTTTGCCAAGTAAACCATGCAAAGCTTTTAGATTTTGTCAAAAGACCACTCCAACCTCTCAGATTTTGCAAAAAAAGCACCCACACCTTTCAGATTTTTTTTATAAGCAAGACATAACTTCAGATTTTGTAAAACGAGCCACCACATTTCTCAGGTTTTGCAAAATAAGCATGGGAGAATCTCAGATTTTGTAAAACAAGCCACTAAATCCTTTTGACCACATCAAATATACGTTTTACCTCAACTTCTCACCATAGAATGTGCCCCTCAAGTAAGAGCAATGTGGCTACAAGGAATAAAGAAGAAGCAAAGAGAGTATAAGGTCTCCAAACCCCGAATCCTCCAAGTGAAACACATTATGCCCCAAGAAGTTTTGGTAAAATGAAGGTATAGCATGCCATCCAAAACCTCCACCTAAAATCTATTACCAAAGCCATATGTCTTTGATGCCATTTTCAATAAAACGAGAGCTTTTAGAGTGTAACAAGAAGGGAAAAGAGATGCTAATAGGATAGCTAGTTAAACCTTGCCACAAAAAGAACTTCCAACAAACAAGCATGCCAAGCCATGAAGCAAGGGGTTTATACCTCAATGGTGAAACAAACAACCAAGCGAGAGTACTGAGTGAACCAACAGGGAGGCTGAGAAACCCAACCAAAATGCTGAGCTAGCAAGGAGCTCGAGCAAACAAAAAATTCGGCAGAGTTTCGGCCAATCCCAAAACCCTTCTTCAAGAGGGGTATTTATAGCAGAAGAGGGAGGAGAAGCCTTACTTGCACTAACCTGGGCGGTGAGCGGAATGTCAGAAGTACGGGCGAGTGGCGACAAGGGCACAGAAGGAGTGGCGAGCAGATGAAGGCAGAGTGGTAGGGAGTAGGTGGAAGCTTTACCAGAGCACGGGGTGGTGACCTCAAGGACAAAGCCGAAGCTTTGCGAGAAGAGAAGAGGAGGGTAGCTCGGTCGGGCTCGGTTCGCGGGGAGAGGAGAGCTCGGGCAAGAGAGGCACGACTCGAAGAGCTAGGGCACGGGATGGGGAAGAATGAGTTTGGGCTCGACCGAAGAAGAGGAGAGCGAGAAGTCTAGGAGTCGGGTGCGTGAGTTTAAGGATTAGGGATTTAGAAATTTTAAAATAAGAATTTATCCTTTTTTATTTAAAAAATGTCAAATTTCGTACAAATTTTTTTAATTTAAAAAATGTCAAATTTCGTGCGCGGCGCCCTACCAAAATGGGTGTCCCGCTTAGTTAAAACTAACATTCCGGACGTGCCGGTGAGGTCCGTTTCATCATCCGAGGTCGTTCGAGTAACCTCGCCGACTATTGGGTTAGAAAAATGTGTCAAATTCGGTTTTTGTCAAAATTCTGACTCATGATCGATCTTTTCAAAAATTTTATCTAAGTTTTCAACTAATAACGGTGCAAGCGATGCGAATTGTGAAAAACGAATTTGTCAATTGTTTGAATTATGAAGTTCGTGCGCGCAAAATAGCAAATTATGCAAAAGACAACCCTAGGGCTTAATGATCCTATAGGGACTCCTTTTAGGTTTTCTCATGTTGATTTCAACTTCCTAAGTGATAGAGGCCGAGAACACACATGCGAAACTCCAAAAGGGTAAAGAAATACTTTGGATTTCTAAAATGAGGTGGGTCATATTTCTAAGACTCTAAGATAGTCAATGGGAGAACCCTAAGAAGAAAACTAGACCTCACCAAAATTGAGGTCAACATGTCATTGAGCGTAAAACTATAAAACTTCAAAATAATCGTAACACAAATTTATAAAATGAAGTTTATAAAAAAAATCCAAAATTATAAAATTCAATATCCCATGAAATCCTCCAAACTTCACTGCCAATATTCTTTATTTTTGGAATATAAACCTGTAAACAAATAAAAAAATAACATTAACAAATGAGAAAGCAAACTACACTACTCCTTACAAAATTTTATTTAATAACTAACCAATAATCTTTTATTAATTCATTTTTTTGTTGACATATCCAGTTTTGATATTGTTTGCGAATTGCAATGTTGATCAATATCCTTTAACTGAGCATACAAAATTAAATTAATTACACAAAGACTAAGGTATTCAACATACAACTGATCTTGTAAGATTTCCTTGACTTCGAGTGATTGAGCAAATTGAGTTTTTGTGATCTACTCTTTCATCTTATCAAAACTTCTGCTTTAGTGACTGCTTTGTTTGCACTTGTTACACTGTTAAGCAACTGTTGATTAAGCTTCTCTTTTGTAAGTCATTTGGTTGCTCATCTGAACCTCATTTTCTTAACTCTAGTCGCCGACCCCTCTTAGACTTATTATGTTTTGTTATTAAGAGATGTGTTTTATTACTTTAAGGCCATTCATTAGGACCATTGATCGGCATAATATTGAGCTCATAAGTTCTTTTGTACTTATCAACCATATAATAATTATGGATAAAATGTTCATAGTCAAGCTCTCCCATATTGATTGTAGCACATGCATGAATACAAGACAAGCCAGTTAGTTCCCAGCATCTACTACTACAAGACATATCATTTAAGTTGAGAATGTATTGTGCCCCTTGCAATGTTGTGATCTGGTTGCTGCATCATCAACTTTCACTCCAATACAATTCACAGATTCATATATATTTTTTTCGAAGTTTTTCTCCAATCTTCAGACAAAATTTAGCATTCCACTTCATCGAACTCTCCATTTTTTCTTGCATTCTTGTCATCATCAAGTTTCTAATATTCTCAAACATGGGAATAAAAGGCAATTTTCTTGCCTCCAGGATTATTGAGCTGAAGCAGTCACACATATTGTTAAGTAGCATATCACATTTGGAGATACACTTGGTTGCTTTTCAGCCAACCACTGATAAGCATTATGATCCAATTTTGACAATTCTTCCATGTATGTAAAATGATTTACTGGAGTACTCTTCGCTGTAGCTCACAAAATATTTTTCAAAGCAACTCTTTTAAATCCTGTGAACTTAAAATTGCCATGCAGATGACACACACAAAACCTATTTGTAATATCAAGCAAAACATGCTTAAAAGCAGGCATCAATCCTTTTTGCTTATCTGAGATGAATGTAAACTTGAGTTGATCATAAAAAATATGTATATCTCTAGCCAACAAATCGAAGAACTACTCCCAACTATTTCAGATTTCATTTTCAACAACTGCCCATGCTATTGAAAAAATGTTATTCTTACCATCCAAATTAATTGTTGTCCATAGCTGACCCCTTTGTAGTCCCTTCAAAAAACAATCATCAACCTCAATTATTGGCCTACAACCTAAGAGAAGCCTTTTGTACATGTTTCAAAGCAGAGATACATTCTGAAAAATCTCAAACGACCCTCCAAATTCGTGCATTGTGTTGCTTTAACATATATAGTTGTTCTTGAATTTGTTTTTGTAATTTCCAAGCAATACTCCCACATCTTTTTTAATTGTTTGTCCTCCTTGTGCACCAACTTCAGTGCCTTGCCGATAGCCTTCATAGCTTGTGATTTTGAAACATATAACTTCAATTCATCTATTACTTCTCTTTTAAACAATTTACTTTGAATTGATTGTTCCTTTATTCACAAATTTCTTTGCTATAATTGTAGAGGTTAAAGTTTTGTTATGATAATTCCATGAATGAGTATACTCTTGAAACAATTTTATTTGCCATGAATGACTTCTCTCATGCTTTGAAATATGCAAATGAAATGAACAGTTAGGCTTCCTACAAATAACTCATGAATGTGAGGTTGAGCGTATGCCTTGTGAGCGCGTTTTGCTCTTCAATTCTTCTTGAGCTTAGGGCGGAAGATCTTTTGCCCTGCCCCGGGGCACGCCCTGAGCGCACCCGAAAAATACTTTTTAAAACGCTGCTTATGAGTCACTATGCCTACTTACTTTTGTTATATTCTGCTGATCACCTTTAAAAATTGATTCATCCTAAAAGTCTCTCTGAGTTAAATCCCATCATGAGTTAGCATTTGATATGGATCTCGGAGCAGAATTGGGATAGTTCGTCATCTGATGTCCAGGTTGTCCCCATAATTAACATACATTACTACCAAATAAGCATTCAATACGGTGTAGCTTCTCACACATAACACATGGATCTATAGTACGGTTGCTGGTCAAGCTATCAAGTCCATTAGCGTATGATTTTGTTTTCCTCCCATCAGATCATTTAGAATGAATTGTTGGTGCCACTTCTTCTAATCTCTTCCTTTTTTGCAAATTCATATTCTTTTGAGCTAGATGAAAATCAATTTTTACGTGCCTGAACCTATTCAGTAGCACTAAATAATGTTCAATCCCATGTGGTATTAATGGCCGCATGATTATTTTTTCATTTCAGAATGGTACCTATTGCACTTTTCCTCTGCAATAGATATCAATTGTAGTGACAAGATGGTGCACTCTACTTCATACTGTCTAAATGTCTTCTCTCCTTGCAACGACCTAATAAACAAGTCCTGCTTCTGTCTCTATGCAGGAAGGGCCATGAACCAATCTCTAATTGTTATGCAAAATCTTAACTAATTAACCCATTTAGTATATCTCCTAATCTGTCTTGATGTTGCCCTTGCCTCAATCTTTCAACATTTTCATCTAAAATAATTGTGGCAAGTGTAACTCTTTTCTTCGGTGGACATGTCATACCCTCTAAAATTTTCTTCTACCCCTCACTAGCTAATTTTCAAGTTCTATTGGCCCACCTGCTTCCAAAAACAAAGGCGGCCTCAAATTCTTAAAAAGCTCTAAGTACTTATTCATGTGTGCTCCTTCACTATTACTTTTTTGAGATTGAAAATTCCTAGTCAATTGTGTTACATCATTTATCATTTCAGAAAAAAACATTAATACCAACTGTGAAATTATGGGACATCATTTCTTATATTATCATTTCTGATTTCTTCCTCATGGTTATCCATAATTCGAAAATAAAATAAAATAAACTAATTAGACCCATTTGTAAAGAAGAGAGCAACTTTGTGTAGGAAACAAGTAAGGTAGCTAAACTGAGGAGATTATGCTAAGGGTTTGGTGTTTTAATTTGTATATGAATTTGGTTTATTTTAGTTGATGTTATGAAGTTGATATTGAACATATTGATTGATATCAATGATTTGATTTGGTCAACGATTGAATTAAAGGAAAAAAAGAGAGATCGTTCGATCATGTAGTATATTGTGCAAGTAGAATGAAGTTGAACTCTTAAACATCTGGGCGCCTTTTGGTGTAACCGTGAAATTTCATCAGGAACTCCAAAGTTAAGCTTGCTCATATGGTAACACTTCTTGGATGTTTGACCTCTTGGGAATTTACACCGTGATGGTTGATCTCTTGGATGGTTGAGCTCTTTGGAAGTTACACCTTTGCCAAAGCGGATACCATCTCTGTAGGTGAGACTTCTGGCTGTAACAAAATATGCCTATGATGTTGATCATATTGAGAATGTGGTATTGTCCAATTATTTTATTTGCTGTTTGGATTTGGTTATGATTGTAAGACCCCAATTCAGTAAGTATCATAAATAATTCAGGGATTAGTTTTCAAGATTTCTTATTCCTTAGGATGAATTCATATATGATTTTCTTCGTGTAATTTCTTTAAATATGTTTTCTCTGGCTGTTTTTTTTTTAATTTTTATTTTGCTATCTTCTTAAAGTGCAGCTTATGGCAACGGTCCCAAATGCTTACCGTAATTTGCTAAATATCTAGGAGTTTTACTTATATAGCTTCTTTCTATGGGCTCCTTAGCCTAGAAGTTAGCTTGGATCCCTTATTTCCACTAATTACTTTAGTGATTGGGAACACCTTCTTTTGATACCTTGATTTTTTTTATTGTCACATTTATTTTTCTTTTTGTGGGTGAGTACGTTTGAAAATTTGGAACGTGGTTGTCCAGTATTTTTGAGTGTTGGGAAAATTGGAACTTGCATTTTTTTATTAGATCTTGGAGGATTTCAAGTTTCTTAATTTGTGTCTTTTGTAGGTTTTTCACATTTTCTTTGATGTAAAAAGACAATAAACAATGCGTATTGAAACAAAATTCATTGAAACAAAATTCTAGTTTTATTTTCAATTATTATCTATATACTAGTTGTATGTGTATTCTATAAGCGCTTCACACGTTGGTGAGCCATATTCTTTTTTGTGTGTGAAACTCAGCTGCTGCCAAAGTATATAAATTCATTTGCTATTTTTCTTGTGAAATTTTAGTTTGCACGTGCGATTGAATTTTTGTTGGTGGGAAAATCTACAAAGGCGGGGAAGAGAGAAGGATGTGAGAAGATAAGATGCAGAAGAAATACATTCTACCGCAGTATCGCCAGGACATGTTCCTAAAGCTCCACAACTTACATCAACGAGATCTATCGCTTGAGGTGTGCACAACATAGTTCGATCACCTGCAGCTGAAGTGCGAGCTGATAGAGCCAAAGGAGCGAATGATCGCCAGATATTATGGGGGTCTAAAGCCCGCCATTAGCAATGTGGTACAACTACAACCATACTGAACATTGGGGGATGTCCAGATGCTATCCCTAAAGGTGGAATGGCAGCAGAAACAAAGTAGGAAACAATCATCCTTCAGACCACCGCCTTTAGCCAAGCAGTCACCTATGACTTATACAGTTGACAAGGGTGCCTCGGGAGGAAATAATAGAATTGGACAAGGAACTGATAAAGTCGATTAGAGTGGAAAGAAGCCAGAGAAAAGTGCTTCCTTCAACATAGTGCCTGCCGGGAAGTGTTTCAGATGCCATGACTATGGTCACATAGCCACCAGCTGCCCAACAAGCCGAGTCATCACACTCACAAATCAAGGCAGTCGTCGAGGAAGTCGATGAGGAATCAAAGGAAAGTCAAGAAGAAGAGCTTCAACTCCAAGGAGACCAAGGAGAAGCGTTAGTCTTTTGACGAATACTGTAGTCTGAGCTAGAACGAGACCAATCATGCTTAAGGCATAACATTTTTCACACCAAGTGCACCGTCAAGGGGATGGTCTGCAACCTGATCATCGACAATGGGATCTGCAAGAACGCAGTGTTTATGCTCATGGTGAAAAAGTTAAGATTGGACACAAAAACATCCCAGTCGTATTCCCTTACTTGGCTAAAGAAGGGAAACAAGATATGTGTAGATCAACAGTGCCTACTTGATTTCTCCATTGGAGACCAGCTACACAAACAGGTATGATGCATCGTGGATCTTTTGGATGCCAATCACATTCTGTTAGGAATGCCTTGGTAGTTTGATCTCAAGTCTCAACTTGATGTGTTTAATAACACTTATTCTTTCAAGCAAGATGTGAAACATATCGTTTTACTACCTGCTAAGGATGCAACAGGCGGGAGTGATACAAAGACAACATTAGTTCCTCGTACCATTTTTTGCAGTCAATTAGAGATACCTCTGTAACACTAGCATCAGTCTTCTTGGAAGGAAGTGAGGAAAGAGAGTTACAAGCAGTATTGCATCCATTGCTACAACACTTTTAGGACATTATGACCGACAACTTTCTTGAATGATCACCGCCAATAATGGACATCCAACATGCCATAGACCTAATACCAGGATCCGTGTTGCCCAATTAAGTCCAACGAAGTTTGAAGAACTACAACAACAAATGCAGGTTGTGTGCAGCCCCTGCCTGATGGTGCCCAAAAAGGATGGATTGTGGCGAATGTGCATCGACAATCAAGCCATCAACAGGATTATCATTAAGTACCTATTTCCTATACCTCGCTTGGATGATCTCTTAGACCAACTACGTGGAGCCGCTATGTTCTCCAAGATCGACTTGCACAACTTATATCACCATATACGAATGAGGTAGAAGTTACGTGTAAGACCGCTTTCAAGATGCAGGATGGATTTTATGAATGGACTATTATGTCTTTCGGTCTGTCGAGCGCACCTAACACTTTTATAAAACTAATGAACCAGGCATTCTGACATCGCATTGGAAAGTTGTCGCTGTCCACTTTGAAGACATTCTAGTATACAACCAGTCAGAGGAGGATCACTTGCGTCACCTAAAAGCAGCATTTGAGGTGCCGCGATTTGAGCAACTATATGCCCACCTAAAGAAACGCCACTTCATAACAAGCTAGGTATGTTTTTTGGGTTACATCGTATCAAATGTAGGCATTCAAATGGATCCTGTAAAGATAAAGGCCATTATGAGCTGGGCCGTACCACAATCATTTACCGAGCTGAGGTAACTTTTGGAGCTGACATCCTTCTATAGTAAATTGTTCAATAACTTTAGCACTATCACCTCCCCTCCAACTGAACTTCTGAAAAGGAAGGAGTTTACTTGGACAACAACAACCCAGTACAATTTTGGCACACTGATAGAAAATGTTATTTAGGCACCCGTGCTAGCACTACCTGACTTAAACCAACTTTTTGAGGTATAATGTGATGCGTTTGGCGTGGGAATTAGAGCAGTACTAAGCCAAGGATGACACCCCATCGATTTCTTCAGTGAGAAGTTGAACGAGTCCAAGAGGAAATACTCAACTTATAATAATGAATTCTATGTTATCGTAAGAGCTCTGGAACACTGGAGTCATTACCTATTGACAAACGAATTTACTCTATTTAAAGATCACTAAACCCTAAATTTCCTCAACAACCAGAGCAAACTAATGGGCGACACGTCACCTCGGTGGAATTCCTAGCCTCATTCCGGTTTGTGTTAAAACACATGGCGGTAAGCTAGATGCACTGAGTCATCGACACCTATTGATCACATCAATGCATGCTTGAATTGTGGGATTCAAAGTCATAAGGGATCTATATGAAACATGCAAAGATTTCAAAAATATATAAGAGCAATGTTAGGAGAAGCCAATAGGACAATATTACCGCATAGACATATACTTGTTCCACCAGAGTCAGTTGTGCATTCTCCGGTGTTCACTAAGGGAGACCATTGTACAAGAGGGCCACAACGGAGGACTATAAGTTCATTTTGGCAGGAACAAGATCCTCACCGTCGTAAGAGAGCATTTTTTTTGGCTAAACCGATAAGAGATGTAGAACAACATATTAGACAATACAGGATTTGTCATATGACAGGCAAGAGCTCAGAATGTCGGATTATACATACTACTTCTAGTATCAGAGATGCCATGGGTGGACATAAGCATGGATTTCGTGCTAGGGCTTTTAAGGACCCAAAGGAATAAGGATTCTAAAATGGTTGTATTAGACAAATACTCCCAGGTGACTCACTTTGTACCGTGTGATCGAACACTAGACACTTTTCACATCGCTAATCTATACTTCAGAGAGATTGTACAATTGCATGGAATTCCTAAGAGAATCACCTTCGATAAAGACTTCAAATTTCTAAGCCACTTCCGGAGGACATTGTGGGGAATGTTGGGCACCAAACTCCAATTCAGCTCAGCTACTCATCATAGACATATGAACACATAGAGGTAGTAATTTGGAGCCTCGGTAATCTCATGAGTTATTTCGTGGGGAAAAATATAAAACTATGGGTTTTTATTCTAGCCCAAGTTGAGTTCGCCTATAGTCGATTTGTCAGCCAAACTACAGGAGGAACTCCCTTCGAGATTGTGTACGGGTGCAATCCGTTCACACCACTTGAACTGGTACCGCTCGGAAATCAGCAAGGACACCCCAAAATGAGTTTTTGAGATCCAGAAGCTCCATGAAGAAGTTGGCAAAGAAATTGCCAAGTAGAACAACAAATATCAGGCACAAGCAAATAAATCCAGGAAGAAAGTAACATTTCAGGATGGTGATCTTGTATGGATTCTGTTGAAAAAGGAAACATTTTCCATTAGATCATTCGAGAAACTTAAACAGAGAGATGGACCTTTCAGAGTACTTCAGAAGCTGAGTGACAACACTTACAAGATCGATCTGCCCGGGGACTGCAACGTTTCAACCGCGTTCAACATCTCTGACTTGAGATCGCGCTTTGAAGAGCCTGAGGCTTTGACAAATGAGATCGAAGCTTCCTAAACCCCAAGAGACTGGCGCGGACGCTAAACAACGCCCTAATGCGGGTGTTAAAATACCTCGAGAAAACATCTCATGAAGACGGGAAGAGTCGTGAAGCCTCGCATGACACGCGAAGTGTCACACTATAGCGGAAAGAATCCCGCGAAGGTGGAAGATGCGCAAAGCCTCGCGCGATAGCCAAAAAAAATTCCTGCAAAGGTAGAAACACGTAACGAAGTGTAATAAAAAACTATTGCGATCTAGGAAGGAGTATCGCGAGGCTATCGCCCAGGAAGTATTTTCTGGATTCTTCTTGCCTTACCCACCCCTTCCTTTTGTGTATGAGTTTTCCTTTTTAGTTATTCCTATTTTTCTCGAATGGTTATCTATAAATTGTTGTTTTCTGTGTGAAGGAGTCAGTTCTGGTTGTGTAGTCTTCAGATCTCCTGTGTGAAGTCTCTTCCCCTTTTTAGGACTGTAATCGACGAGAGGTGGTGCTTCAGTTGTATCCTGCTCCGATGTGGTGTTGTATACTTCCATTCTCCTTCGCTTCCTCTCCCCGATCTTGTCCTACCACCTCCCTTAGCCGCCTACCACCCCATATCCCTCCACCACACTGCCACCACTTCTACTTTCCCCTAGAACTTTGCTGTCCTGCTTACCTACAACCAACCAAACATCATTCAAACTTACTCACACAACCACCCGGCCTTCCCCCCCTTTCCCTGCCACCCCGTCGACACCACCAGTGCCTTCGGATCTCTTCCTACACGCTTAACTGGGGATTCATCTAGTATTGTATTTCTTTTGTTCAAGTCATGTTGTACTTTTATTTCTTTATTAATAAAAGCTTACTTTTTGTATTTTTATTGTTCTTCCTACTAGTTTTGGTATCACTAGTCTTAATTCTAGAAGTTATACTCTCGGCCATTTCTCTAATATTTTTTTATAATAGACCTAACGTATTTAACTCACAGCTATATACCAAGTTATTTTCTAAAAATATCGATTCATCATTAGTAACATCACATCTCTATCATTGAATATCTTCTCAATATTTTTTTTATCGTTATAACTGTTACTTTTTATGTGGACGTGTCATTGATTATTACTATATAATCTATAAGAGCATACCAAGGCAATTCACTATTAATATGCTTTGAAGGCATCTACATAACTAGTATAAAGATATGTGGAGTCGCTAATGTTATTTTACAATTATTAGTATTAGTCAATTTTCAATCATATATTTCTTTGGCACACACCTTAACACCTTAATTTGTATCAAATCAATTCTAATGGTACCTGGTTATATAATTCTTCATGGGCAATAAAAATTATGAACTTGCATAATTAATCTTTTAAACCATTTTAATTAATTGTCTTAATACAAAAAATGACTTATATGCAGCCTTTCTGGCATGAAATCTAATTGGTTCTATGAAACTGACATAACTGAAAACATGCTTTTAATATATATTTGCGGCGATGATATAACTCATTTATTTTAAATTAGGGACAATTTGGACTTTCGAGCCCAATCAACATATTGTAGAATACAGCAACCTGACGATGGAATTTCCCATTTTTTGAACCTACCGTGTGACTGTTTTGTATTAGTGTTTGCTTTTAAGTTTTAAATAAATCTGTAATGAGTTCAGTTTTATTTGCTGGAAACATAATAAATGCTCAATTGCATTTATGCTTTTATTGAAGTAAATGTACATCTTTCTTTTGGTGTCCCTTGACAGGCAGCTCGTGATAACATTCTTCTTGCTATTCCAGCTCTTCTTTATGCGATCAATAACTACTTGAAATTCATTATGCAGGTATATGTTTATTTGTTATTTCTATGTTTCATTGCTCTTGGTTCAAGAGAATTGTGAAGATGGAGCAATTACATGATTTCTTGGGTAGTTTCGTTTTTTTTTATTTTATTTGACTGTGGAATCTTTGAGTTTGCGCCAAAAGCTTCTCTTTTGCTGTTTTAATTTTTTTGTTTTCTTACGTTATTATTGATCAGTGGAACCTGCTTTTGCAGTTATACTTTAATCCTGCGACTGTTAAAATGTTGAGTAACCTCAAGGTACTATTCTCTACTATAGACTCGATTCTTGGTGCTATTTTGGTATTATATTTTGAGAAGTAAATAATTATCTTATATACATGCCGAGCATGGTTGCATTTTGTCAAAGAGTGTTTCAAGAAAATATGAAAACAATTAATTATCTCAAAGCCTTCTAGAAATCCGGTAACTTCTAAACATCCTTGAGGTCACATTCATTATACCACTCAGTACATTCTGCATAGCGCAGAGCTTCCCATTTTAGTCAACTTCTTTGAGATGTCTTTTCATGAATGCGCCAGGTGATTTTTATTGTCACAATGCAATTCAGTTCCTTTTACTACTACAACTTTCTTATGTTTTATGGAGTGTAAAGGAAGACCAATGCCTCGCCAAGCATTTCTTGAATTTCTGGCATTTTTGATGCTGCAGAGAACCCAAACCACAACAAAAAAACAAATATTATTGCTGAAATTGAAAGGATTATAGACACGACGCTTGAAAATATGAGAGAACGACAACAAAACAATAACACAAACATAATGACACAATACAAACTCCAATATGGGTTTGGTAGCAGGTAGATCTGATGGAGGGGCTATGGCAGCTGGTTAGGACGGGCTACTGTGGCATTGGGAAGAGTTGGAGACAGCCACAGAAGGATGGGGGAAGGCTTGGGAGGGTTGCGGTTAGGTCTGGATTGGTTTGGAGGGCTTATGTCAGGTTTTGGAAGGGTTGCGGGGGGACAACAAACTGACAGGTAGTTGGACGGGGCGGCCAGCAGCAAAAAGAGGGCCAGAGAGTTGCAAAAAGATAAAATGACTTGTCAGAGTTGAGCTACAATCAAAGCACCACCCGAAGCCATGGAGACAATCATCACCTCAGATGATTTACAGCCGGAACACCTTTTCGCTATTAAGTATAGCCCTTGGAGGGGAAAAATGCGTCAAAGCTAGTAGCAAAAATCAGCAATCATAAAAAACCCACCTTTCTTAGCAAAAACAACCCTTATATATATATGAGGGATTATGACTTATATTAGACAATGCTTTCAAATAGGAAATAGAATAAAAAGGAAGTAATATATAAGGCAAGCATTTACAATAGTGGATTTTATGGAAAAGAAAAGTAATATTATGAGAAAAAAGTAAAAGAAAAGAAAGGGGGGGGGAGTAGGGTTGGACTGTGGTTGCTGTAGCAACTACAGTAATGCGTTCGCAACATTGTAGCAGCTACAATGCAATGATTCGGGGAAGCTCCAACATCAATCTACTTGGGTTGGGGGAGCATCGACTTCATCATCGAAGCTTTTTAGGCAGAAAATTTTGGTGGGGATGCTAGGGACCCTGTAGGATTAGGGTTGGGCTATCTTTGATACCAAATGATACCAGAGGTAACCTAAACCACAAAAGAAATACTAATATTATTACTTAAATTTACAACGGTTACAATCAAGACTCTTGCAAACAGTAAATGACGACATCAAACACAATAACACCTTGTCATAACAAGAAAGGACACAACACATACTTCAATAAGGGTTATGGTAGTAGGTATATCTGATGGAGGGGTTGTGTTAGTTGCTGAGATTCTTGGGAAGGGCTGCTGCGACATTGGGAAGAGCTGGAGTCTGCCACGGTAGGATGGGGGAAGGTCTGAGAGGGTTGCGGTCAGGTCTGGGAGGGTTGCGGTCAGGTCTGGATGGGGCTTATGGCAGGTTCTGGAAGAGTTGGGGGGAGTACGACAATGAGGACAACTAGCTGGTAGGTGGTAGGACGGAGCGGCTAGCAGTAGGAAGAGGACCGGAGGGTTGCGGAAAAATAAATTGTCTTGTCAGGGTCGAGGTACAACCGGAGCATCATCGGAACACTTCGAGACGGTCACCACATCAGACAAGTTACAGCCGGGATACCTTCTCGCCATCGAGTACAACCCTGGGAGGGGAAAAACGAAATGATAC
This sequence comes from Phalaenopsis aphrodite, assembly GCA_003013225.1. NCBI lineage: Eukaryota > Viridiplantae > Streptophyta > Magnoliopsida > Asparagales > Orchidaceae > Phalaenopsis > Phalaenopsis aphrodite. Next base: position 208,115 of record NEWO01000154.1, on the reverse strand, counting down.
ATGAATATGCATATGAACAATTCAGTTGGTTAAGTTTGGTGAAAGCAGCGGGCCACTACATGATGAACAAAAATCATATGTATATTTATATGCATATGTATGCATTGTTATACTTGTGTCATATGAACATATATTTCTGACAGAAACACATTAATAAAAAAGTATCGGGTATATGTGGGAATCTAGCAATGTCAACTTTTTTCATGCTTTTGGAGCCCAAGGGATTAATTGCTTGCTTGATCTAATGTCTAGATATTAATGAGAGGGAGTTAGAAAGAGAGATTTTTGTAGATAATGTAAAGGCTACGGTGGTAGTTAATGGCTTGCTGAATAGGTGTTGAGCAGCATCATTGAGAGAGAGAGAGGGAGAGAGAGAGAGAGAGAGAGAGAGAGAGAGAGAGAGCTCCCTTAACATCCTAAGAGAACAAGTAAGATATGCTTGGAATACGTTGGCAATATTTGCTTCATTCTTGTTACATTGCATTTTGATACGTCTATTCATTTTTTGTTTGGCTGGTGTGGCGATGGATATGTTAGACCATATGCAAATGTCCATGAGAGTAGATGTTTTTGACTTGTGTATCTTGAGTTGTATTCCTCTGAATCCATTCATATTGCTGTGTGGTTTGTATTTGTGATGAAAATGGCAGACCATCTGCAAATATCCATGATTTATTGCATAGGACCTAAAACTTAAATCCCTGCATCATGCAAAAGAAAAGGTAAGAAAAAAAAAAAGCCTTCCTGCACTTGTCATTCTTTTTTTTTTTAACTTGCTATATATTTAAGTCAGCTCTTGGAATTGCATTGGCTTGGTTATTGCGTGTCAAGTATTGCCGCCTATATCCAAAATTGCATTGATCATTGAGAAGAAAAATAGAAGTTTCTACACTATTCATTCATTTTTGTACTTAATATAGTCGCGTTAGCACAGGGAATTGAACCAACTTTGTGTTCTGGATGTTAATGGGTCATTTGGGATTACTTTTATTTTAAATTTTGTTTTATTTATATTCTGATTTGAAACTAAACATGTTTGTCATTTTGAAAATAAATAAATTTCTTTTTAAAATTACTCGAGATAATTTTTAGTTATTTTGAGTATTTTTAAATATAAACTAATTTATTTTTAAATACAAAAATTAAAACATTTGAAAAACGCGACATACTAATATTTTTAACAAAAAAAAAGAGTAAAATTAATCTCAAACAGGCCCTATTTGTTTTTGTAGGCAGGGTGCAAATATTATATTGTTAATCAACTAAAAATATTTTGTTCAGCTGAGAATCTTGCAGTGCAAAGCCGCTGCTGATATTCTTGAGATGGGTTGGGTGTATCAAATCTTGAACTTCTAGGTCTTATGAATTACTTTTCGAGTAAAATTGAAACTCATATTACCTACGAGAGGTATGCTGTGCTTTATCCTTCATATTAAAATCAAGAAGAATTTTAACTATTACAGGCGTTGAGTTTGGTGATCTTTTTAGATTAATTGATCTGGTTAATTACTTTGCTACGATTCTACTATGAAAGAGTTCTGAGCAACTAAAAAGTTCTCTTTTGGTGGTTAAGTTGATGGAGCCACATTAATCAGGTGGTTTGTCATACTCTAGATCGAAAAAGTGGTAAACTTGGCAATGCATGACATGGCGAAAGGAAGTAATCTAAACTCGTGAAACGAAGAATCGTGGAAGAGGAAATGAAGAGCCAGAAAAAGGAAGAGAAAAGTTGAAAGTGGGGAAGTTGAAGCGAGAAGAGCGAACAGGGAGATGAAGTGAAAGGGGTTGGAGCTGACGAAGTGAAGTTCACCCATATAAATCATAATATAAAACATCTTACTATTAGAGTCGAAAGAAGAGGATGCTGCGGTCTCGGAAATTGTTCAACAAAGGAGGCGGCGACGACGTCTGTGTCAAGCAAAGGAGGCGTTGAGGAACTCCAAGTGAAAGCAAGGACGATGTCCAGATGCTCTCGCAATATTGTTGGCTTCGAGCGGAAGGGCGTCGAAGCCAAGCCCTCTTGCGTGGGAGGAAGATCGTCGTGTGCAAAGGGGAGAAGAAGAGTTTACGTGGATTAGGGCTCGAGTGGGAGGATTTATAATGGTAAGATATTTAATAAAAAAAATTATAATTATAATGGATATGTGGATGTTTGTATGATAAAATATTCCCAAGTGTTGTAGCCTTTCTTCTGCATCACTAAAGTCCTCCCTCTGGAAGAGATTTAAATTCTCATCTCTCGCTCCCCTTTGATTCTACAGATCTCGGTAGATGATATAAAAAGTATATTATTTAACAATATCTATCATTGCATGTTATTTAGTTATATTAAAAATATATTTAATTGAACGAGATGAGTATATTAATGATATGAGCTATATAAATTACTTGCATTTGCATGTTGACTATGATGTTCACCCTTTTATAGTACTAGCGGAGGACGCTAAGATATTCATGCATATAAATGTAAAAGAATATTGATATTAATGTATATATATATATGTATTATGAAAAGCCCAAGGGCTAAATCTATTAAATGTATGTATGTATATATATATATATATATATATATATATATATATAATACTTTATGTTTCATCTAATGGCGATATGCTTTTCTAGGGTTTCGCATGATGGCGAAACCTTGGTTTGATTCCTTACTCAACGATGACGCGAAGGACTCTACCTTGTGATCTTCGTCTTCTCTTTCGTGCCAAACGACGAAGGGCTTCGACATCTGCTTCTGCGGTTTCGTCGTCTCCTCATTCACGCCTTCCAACTATCTTTTCTGCGCTGATCGAGCTGCGATTTCGTTGCCCTTTCTTCTGCGCATTTCATCTGCGGTTACTGTCTTCTGCGCAACTTCGCCCCAAACTCTTTGGCTCGTCTTTTTTGCCCTATGCCCGACTTGCAAGGCTTCTCTTTGCTGTGTTGAAGCTTCCTTCTTCTTCGGTTAAATCCTCCTTTTCCCACGTGGTGGGTACTCCTCAGGGGGAGGCGACGGTCGTCTCCCTTCAAGTTATAAGGAGCATCGTGATAGTACATGTGATTGTCCCTTTATTAAGAATGCAATAAAAAAAGTGAGAAAACAACACTCTTTTTCTTTTCGTTAGAAATTTCAACGTTGACTGACATTCAAATTTGCTATTATTGGATTTCAGTGGGGACACCCATTTATGGAAATTATTAGGAATAGTTTTGTTGACCTTAAATTAACAGGAAAGTGTGGCTCATGAATGAGAGACATGTATTGATTCAGTTACCGTGCCTGACGACTATACTCAGATTTTCTCTAGAAAATATCTTAACATCACTGGTAAACCTATGAAGCTACTCAAGTGGTTTCCTGATTTCAACCCAAATCATTAAACTCCCATTGTTCCGGTATGATTTAGTTTACCTGGTCTCAAGCTGTATTTTTTTCACCATCAGGTTCTCTACTCTATTAGGACCATTCTCGGGGATCCTTTGAAGCTAGATCTGTCTACTTTCAACCTAACTAGACCCTCGATGACCAAAATACTTGTGGAAATAGATATTACTTTACCTGATGTTAATGGAGTCTGGCTGAGCACAACCCATAATGGTTATTGACAACAAATCGTCATGGAGCATAGATGCCCACATTGTACCCACTGTAAGATGTTTGGTCACGTCCTTGATAAATGCCACAAGTTTCATCTAAATTTGAAATCTAAGGTTCAAGTGAATAAGGATGAGCTTAACCCTACTGCTCTGGACATTTTAGTTCTACCTGGGAAGGATATTACCAAACATGAGGTGTCTATTGCCCATGACACTGCTGTTACTGTTACTGCGAGCAATGTGATGCTGACACCTTCAAACCCCATAGAAAACAATACTGATGGATTATTACCCACAAATAATAATGTTCAGACTGATAATCAGGAGAGTCTCGTAACTCCACTTCTTTAGGATGTATCCGGTGTAGAGGCAACTCATACTTCACATATACTATAATCTATTGTGGGTATTACAGTTGGTATTCCTGCTGCTTCAGCTCTACCACCCCATCAGACTGATTCTTTGGAAGTGGAATGACAGGTCTATTTGAGGAAGAAGAAGAATGGAGGTCAACTCTAGCTCGNACTCTACCTTGTGATCTTCGTCTTCTCTTTCGTGCCAAACGACGAAGGGCTTCGACATCTGCTTCTGCGGTTTCGTCGTCTCCTCATTCACGCCTTCCAACTATCTTTTCTGCGCTGATCGAGCTGCGATTTCGTTGCCCTTTCTTCTGCGCATTTCATCTGCGGTTACTGTCTTCTGCGCAACTTCGCCCCAAACTCTTTGGCTCGTCTTTTTTGCCCTATGCCCGACTTGCAAGGCTTCTCTTTGCTGTGTTGAAGCTTCCTTCTTCTTCGGTTAAATCCTCCTTTTCCCACGTGGTGGGTACTCCTCAGGGGGAGGCGACGGTCGTCTCCCTTCAAGTTATAAGGAGCATCGTGATAGTACATGTGATTGTCCCTTTATTAAGAATGCAATAAAAAAAGTGAGAAAACAACACTCTTTTTCTTTTCGTTAGAAATTTCAACGTTGACTGACATTCAAATTTGCTATTATTGGATTTCAGTGGGGACACCCATTTATGGAAATTATTAGGAATAGTTTTGTTGACCTTAAATTAACAGGAAAGTGTGGCTCATGAATGAGAGACATGTATTGATTCAGTTACCGTGCCTGACGACTATACTCAGATTTTCTCTAGAAAATATCTTAACATCACTGGTAAACCTATGAAGCTACTCAAGTGGTTTCCTGATTTCAACCCAAATCATTAAACTCCCATTGTTCCGGTATGATTTAGTTTACCTGGTCTCAAGCTGTATTTTTTTCACCATCAGGTTCTCTACTCTATTAGGACCATTCTCGGGGATCCTTTGAAGCTAGATCTGTCTACTTTCAACCTAACTAGACCCTCGATGACCAAAATACTTGTGGAAATAGATATTACTTTACCTGATGTTAATGGAGTCTGGCTGAGCACAACCCATAATGGTTATTGACAACAAATCGTCATGGAGCATAGATGCCCACATTGTACCCACTGTAAGATGTTTGGTCACGTCCTTGATAAATGCCACAAGTTTCATCTAAATTTGAAATCTAAGGTTCAAGTGAATAAGGATGAGCCTAACCCTACTGCTCTGGACATTTTAGTTCTACCAGGGAAAAACATTACCAAAAATCAGGACTCAACGACCAAGCAAACAACTCTAACTGGTAATCCGAGCAATCTCATGCGGACAAAACCAAAAACCACAGAAAAAAATACTGATGCAGTATCACCCACAAATAATAAACGCCAGACAAATAACCAGGAGACGCTCATAAAGCCACGACTTCAGAACCTATCCGGTGTAGAGGCAACTCATACTTCACATATACTATAACCTATTGTGGGTATTACAGTTGGTATTCCTGCTGCTTCAGCTCTACCACCCCATCAGACTGATTCTTTGGAAGTGGAATGACAGGTCTATTTGAGGAAGAAGAAGAATGGAGGTCAACTCTAGCTCGGGAACGTATTGGATGATACATTGGTTACTACTGGCAATGACGATCATCTTACCAGTTTATTAGTTTGCTTTTTCCCTAGAACTAGAGGCAGATGCGTGACCAAATTGGGTCGCTCTCTAGCCACCTGATACTATGCATTTCGACACTGTTAGACTTTTTATTTAAATATTTAATGTATTTTGCTGTTTTTTTCCAATTTTGGAACAATAAGCAGTTTTTGTGTGGGCAGGTTGCCATGCTTGGGCCCTCCCACACATTGTATTTGTATATTTCCTTCTATTTAATATAGTAGCCTTTTTGGGCTTTCAAAAAAAAAAAAATCTTTGAATCATATATGGATATGTAATTGATTTAGTAAGACACGTTAAATGCTTTGAATCACATAAATAATCTTATTAAACAAGCAATCTATCAAATATTATATGTTGATTTATTATATTTTTGATTAGCGTGCATATTATGTTCTTCCCTTTATATTACTATAGTTAAAAAGTATTAGTACTCACTGTTTTAAATTAATTTTTTCAGGTTTAAGCGTTTGTTTAAAAATGAGTAATAGTGCAATACCCTGTTTTTGGTAACACTAGTGTTGCATGGGCTGGGAAACTTTTAGATGGGGATGAGGGAGAGGAGATGAAACATTTGCAAGCAAGGGTTACATAGCTTGTGATACCAAGAGCCATAGAGAGAGCAATGAGAAGTGTCGATGCTAAGATCAAAGTCAGAGGAGTGCGAAATGCATGATTTTGAGTAGGGAGATCATGCAAGCGCTTATCGAATTTGAGACCTAGGTTGTCATACTCGCTTGATCAAGCAAAGGAAGAAGCTAACTATTCAAAATATGGTGATTCACGATCGAGCAAATGAGGGGAGAATTGCAACTTGCTGCGAGATTGTGCCTTAAATATCTTTTCACACTTGCATGTTGAGCATCCTTCGACCTCGAGTAGTAGAGTGCAAATGAGAAGACCATCTGATGATCTTGCAAGGAGCTCGAGTGAGACTTCGGACTGTGGAGAATTCTATCATGGTCTTGTTGTATGGTTTTTTGTGTGGGTTTAAGTTGTTTGGCGCTAAGAAGGCTTCACCAGTGATGTTAGAATTATATTATGTTGTTACTTTTTTAAAATAAATGAAAGATGTTTATTTATAATTATAGATTTTAAAGAACGTTAAATTAATAGGTTATGAGTGCCATTACTTCTAGGAAATTTAAAAGGGGCTTTTACAAAGCACAAAAAACTTTCATATTTACTAATCTCACACTAAAACTTTATAATTACTAGTCTCATTTGAAAAGTAGCACCCATTATCACTTTTTAATAGTCAAATTTATCTTTTCATCCATAGGTAAAGTACTATATGTGTAAAAATGAAAGTTTAGGTGTGAGATAGGTAAATCCGTAAGAATTGGGTGCTATTCATGTAATTTTCCCAATTTAAAATGATTAACTTTTAGAAAACAAAAATGTTATTAAGAGTTTAAATAAGGAAATATAAATTGTTGAAAGGCAAACACTAATTTAAATTTTTATTAAATAAATAAGAAAATATTAGAGTAAAACTAAATGTAAGATTTCATCCTTTAAACTACTAATAGAAAATTTTAGAAATGTTAAAATTATAGTATAAGTAATAAATAGCTAAGTGTAAACAAAAATATGAAATTTTTTAATTTAATAAATTAATAATAATTTAAAAATAAAGAGATTAGCTAAACATAAGAATTAGCTTTCACTAAATGCACCAATTAAGAAAAGCGAAGCCAGAAGGGCGCATTTGGGGCGGTTGCTGTTTTTTTCAAGAAACAGCTGTAAAGCTACCTCTTGGAGAAGCAGCTTTTCAGGAGTTGTCAGAAAGCTGCTGATGAAGAAACAAGAGTGTTTGGGCGATTTGTTGTGCTGCTGTTGTTTCTGATTAGAACTGTTTTGCCTTTAAATATGTAATATATTCAATGAAGTACATTTTTCAGAATAATCACAACTAAATAACAAAAAGAGGTCGTACTACAAAAAAACTAACAATACAATACAAAATACTCTAATACATAAAAAAATGATAAGTTATTTGAAACATACAAGTATAATAATGAGGACAACCATAATAACGAGCAAGTCTAGAATGATGTTTGTCATCAATTCCTGATAATCAAGTCTTCGAAACAATCTCCTCTTTATGTCATTATCTTTCTTTGCCTGACCATAGTCTAGAGGGAATTTATCAGTGTCATCAACCCAACAAAAGAAGTCGCAATCTGCAAAAGCCTTGTTTCTGGGACGAGTAAAAATCTTCTCCCGTAGCTGACTTTCGTTTTGAACTGGTACTAAACACACCTATCGCCACAATGACAGGGTGAATCTTTCAAAGTACTTGATGCTTTTGAACTCATATCTCCTGTTATTATTATACAATATTGCTCTAATTAATAAAAAAATAATTAGATATAACATTTCACAAATGAAAAAAATTTAAAAAGTCTTGAAATTATAAATTAAAGTTTGTTTGGACACAAATAAAGCTACAATACAGGTTGCTACACATATTTAAAAAAATTTACATCTGGAGACAACATAATGCTGAAATATGAATCATCAACTACAAATAAGTAGGCGATGCTACATAAATACGATCTTTGCCTTCACCGAAACATCAATAATCTCTTTTCTTAACTGTTTCATCTCCTCGACACATTCTCCCACAAAAGTGTTGTGCTCATCCTTTCTAAAGTCCTCTTCGTCCATCGAGGGTTCGACTCGATGTTGGTTAGCTTCCTCAGACATGTAGGTGTGATCTTTATCTCTTCTATGGATGAATGCCTCTGTATAAAATTATAGAGCGCAGTTATTGCAACAAATTTCTTCATCTATTTTTTGAAAGAATGCATAGACATATCTCCAAGTATGACCCACTTCTTCCATACTTTGAATGCTCGCTTGATGACACTGGGTAATGATGGAAAAAAATATTACATAAGGACTCTGCACGTAGAGTTACGTGCGGAGTCCAATGAAATCACGCCACGTGAGAAAAAAATCTGCCCCGTAATACGGGAAAATATTTCCCCCATGTTATTCAGGTGTTATTGTATATTATTCATGCGTTATTGTGTTTTGGGAATATTCCTAGTGTTATAATAACATAATAACACATCAATAACACTTGAATGACATACAACAACACCTGAATAACATGGGAGAGTATTCCTCTGTGTTACTGGGCTAATTTTTTCTCTATGTGGCGTGATTTCATTGGACTCCGCATGTAACTCTACGTGCGGAGTCCTGATGTAATATTTTTTGTAATAATGAGTGTCTTTTGTTGAAGAGCTTATTCCTTTCTTTAATCAGTTGGTTGCTATGCTTAAAATCAGGAGGTGATACTTCTTGTCTGGAAATGATTTTAAATAATCTCGTTGCAGTGAATATCTCGAATCGACCAGGTAATATTTTTCGGAATAATGACAACATTAATGGACTCGTTCAAATGGAAATATAATGTGAGGGCTAAAATGCATGATTCTTGAGGAGACATCAAGAATTTGTATTAACGCTGTCGACTTGCAAATTTAAAGATTCCATTGTCGTGTGCACTCCCTTCGCAGCTAATTATCACAAATGTAAAACACTAGTCGAAAATACATACTGCTAATATATTCTGTGTAACTGCCCCACACCTTCCGATATATGCTATTTTTTCCTTATTGCCAACGTGCGTGTGAACATGCATTCCATTAGTTTCTCCGATGCAATCCTTTTTATAAAAAAAATTTCACAATATAGGCTATTTATAAAATTTCTTTAATGTAGTGCTGTTAGAATAGACATCGAGACCAATACCTTAAAAAATTCCATGTACCTCATATCACTATGGATTTCTCGAGGTATTTTTGCAAAAGCTGGGTCGAGTTGTTTGATGATTTCGGTAGCCATTTTCATTAAAGAGTTCATTCCGATGTGAAAATACATGTTGATTGTTTTTGTAGAGTGTTGGAAACACTCAGAAGCAGCACAAATAGACTCATTTTGTGATAGTGAAAAACGTGATCACTAAAACTTCTTGGGATGTAAATCACCATGATCAATGCAAACTATATTTAGATTGCAATTCATCCAATAAGTCATAGAATATAGTTTTTGACATTCGGAACATGTTGTGAATCCGGCTTGGATGAGCTTCCATTAGTGTGCCAACCCATTTGTCACCCACAGATGATGACGCACAAGGTGTCTTACAAAGATTTCTCTGGTAATACTCATGAGTTAGACAAACTGTTTTGATAATAAGTGTCGCTTGCTCAACTATCTCTATAATCTGCTCTTCATTTGGTGGCCCTATTTGTCTGAAAGAAGCATGTTTGGCTTATTTCGAAAAGAAAATATTATTTTCATAGCTGGTAAATCCTTAAGTTACGCGTAATGAAAGTAGTTCAACTACAAAAAATGTACAAATACTGAAATGCCAGAAGTTCAAACAAGTCGAATTTCATGATGGAAATATGAATTATTACAGATAGTTAATCTGATACAGTAACAACTAGTAAAAACGTAGATAGCATGTCATCTAACTTGTCTGACTCTCTAAGAAATAACGGAGGTAAGAAATCTTCTTTTCTGATAGCAGCGTAAAGAGGCCTCTCGCTTATTTCGGTCCTCAAGGAGTTTTACAACAAATAAGTAGAGGGGCATGTCATAAAAAATTTCTTGAATGAGCCGAGTAGTTTGACAACATCAGTCATTATTGCGTATGCATGCAGAGTAGTGCAACACTAGATGTGATACTTGTGCAGTTTGTCACCAGTTGTGTTATCTGTTGGGATAAATGAGCCGACCCAACCTTAGTTTTCTTTTTTTTCTTTTTTGTGTTGAGAGTGGAGGTTGTTTGGACTAACTGTACTACCCTTGATCTCTTTCATTTGGTTGTTCCTCATAGAGATCATTGGAATGAGCACATTCGGGCTTCATGCCAATTAGGGGTGGTCTCTTCTATTGTAGGCCAGACATTGACGTCTGTTGCTACAACACCGAAGAATATAGTATCTAGCTTCTCCTCTAGCTTTGGATGAATGGTAGCAAGTCTAAATTTTTTGTATTCGACAAGGCCTACAATTGACAGACTTGATTTCTAAGGAATTGAATTTTAAAGTAAGTAATATTGAATGTAAGTTTTCTACTTACTGAAATTTTCTTTTGCCAACACTCTTCAGGTGCATGAACTATTTTCTTAATAGGGTCCTATCCTAAATCAGTAGCCCCTCTTTTTATCTCCTTCTACAACTTTCAATCCTTCTTAAGTTGATCTTTCAATAGAGTTTTGTTGTATGGTCTACAAATTCTTTTTGGAAAGACTTTTTTTATATTTTGCCAACATTTCTTATTGAAGTATGTAGTCAGTCTATTGCTCTTTTTCACCTCCCTCAAGCATAAATCACAGTAAAGTAGCCTCGTCTCCCTATCCCAAAATAGCGGATATCCCATATTCTTTTTTTAACAATCTAATATATAAATAAATAAGAAATAGAACAACATTATTTAACATGTAAATGAACAATACTATAAGAGAAAACAAAAATATTGTAAGTATGATTTAAAATTAGAGCTCAAAATCAAAGCATTGATATAAAAAATGGCTCCATTCAGGATGAACAGTTGTGTTCTCCAGGCATAAAGGCCAAACAGTATCGGTGTCAAAGTTGTATGACCATTTTGTTTTCAATTCACACTTAGCAATCAATTGAGCCTTATGTTATGTTTTTTTTTTCATCATTACTTTACTTAACATATTACTTCACGAGAAAAAAATGAAATATGCCACCGACTTGCACTCCGTAAGCATAATCTTAGATGAAAATCAACCAACCAACCAACGAGTCCACAAACCATCTGAAGTAAGGAAATCATATAAATCTTGAGAACCATGACATTTAAGTTAGCAACATATATTTCCCTCATGATCAATCAGGAGATGTTATGGGATGATAGATATATGAGCACTGTTTTGCAGTCTCTCTAAGAATTTTTGTTGGAGTTGATTCTTTTGCTCCTGTCTCTTCTTCAGTCTAGAGTAACATTTTGGGAGGAGAATGTTAAGAATTGCTTCATTTTTTTGTATATAAGTGAGTTTTGCCAATGAAATTACATATGTTTTTATACAAAGTTGAAGTTTACTTGACAGATAAGTTAGTAACATCTATATTTGTTATGGTCAATCGGTGGAAGCTATGAAATGAAAAGTATATGAGCATTGTTCATCTGTTTTTTTAATAATTTTTTGTGAACTTGTTTTATATATGCATGCAGTGATGTTAGTTGACTGATTTACTTGTTCTTGCCTATGCATATGCTGTAATGCGAATTTGAAGATTAAATGACAAATAAGATACCAATAACCAATTTTTTGCTTCATTCATGCTAGCCAAATTGGGTCCTCGAGCAAATAATTAGAGCGCAATGAGATCTCTTAATCAAAGAAGACTCCGTCCATAGTCACAATTTTTACAATTTGAACAAACGCTTGAACATGTTCTCTAGCAACAGATAGTATTTCCCACAGTCAATTTTAAAATTGACAAATGGTGAATGTTTAAGCACTTTGATATTTATTTTCCATCATCATTCTAAATAATATTTGTATAACGTTCTTCAATTGATATCGTATTTGGCACATAACCTTTAGGTTTGCTGCAAGTTCTCCCAAATTGTTCATATACAATGAAATAGAGCAGAGGCAAACAAATCGACTCTCTATCATCAGTGCAGGCATATATATCCTTCCATAACTTCCCTAATTGATCAAGAGGGATATAGATTCTGGTAATATGTTTGTCATGTAAACATTTCCAGTTTCGAAACCCTTCAGATAAAAAAAAAGTAGTACTCAACGTTTTCTCACCAAGATGTTACTTTAGACTGAAAAGGAGGCAAGAGCAAACAAATCGACCAAATAAAATATCAATGCATGCATATGTAGTATAAGTTCACAAAAAAATATTAATGAAACTGAAACACAATGCTCACATATATTTCATTCCATAACTTTTCATAGTTGTTCAGAATAAATATAGATGCTGCTAACACATCTGTCACGTAAACTTCAACTTTGCATTAAAGCATATGCACTTTCATTGAAAAAATCTTTCATATAGAAAAAAAGGCAATGCTTAACAATAAGCCCCAAAATTTTACTCTAGACTGAAGAAGGGACATGAGCAAGCAAATTGTCCAACAAACATCAGTGCATGTGTATGCAGAAGAAGTTCACAAAAAAATCTTAAAGAAACAGAAAAAATACTCATATTTATATCATTCCTTAACTTCTCCCAGTTGCTCAGAATAAGTGTAGATGCTGTAAACTTATCTATGATGTAAAATTTAACTTTGCATCAAAACATTTGCAATTTCATTAGAAAAAATTTCTAAGCTAAAAAATGTAAGCAATGTTCAACATTCTTCCACCTAGATGTTGCATACAAAAATGTTAACATATATATCATTCCATAACTTCTCCTGATTGGTCAGGATAGGAATATGTGTTGTTAACTTATCTATCATGTAAATTTAAACTTTCCATTAAAGCTTTTGCAATTCTATTGGAAAAAATCTCTTTGATAAAAAAAAGAAAGCAATGTTCAGTATTCTCCCACCAAGATGTCACTCTAGATTGAAGAAGAGATAAGAGTGAGCAAATCAACCAACTAACACTAGTGCATGCATATGCAGAATAAGTACATAATAAAATATTAAAAAAATATATTGAAAAAATGCTCACATAAATTTCATTCCATAACTTCTCCTGGTTGGTCAAGATAGGAATAAATTCTTCTAAGTTATTTATCATGTAAATTTTAACTTAGCATCAGAGAATATGCAATTCCATTGGAACAAATTTGTCAGATAAAATAAAAAATAAACAGTGCTCAACATTCTCCCACTAAGATGTCACGCTAGACTAAAGAAGAGGCAAAAACAAACAAATCAACTAACTAACATCAGTGCATGCATATGCATAACAAATCCACAAAAAAAATCTTAAAAAAACACAGAAGAAATGCTCATATATATATATATATATCATTTCATAACTTTTTTTTGGTTGGTCAAGATAAGAATATATGCTGCTAAATTATCTATCATGTAAACTTCAACTTTGCATTAAAACATATGCAATTTTATTGTGAAAAATATCTCACATTAAAAATAAAAAACAATGCTCAACATTCTCCCACCAAGATATCTCTCTAGACTGAAGAAGAGACAAGTGCAAACAAATCGACCAACTAATATCAGTGTATTCATATGCAAAATAAGTCCACAAAAAAATCTTAAAAAACATAAAAGGAATGCTCATGTATATATCATTCCATAACTTCTTCTGGTTGGTCAGGATAAATAATAAATGCTGTTAATTTATCTATCATGTAAACTTCAACTTTGGATCATAGCATATACAACTCTATTGACAAAAATCTCTCAAATTAAAAAAGAAAGTACCACTCAACATTCTTCCACCATGATGTTATTTTTGTTTGAAGAAGAGGGAAGGACAAACAAATTGACTAAGATCAATGTATGCATATGCAGAATAAGACCCCCCAAAAAAAAACCTTAAAGAAACATTGATAAAATGCTCACATATCTCATTCCATAACCTCGCCGTGTTGGTCATGATAAGAATAGATGCTGTTAACTTATATACCATGTAAACTTCAACTTTGCATAAAAACATATGCAATTTCATTAGAAAAATCTCTAAGATAAAATAAAAAAGGAAGACTTGCTCAATATTCTTCCACCAAGATATTACTCTAGATTGAAGAAGAGGTAAGAACAAACAAATTTACCAACTAACATCAGTGCTTGCATATGTAGAAAAAAATTTTCAAAAAATTCTTAAAGAAATAGATGAATAATGTTCATATAGATTTCATTCCATAATTTCTACTGGTAGATCAGGATTAGTAGAGATTTTTCTAACTTATCTATAATGTAAACTTCAACTTTGCATCAAAACATATACAATTTCATTGACAAAAATCTCCTTAAAAAAATCAGTTCTCAAAATTCTTCCCTCAAATTGTTCCTTCAGACATGCATAGGCAAGAGCAAGCAAATCGACCTGTTAATGTAGTGTATACATATGCAGTATAAGTCTATAAAAATTTCTTAAAAAAAATAAAAGAACAATGCTCATATATATTTTATCTCAAAACTTTTACTGGTTGATCAAGATAACTATAGATACTGCTAACACAAACATATGCAATTCGACAAAAAAATGGAACCGGGCATATCAAAAAGAACAACAAAAATTTCTTGGGAGGCTGCAAAACAATGCTCATATATTTATCCTCCTATAAATTCTCCTGATTGATCATCAGAGAAATAGATGCTTGTAACCTCGTGTGCCAATGTAACCGAACACAAGAGAAGCACAAAAGCCGAACGAGGCAATGAAACAGAGGAAAATATAAACCACAAAAAAGCCATGAAGGAAAAAACTTCACCAGATGTTGGTAGGTAGTTGACGACACCGATAATAGAGGGAGGCTAGCGCAATCGAGTTTGAACTCTAACGACATAGGTGAAAACAAGGAGGGACGAGGGGCATATATGGGGATAGGGGACTGGGATTACGCAATGTGAGAAGGGATAGTGACGTAAAAAACAAGTCGCCAAGGAGCTCCCGCTGCGGAATGCAAAACCTTTATTTCGGCGTTCGTCGATCTGCTACCCGCCGTCCACAAAACATCACAATAAGTAGGCTCCCAAATCCGTCGTTCCCCGTTCTGAAAACGATAAGCTGAAGAAACGGGCTTCCAAACACACCATAAGAGATTTTAAATTAAATCTTTTGAGCTCAATGTGAGTACTCTTATTTTTAAGCTATGACGACTTAATTTCTCCAAAACCAAAATCATTGACAATTATTAAATTTTGAATGCACAATTCTATTTTGATTTAGATGTTTTTTTTATCTGTTGGTCATATCATTGTGATGATTACAAATTTTTAGCAAAACTATTATTATGCATTTTTTAAAAGTACATATATTTTATCAAGTTGAATGAAATGAATATATGATTGATATGAACTACGTAAATTACTTGCATCTGCATGTTGACTATAATGAATGCCATCCTTTATGATAGTAGTGGAGGACGCTAAGATGATCATTTATCTAAATAGAAAATATAATTGATATTGATATATTTTAATTGGTATAAATTTAGATGGTGTTCCTGTAATAGTCGTATAAATATTTATAATGATATAGATATGCAACTGATATAGTCAGATGTATTAAATGCTTTGTTTGATCACATTAGAATGTCTAATGCTTTTGTACTAATTTATATTTTTTCTTAATATCATGTACATTGTTTCCTCTTTCATTTTGTTACCATAATTTAGAAGTAAGAGTAACTATTTGCAATTGCAGCTCTCTGTTGTTTATGTTAATTTGTTTTTAAGCTTTTGGTTACGGATAAATACTAGAGAAGGGCATGTTTATGCAAGGCATGGGCAACTTGTCTAAGATAAATTTATCATTTATTTATTTTAATTTTTTTAAATATGTAGTGGCTCTTTTATTTATTTTTGTGTAATTAAATGTTAGTTAAAGAAAATAAAAAAAAAATCTTTTTTCACCTTTCGACCGTCTATTCTCCTGTTGGAAAATTTTCACCTTCATGACAAATATATAAGAAAATTTTTATAAAATACGCGAGAAACTTGAATTAAGATAAATTTATTTATTTTTATGTAATTTCATTTATGTAACAACTCTTTCAATTGTTTTTGGTTGATTAATTATTTGTTATATAAAATTAAATTATAAAAAAATAATTTTCATCGTCCGACTGCTTGTTCTCACCTTCAAAACTCTATGTTTCAAGTCTGGTCGTGGTACCACAACCTTACTTGATTACATGTCAAGCTGTAGCCTTTAATTGGAGATGAGTATGGGAATCTTGACTAGGTTAGGTGGATAAGAGTTCAAGAACCTATCTTCCAACCAATAACGATTATATGGAAAAAAATAAAAGGACATAAATGAAAAATGCTTGTATTTCATGGAGAGGTTGATCGTGGAACAACCAAGAAAAGTGATGCTTAGTTTGACGAAGAAACTCATAGCTGCGTAGAATGAAATACTCAGAACCTATGCTTTGGCTTGAAGGTAGAGGAGCAGTATCTGCTAAAACCTTTTTTAGTTTTCCTTAAATCTCATTTGAAGGTAGTAAGTAGTGGGATTGTTGCAATGAATGAACTAAGGCTGTGTTAGTTGGAGAAATCAAATTCCAGATGAGCAGTTGGCTTAGGAATCTTCAGGCTAATTGTGGGATTCAATTTGTTACATTTTATCTGTTAATAGAATTTGGTCTTTATCTGTTAATAGAATTTGGTCTATAAATTTTAATCTTAGTTCTAGAATAGATAATAATTTTTGGTGATCTATCTTTTCATTAGCCCCCAATGTCTCTTTTTGTTCTAAATGATTATCTATAGTATCTAGACAAATAAATCATATTATTTTAATATTTGCATATGTAATAAATAAGCAGATGTAATAAATAAGTATTTAATAAATCTTGAAAAATGAGCATACCATAAATCATTTTATTTGCATTCTAAATATCATCCACTACTTTTAATATTTGCATATGTAATAAATAAGTATACCTATGTAAATCATTCACATTTATTTCTAGGTGATCAATTTGAATAATAAAAAATAATCATATTTTACTTGCAGTAACAAGGTATCATGACTAAAATCTTTCCAATGCTAGTGATTTAGAAGAAATATAACATTATTATCATAATTTAGAAGTAAAATTAATCATCTCGATCCTAAATGATTTTCTTTAGTTTTAACTTTTGTCATCTCCTCCAAATTAGTTCCTATAATATATAAAAAATTCACGTTTGTAAATTTTTTCACATTACTTAATTATGTTTTAATTAATTATTAATTATTAATCATTGTATTATTAATTTATTTTAATTAAGGTTTCAAAACTTAAATTTTAAGTTTAATCATTGCAGCTAATACTAATATTAAATAATACTAATATAAACAAAGTACTTTTGAAAATAAAACCCTAAACTTTCTTTACTTTTGTTAACTTATCATGATCCAAATCTAAAACTTCTATGGCTTGATATATATATATATATATATATATATATATATATATATATATATATATATATATATATATATATATATATATATATATTGATGGAGACAAAGTGTTCGATGAAGAATTTATCCCCTCGTTCCTCTAAGTCAATCTGAACGAAAAAAAAGAGAGCAAAAGAAAGCAAATGAAAAAACAAAGAGGGAGTAGGAGAACCCGTGAAGAAGCCCATGCCCTAATCGAAGAAGAAGAAGAAACCGTGTGGTTCTCTTACCAAAGATTTGACACCCTTTTCAAAAGTCATTGGCAAGGGCTCAGGCTTGGAGGAAGAAGAGGTGTGATAGGATGCTAAACCCTAGCCTTGCACTATAAAGGGGAGCTTTTAAGTACTGTCAAAGCCTTGATTGCACAAGATGGTGGGGCCAACCTGAGTTTGTGCAGGTTCGAACATAAGAAGAGGAAGGAGGGAGAGATTTTGTTTGGGGCAAAGGAAGAGAAGGAGCATCGAACTGAAGAAGAGAGAAGCTAGCATGCGGGGGATTTAATAGTATTGAAGCCGAGCTTGCCAGCAAGAAAGGGAGACCAAATCATGGCTTAATAATGGCAAGGGTTTTGAAAATATTAAATTATAAATTTAATATATATGTTTAATTATTAAGTGTTAATTATAAGTTTTATTTAAAACAGGATATATATATATATATATATATATATATATATATATTAGGAATTTTTTGTTTTCCTATTTTATATTACTTCATAGTATCT
>NEWO01000154.1:140748-158463 GCA_003013225.1 Phalaenopsis aphrodite | reverse complement strand
AGATAAGCAAAGTAATAGAGAATTAATAGCATGCCACATTGCTCAACCAAACCTAACTTCCAGCACTACACCACAAGCTCATCACCAGAGGCTCGACAATGCCATAACCGAAAGCTAGTAAAGCACCAAGAAAGTAAGGGGGAGGGAAATACACACCCTCTAGCCTTTAAATGTTATTTCCCACATAACAAGTGTATAAAAAATACTTAAGAACATGTTTAGGAATGAGGCAAATTGTAACCTTCCTATTCTAGCATGTTAACGTGGCTCGACAGAGAGCAGAGTAGAGTACAGGCAAGGCACAGAGCAGGACCAAAAACAAGTAAAGCACAAGGGGAGGGAGAAGTACCTCTTTAATTTGAAATCACAGAAAGATGTTCTCTAGCCAAACTTTCCTCCCAACAGTGAAAAGAACTTAAATGAAGCACTAGAAACTGAAAAAAGAATAAGAAAGAAGAGTGACAAAGAAAATTCCTCCCCAGAACAAATTTTTGGCCCTTTGAAGCTTCACAGAGGAGCTTTGATATACGCTATGGGAAGAAGAAGCCAATGATTGAAAAAAATCCCGCAAAGATCGAGGGCAGGGGGCTCGACCATACTGTTTGCGTCCCGAGGAGCCAACGAATGATGAGGCGGGATGGGCGACTGCGAGAGAGGGGTGCGCGGGAACCTTCGTTCCCATGCCTCAAGCTCGTCGGGTCACACAAGGGATCACAGCGGCTTAGCTTAGAGGCACGAGCGAGATAAGGACGCACGAGCGAGATAAGGACGGGAGAGGGGAATGAAATCAGGATTAGGTTTATGTTTTATTTATAATAAATAATAATAAAATATTATTTATTATTATAAATAATACTTATACACATCTCCTTCTTCAGAAATGCCCTCGTGACAAAACAAACGTCTCTCTTAAGCAAAATCGACGTTCCGGACGCGTCGTCGCTGTCCGTTTCGTCATCCGGAGTCGTCCGTGCAACTTTGTCGACGATTGGGACCAAAACGCGTTGCAGTCCGAATCCTATCAAAATTTTGGCTCGAATTCGATTAAACAAGACGACGAAGAGCACACTAACGCCAAATCAACGAGTAGAGTCAATCCTAAGGCTGTCAGTCCTATAGGAGTGCTCCCTGAGTTCTTTCGGAGTAGCCTTACCTGCTAGGCAATAGCGGTCAAAACTACCACATGGAACGTCAAGTCGAGCGAAGAAAAAGTCCAGAATTGCTAACGGGGAGGGCTCCTTCACTAATTTTCTAGGAATAGTCGGCAGAAAGGTCTTACGGCTAGATCCTAGACTATTAAGGAGGGGAAAGCTACACCTTGACCGAAAGCAAAGTCAACACTTTCACAACTCGTTTAAGCTAAGTAAATTCAAAAGAAAATAGTGATACCAGAACGAGGGAACCGTGAGATCCTAACCAGTATTGCTTTAATCAACTTTAACATTTAAAATTTAACCTTAAATTTATCATTTAAAATTTAAACCTTTAGACTTCAGGGCTGCTACTTCGCCGATGAGCTTGGAGCTAAATTTGTGGGCAACCTTCTACAACATGAAGATTTACAACAACATAAGGAGCTACAACATCACATCTTTTTTTAGAGTTAAACAACAAGTCATATGATATCGAGGTCGTCTGCCTTGTGCGACATAAATCCTAAAGTTTTTCGTTAGGTCTTTATATAGCCCTGCTATACAATTTAAGCCCTAACTCGCCGTAGGATTCCAACCTAAATCTTCACATCTTCCAGACTATTTGTGCGACCGTCACGCATAAATCCAAGCCTTAATTAATAAAATTGGCAAGATGTAACATATAAATAATTATTATTCTCAAAATTGAAGCCGAACCATAGAATAACTTGAAAAGTCACCGAGGTTCTCCCCAGGATCCATGACATCCCCTAGTTTTTCTTTCTTTGGATTCCATAAAAATATTTCAAATTTGAGTCATTCTCCTTTCACACCCATTTGTCAGATCCTTGAGAAGTCCCATCCTTTTGAATTCTTTGAAGACGATATTCTCTAATTTTAATCGAGAGTTTTCTTAGGTGACTTCGGTTATCTAAGATGCAATTAACTATAGGAGCTTGCCCTTATAAAAAACTTTTAAGAACCCAGCTTAATATAAACTCTATTTAATTTTTCGTATTAAATATGAGGACTTGTCGATCAACATAAAAAATAATTTTTCACAGATTTAGACGGATGTCATAAATTCTTCAGTTTATTTAATTGAGCATTACCAGTGAGTAGTGTATATATCCTTCGAGATAGATGCATTGCTTGCGGTATTAGACTTGTTTATTAAAACTACTGAGGATATGAGATCGGTTCGATCTTGTATTTTCAAAATTTAAAATATTACTTTTCAAAATTATATATATACATATTAAATTAAAGTGGGCATCAGGATATCTATTCCAACGACCGACAACTTCAAATTTGGCGACCGACAGTTTTTGGCAACTCCGTTGGGCATTTCCGCAGTTATATATTTATATACAAGAACAACCAAGCCTTAATCCAACTACGTGGAGTCGGGTACATGAATCTTTTTTCTCCATTGCTTCCTATTTAGTGTCATATTTTCATTTAGTTCTAATAAATTAAGATCATTTTTTATACAATAAGCCCAAGTTTTTCTAAGTCTACCTTCCTCTACTTTTCTTAACACAAGTCGAATCTAAAACCTCTACTCTCCTAATCGGATCATCAGATGGTCGACGCTTAAGGTGACCAAATCATCTTAAGAAGACTTTCTCTAATTTTGTCCGTCACAGGAGCTACACCATCCCTATCACGGATATATGCATTTCACATATATATATACACACACACACATATTAAACTTGTTTTTACATTTAAAGTCAAGAATTCATGTTCTCAAACAATATTTTAAGTTCATAATTATTTGTCCAAGGATGAAATCATGAAGTACTGTATTGAAATATGCACAGAGCTTTTGAAAAGTTTTTTTCAGAACATTAACGTAAATAATAAGATTAATGTCAATTAGTGTCTCTTGTAGTAGAATAATGCATTTTATATAGATTCTTGCCAACTTGCCGTCTAAATAAATCTCTGTGATAACAAGAAAATGATTGATTCTTATGGTATTGTCAACCACCATGCCAATTACATCATGATCCAGTTTAGATCTAGGTAAGCAAACTAAAAAATTCATTTTATGTCCTGTCACTTCCATTTCAGAATAGGAGGAGGTTACAACACTCATAAATTTATATGTTTAGTTTTAATCATCTAACATGTTAAACACTCAGGCTCATGAATTCACGATATCTTTCTTTATAATAGGCTACCGGAAAATTCTTTGTGATCTTAATACAATTTAATAGCCCATAAAAGAACAAAATATGGACTATTGTGTGCTCCTTTATGTCACTTATGTTGACGCTTTCAATGATCAATAATGAACTTATATCTTATTCCATTTCAAACTTAATGTTTAAACTGCATCAATCTGACATCTTTCCTCTATGCTATGCAAATTCAAGTTACGATTATTGACTGAATGATCTTATGACATACAGTAGATTTTCCTCTTTGAGGAATATTCTAAATCTAATATTGGCGTATTTTGAGCACAAAGTAATGTTTCTAAGTGACTATCCATTCCATGATAGTTTAAGACTTTTTACACAAAGTAAAAAGATGACCATGGACCTTTTAGTCATAGTTTTTCATCAACTGGAGCATCGCCTCTACATGAGTTTAACTCTTTCCAAGTGAAATTATATTCTAAACTCTTATGATTAATGAAATTTTTTCACTGTACTCTATAAAGATAATTTTTTTAAATCTTTGAAGCAAAAATAAGAGTGGGCAGCCCCAACTTACTACTAGGATGGTTTTATTTCATACTTCTCTAGCTGTTTAGAGGCATGAGTTATAATTTTTTTGTGTTTCATTAAACTTATACTAAATCCTAATATAAATAAACAATTTGATCTTTAACCAATGGTTATTTGAAGGAACGCTTAGAATAGGAGTTGACATTAAGCATATTTTGATCTTTTTAACATTTTTCTTGCGATAATCAAACCACACCATGTTAACAAATATTGGAGTTAATATAGTCAAAGATGTTCCAATAGTAGAGAAAGCCTCAATAAATGTTTTATAATAAGCAAATGGATTAAAAATATTTAAGAATCTCATGGTACTATTCACACTCAACTAATCCATCACCACTTTGACCTTTTTCTTAGTCAATAAAAAAACCTAAATCCATTTAGAATATGCACATCGAAAGCTACTTATTGATGTAAAAAATTGCAATTAGAGATTTCCACATACTTTTTATTTTCTTGAATGATATTTAATATAATTATGAGATACTGGTGTGCTATTCTTCACTTTTAGAGTAGATAAAATATCATTCATTATTGCAATGGTAAAGTAATCTAAATAAAATTTATACATTTTCTTCATCATGTCTATAAACATAGCTTATGCCTTGATCAATACAAACAACATCACCAAAAATTTGTACTGATAGCAATGAGCTCAAAGTTAGAGTGAAGCATGCCATCACTCTCAATCTTCAGTTGATGTCGAAGATCAATCTTAGAAAACATTAATAGTTCAAATAGATTTCTATACTTGATAGAGGATACGTTTTTCACTATGAACTTATTCAACTATTTCTAGCCAATATATGAACTCATTCTTCTATTTCTTTCTTCACAGATAAAATTAGTGCTTCCTTAAGGCGACACATTGAATCTGCTGAATTTTTTGTTAAGTATTTCCTGCAAATATGCATTATGATCTTGATGTTCAATGGTACTTGCACAATATAGTAATTTAAGAATTAGAGTGTTATTTTAACCAGGTGTACGATGAAATTATATTTTTGATCAGAAGGTAAATCTAGTAAATTTAAAAAATGAATTTGTAAATTCTCTAATTATGGGTACATTATTTGGATTAGCACTACATATGCTGGCATCTACTATCTGAGCAAAATTATCAACATATAAGGAAAGCATTTTTCATAATTAAGTGCAAACACTACAAGTTATTGCTCCCTTCGCACCTTTAACAGCAAAATGTCTTGCTTTTTTGCTTTTGATAATGTGTTTCAGCAACATTGATAAATAGTCATAATAGATAGATGTTCGATTAATAGCTAATGTCATATTTACCCAAGCCAGTGAAAATAAAATGAGTGTTGAAGTTATATACATATTCTTAAAAATAGTATCACCATCATAAACACATGGAGTCACTATTATGCATTAATCAGGTGTCATAGTAATTAAAAAGTGTGGTTGTAATTGACAAGCTAATTAACATTACGAAAATTTTAAAACATAACTGAATGTGGTGCCTCTGAGGAACAAAAATTTTGTTGGTTGTTTTAGAATACAAAATATACCGGTCAGCACATCATATTTTCTTGAGCTTCATAATGGGCTAGTGAAAACATAAGGTGGAAATGCTTGCTTAGGTTGCTCTTGAGTCTGAGCTGGTCATGGATGTTAATTCTTAATTAGTTGTTATTGTTGATATGGCGTTGGCTACTACTAGTGATGTGGGGCTTCTATTTGGTTGAATCGGCCGCGAGCTTCTGAATCGATTCAACTAGGAAGAAAGGGGGCCGACCGGCTCTACTGAACTAGGATTATCGCCCATTAGGAGTGGGGTTGCCTCTCTTAATTACCTAGTATTATTTGTATGCTGCGTTCATGTTTTAGGTCATTTTTTGCTGTGTTTGATGTCTGGACAGCCATCAACATCCCTTATTTTGTTTTTTTTGGGCGGTATCCGAGGACGAGTGGTGTTCTGGCTATAACTTGCTCCGAGTGATTATCCTCCACTTTCTCCTCCCGCAACCTCCTCCTTCTACTGCCATCATTCGTCCTACCTGCAGCCATCTGGTAACCTGCTGGGTGGTTTCTCTTCAGCCGCAATTCCCTCGTCTGTCGCCCACAGTAGTGATGTCCCCACTGTCTCCCTACCCTACAACCTGCTGACTGCCCTGCTCTATGGCAGTTTCAGTCGCCGAGCCTCACCCTTCTCTGCTGAAATCCCACCGTCGACAGTTCATCCTTTGCTGCTATCTAGTAGCCAGTCGTTCTTCAGCCGCCTTCTCAATCCACTTCCCCAATCCTTGTATATTGTGCTGCCATTCTCCAGCATCCGTGCCCTCCACTACCCCTCAAACCACAGCACCACCAAATTCTACCTAAGCCCTAATTTGAGTTTGTATTGTGTCTTTTGTTATTCCTTATTCTCGAGTGTTCTAGTTGTAATCTTTATTTAATTTCAGCAATAAAAGTTGGATTTTCTGTTGTTTGGGTTAACTCCGGTATCAACTAGTATTGCAAAATGGGAGGGTTTTTTGTTAGTATAGCTGAAGTGCTAAAAATTATTGTTGTTGATGTTGAGGCTAAATGTAGTACTTCTTTGTTTATACTTTTCTGTTAAAACTTTTAATGCCTTCCTCTGAGATTTCTTTCATATATTCTGATATTGAAATTGAGCATTAATGTTATCAATGTTGAAGGATAAATGTTTACAGATTCTTTCCATTTATTCAGTGCATTGAGTTGTAAGCCATTGCAAAGATGGCTTTCCCTCCTGCTGTCAACACCTTTATGAAGTTAAAATGCCACCGTATCCACCTTACACTATTCAATACACTCTGAAGTCTTTTTTTCACTATTATGAAACAAAGCTTCAGATTCTATTGGGCCTATTGTTTCATTGAATGAAGAGGGTTGAATCTTCAAGAAGTATTTCATAACTTGCTTTATCTCTTCCCCACTAAATTGTGCTAGCTTTGGGATTTTAATCCCTGCATTAACTTAAGAAGTTGGATTCTCATGAGTCACTTAAGCTGTTTTGCTGTTTACACTAGATAATTTGCTTGGGTTTCTACAATAAAAAGTGCACGTGGTTGTTTGTTCAGTTGGCTGGGCTACTTGTTGATTTTCCAGCACGGCTTGAGAGATTTAAGTGGGAAGCTTAGCTTGTAAAGTCTGTTTGCCATTCTATATTCTAGTCTTGACACAAGAGGCAAAGTACGGTTTTGGGGACTCAACACTCACATTGGTTTGAGCAATAATAACATGACAACTATTGGACATATTATATAGTTTGTGATGAGGAAGTGATGTAATTAATATATAAATACTATAATAAATATGATCAAAAACTTATTTCATATTATCATAATAGGATTTGCATGAGTAAGATGTATTTACCATCAACTATGCACGAAAAGTAGTTTACTCCATTTTATATTCCATTTCGATGTTTATGAATTTATGGAATAACTATCAAGACAACAATAATTACACATCATTTGACAACAACATGATCATAGAATTTTTACGAATGTGTAAAGCAAACTAAAACTTTAAAGGCATAAATGAATGCACAAACCATGATCAGGAATCTATATAACCTTCAACATTGATAACATCTTTATTAAGATAGCATACATTTATCCTAAGGAATAGCATTGGTTGTCAGCAAATCAAAAGCTTTTAACAATGAATATTCTAAATTAATATTTAAACACATGATAACTTTAGTTATCTATTTTTATTATAAATTAATTTAACCATTTTTTAAATCAACATTAATGAAGCCTAATTAATTCACTGGAACAAAGCATTAATTAAAATATTATGAGTTATGTGTCAGAATTAAATCTAAACTAAATTCTTAAATATATGATGAAGATGCTTAAAATTACAAACCATATCTCATTTTATTGTGAATATTTATGTAATTAATCTTAATCACAATTAAAATTCCTATTTGTAGCTTTAACTTACCAAATAGCAATCAATAGATTTTAATCGGAGAGGAGGTTGATAAATTGTGGTCAGGACCAACAGGGAAGATGTCAAGAACTTGTGTCTTAGCCAACAAAGTTTAGAAAGAGAATTTTAATGCATATGAATCAATTTGATTAAGAGGGATAAAAAGGAGGGGATGATAATGGCAACAACCAAAGAAGAGGGATGTTGAATTGAGTTCTGTGGTGAAGCTGGCGGTTGTAGGTAAAGGAGTAAGGTTGACTTTTAAGAACCAGACGAGGAGTATGTACTAAAACCGTGATCTACTCTCTCTTAAATTGTGTTCTAAAGTGTGGCGAAGGGTGAGATTTTTGCCCGGTGAAGGAGGCTGAGGTAGTGTTTATTCATGAGGTGAGTGGCTGGGTTGGTAGGCTTGGTGCTAGTTCAGGCATTCAGTTCATTTCATGTTTATTTTTACTATTTTTTTTAATAATTTTTCAATTTATTGTTTTTTGCTTGTAAAAAAAATTTTAAACAAACTACAGTAACCCAATCCAAAGTTTAGCCCCAAGATCTATATCTACTTTTGCCATGTATTTGGACAATACTTTCTGTTCCATGTTTGACACAATCATGCAACCAAGGGACAACAGTTTACTACGTTTGACACAATCATGCAACCAACGGACAACAGTTTACTACGTTTGACACAATCATGCAACCAACGGACAACAGTTTATTGTTTAGTCTCTATTTGTTTCTCTTTACTGTTACTCATTAAATTAATTTTTCCTTTTGTTTTGATTTTGAACTTTTGTAGGTCTTGGTGATTGCAATTCTGTTAAAGATGATAATGAAAAGGCGATTTTCCATAATTCAGGTATATGATTAGCATTTTAACTGTATTAATACAGGCTTTGAATTTTGAAAAGTACTAAAATAAGTTTGCCTTTTTTAATTTGTTTTTGAATTGTGCTATTAATGGAAAATTATTTAAAATTTAAATTAGGATGCACATTTGATCTCAAAAAGATATGCTGCTTGCATGTTTTGTGATATATTTTTCTCAATACTTCCTTTGTCTATACAGTGGGAGGCACTTGCACTTCTTCTCATTGGAATCTGTGTTAATCAGTTGCGGTCTCTACCAGAGGGTACAACTGCATTGGGGTTTCCCATTGCAGCTGCTGCATATATTTATACAGTGATTTTTGTAAGTTATTACACCTGATCTCGCAATTTCGATTTTGATTTGATTCTACAACTGCCATAAAGAAAATTTGGGTTCTCATGGTTTTTTCAATGATTGTGTTGCTCATCTTCAATGCTTTGCTTCTTTAACTGCCATAAATAACTCTTTGCCATAGTTTTGTTGTTGCCTTGTGCTTATGAAAGCACAATCTTTTCCTTCCTCCAAGTTTGCTTATGTGCAATGGTTATTGATGTAGTGGTCTAATTCAGTTATCTAGATGTGACTATTACAAAGCCAAATTTGCCTCATGCTATGGAGGAAGCTAATGACTAGATCGTAATGCTATGCATTTTATGTGTATTTTTATAAAAGAAATAAACAATGCATTTAAATGCATTTCTGGTTTTCGAAAAATCCTGCATTGATATTGTAGATGTTTGGGCATATCATCATGATTTTCTTATTGTCTGCAGATCACGATGAATAACTTTCCCAAGTTTCTTTGCGTTTAAAGGAATAACCACACTTTATTATATATCAACCTGAAGTACCACACATGCCTTTCTCTATATTCTTTTACATTTGGAGTGTTTCATAAAGGAAAACTTTTTTTTTTCATTAAAATCTGTGCAGGAGAACTAAATGCAAAATTGTTTTTATGCAGGCAAATAGATTTTTTCCCCTCTATTAGAGTATTCTCCTTTTAAGGCATCATATGATTTTCATTCTTTTTTATTTTTTTGAAAATTTTATATAAAATATCAAAATTATTATGACTAATACTTTCGAATAATTATAGTGATATATGGTGTGAAATTTTGATATGTTTTCCTTGAAGATTATAATCAGTTTTTATTTATTAGTTGGCGTGGACAGTTCATATGTGGTTGACTAAATTGTAATTATAGCGTGGAATTTTTATCATATTTTGTTGGAGATTTAAATCTTTGTAGCTTGGTTTGATATAGAATATTGGTTATATGCCTGCGGTTAGATGTGAATGAATAAATTAGATGTTTAATTTCAGGTAACAGTTCCATCATTGGCCTCTGTATACAATGAATTTGCTTTGAAAAGTCAATTTGATACAAGTATCTACCTTCAGGTAGCTCTTCACAGTTAGTGTAGTAGATTAAGTTAAGAACTTCATAAATTGCTTTCTTTTAGCCCCTCCTTTGAGCGTTTGATCATTGAAGAAAACTTTCATTTATATTTTTTTAAAATATTCTGTTAATTCTGGTTTGTAATTCAAACTCAAGTCACTTATTATGGCATCCTTTGTTTTTGTTGCAGAACTTATTCTTGTATGGCTATGGTGCAATATTCAACTTCCTTGCTATTATTGGAACTACTTTATTCAAAGGTATGAATTCAAGTCATGTAGCATCATTGTTGACAGAGCTGTTATCCTTGAAAATCTTCATTTTAGTGACTTTGGGAATTTTAACATAATAGATACAAAAGAATGTTCCTATCCTTTAAAAATACTGTAGAAAGTCCCTTTGTGACAAGCCGATGAATAACACTCTCATGAATCTACAAGGTACTTTCATACTGCAACATTCAAAGCAAGTTTCTGTGATACATAAAGAGATTCACAGAATGTACTCTGCCTAGAACCCGTCCCTCTATGTAATCAATTATGATATTTTCTTCTCTGCAAATGTTGCTCTTCTCTGATATACATTAGACTTATCTTCAGGACCCTCTTTTGTTTTTTTTGCAATCAAAGTGCATCTTCATGGCGGCTTTTGCATGTTTGAGTTATTTTGGCTTATTCTTATTATTTTGACCTGCATGTTTTTCGTGGAAAATGACTTTATGCNACAGCTGACCGAGCATCTTCTGGAGGGCATGGATTTGTTCTTCGCTGAATGGGCTTGTTCCTGGAGAGACTTCGGTGGTGCTGGTGGCAGCTGCTCGATGATCCCGTTTGGGTTTCTCATTGGCGGGTTTGCCATGAATCCGCCAACATGTATCCCGAGTATGGCCAGAACGACGTCAGTGGTCACACCAAGGGCGACCCTGGCGTTGACGGTTGTCCGTGGATGGAATATGAGTAGTAAGTGCAGACCCGTCGAGGCCTGCAGTGGACAAGGAAGCACCTAACATGACCTTTTGGCGACTCTCTTCGCGGCGTATATCGGAGAAAGCTTCACGAATTGTTGGAAGAGGTTTCGAATTTAAAATCCGTGAGCGAGTCTGGTCAAACTCAGATTTAAGGCCAAGAAGAAATTTGAAGGTGCGTTTCTGTTCAATGATTTGGCGAAATATAACAGAGTCTTCGGGACACTTCTAAGGGTACACCTCGAATAGATCTAGTTGTTGCCAATACCGAGTAAGAGTATTGAAGTATTGGGTGACGGAGAGATCACCTTGACGAAAGTCATGAAGAATGGTTTCAACAGCAAATAGTCACTTGTATTGTCCGCACTATAATAGGTCTCACGGGCAGCATCCCAGATTTCCTTAGCCGTGCCATAGAGAAGAAAATTTTCGCCAATATCAAGTGCCATCGAGTTAACAAGTCAGGCCATAACCATATTATTCTCGGATTTCCAAGTCTTGTATGACGGATCTGTGGTCATCGGAGCTGGAGCATCACCACTGAGATAGTCATCTTTGCCTTTGCCGCATACAAACATCATGACTGACTGTGACCATTGGAGGTAATTCTGACCGGTGAGTTTGTGGCTGGTGATGAGGACAGAATTACTGTCTGAATTGCTGGGTAATGGAGACCCAGCTGCGGAGGGGTGGCTAGAAGTGACATCACTAGCGGAGGAGGAGTCGCAGGCATGGCCGTACTTAGTCATTGAGCACGACAGGGACGTAGAAGAAGTGTCGACGACAGACCAGGGGAACAGCTGTGCTCGGGAGATGTGCGATCCGGGAGATCACGGGAGACGCACGATCGTCTGGAGATCGTCTGGAGATGATCGCGGAAGAAGCGCAGATGGGAACAGCTGTGCTCGGGTCGGTGATCGCAGGAGACGCGCGATGCGGGAGATCGCGGGAGACGAGCGCGGAAGCAGACGGACGCGGACGCGAAAGCAGACGCCGATGATCTCGAATCCGATATGGACGATCGGAGGGAGGCGCGATCGGTAGGAGCGGTGCTCGGACAACTAGGGCAGCGCTCGGTCAAGGAGGATCGCGGGAGAGAAAGGCCGTGATCGAGCCTAGTGGGAGAGGCTTCTCTTCTTTGATGTCTCTGATACCATGTGAGTTTTGAATAACTTTCTTCTTAATCAATACATAGATAATTCACCTATAAATAGGCGTTTACAAGAGATAAAACGAGGAAAGAAATCTTCCTATAATTAAGTAATTCCTATAATTATAGAATAAACATAAATACCTATAATTAAGAATTACTCTTTTTATACTATGACTAAATATAGCAAGTACTAAATAGAATTAAAGTAAATAATAATGAGCGTAATTCCACAAGTAATTTATAGAAATTGCGACTACTGAAGTATTTATGGTTGGGATACATAATTTGAGAAATCCTTATCAGTGTAGGTTTCCTTGTATCGGTTAACTTTCCTTCTGTTTAAATTAACATTTCCATTATATCCGTTTGATTTTTTGCGTGACAATGCTTCATGTATTATTATAATGCAACACCTGGTTTTTGTACATGGAGTGATTCTTACTATGGTTTGGCTTTTAATTTCGTTTAGGGCCTGGCAGCTTTGACATTCTACAAGGGCATTCAAGGGCTACAATGTTTTTAATCTGTAACAATGCTGCACAAGGCATACTGTCCTCTTTTTTTTTCAAATATGCTGGTAATGAACGGTCACTTAAGCCAGTTATTTATAGTTTGTGACTTTTGCAAGTAGTTTCTGCTATCTTCAGTAAAGCAGCCTCTTTACTGATCCATAATTCTATGAGACATTTTTACCGGTTAGAATAATAATTCATGATCATGTTTTGCTTTTCAGAAGAAAGCATTTAATTGCTTATTTAATTATTTGTTTGTAAGAGTTATAAATTATTTCTGTACACATGCAGATACTATACTGAAGAAATATTCGTCAACTGTTGCAACGATTTTCACTGGCATAGCCTCAGCTGCATTATTTGGTCATACACTGACCATAAACTTTATATTGGGCATTTCAATAGTGTTTATATCCATGCACCAGGTTAGCATTTCTAACGGCTTTGTTAGATTGATGCCTTGTTGCTTCCCACTACTTCTGACAAGGTACTCTGTACCAGTTCTTTTCTCCTCTTGCAAAAGTTAAAGATGAGTTGTCAACTGGAATTGAGATGATGAATGCTCAAAGCCACAGGTTTGAAGTTTTTTTAATGCTAATGATATAAAAATGACGCAGGAGATTTTGTTTTACCCAAAAATTTTAATGGCTGCTTCTGTTATATCATTATAGTTTTGCTCTTAGTCTCTTATTAATAATTCTTGTTGAACTTTTTTTTATTTCTTTTTATGCCTTTATTGTGACATCTTAGGGGATTTCTAATGTTCTACTATGAGTTACATAAGATCAAACAAGAATCATTAAAATTTTGTATATCATACAAACTTTTAATTTTTATCAGTTATTTTTACTACTGATAAAAATAAAAAACTTAATGAAAAGCAATTCCGTTGAAAATTTAGTGGCTTATATTAGAAGTAATGATTAGATACTCATTATCATGAAATATACACAAATTTTTTGGAAATTCACATAATTGAACAAAAAATTTAACAAATTGAATAAATTTAATTATATTCTCTTGCTAATAACAACTATAGAACAAATAAAAAGGGAAAAGTAATAACATACTATAGAAGAAATAAAAAAGGAAAAGTACTAACCAAAAACTAACTTATTGCCCATACTAGTAGATAACCTCCCAATAACTTTTCAAGGATCATCGGTAACGATCCGAGCCGAGTCGGGATTTGGAATTAATCAAGGCGGGAACGGTTGGTCGGACGATAAAATAAAATTTTCTATTTCTATTATTAATAGTTTAATATTCACATATTAATTGAAAGAGCCACCAAATGAAGTTTAATTAACAAATAAAATTTTACCTTTCATGTTGTTGACATTGCCTTCTCTAAACATTATATCCTCTAGTAATCATCTTATTCAAAAGCTCAAAAGTTGGAAAAATATAAAAACAATAAAATGATGGAGTAATCACACTTCTAAACTATAATAATACAGGGAAACAAAAGTAATATGCATGTCAGTTTTTCATATTTCATTATAGAAATCATGTATTAATCTAATGCATATGACCATAACATTTAATCAATAGAAATAACTTAAACTTTGATATGCATTAATTTTAACTTTACTCTGCAATGTTTAATATTTAGATTTATTTTATACAATTTCACATTTTTCTCAAGAGCACCATTAAAACATAACCAACATGCTATTGACTAATATTATTCTTTTAGTATAGCGATTCATGATCTAAATTATACGATTAGCAGGAGGAAAAAGTTCCTACTTGCCCCTGACTCATATTTTTTTGTCGGCATAGCGGTTAGTGATCTAAACATTGTAATTGTCTGGTTTGGTAAGATAACATCTACACTCGTGGGTACATTGACACGCTCTACATCAATAAGGGGGTGAATTCTTCATAGCTTGCACATATAATTATTCATATATAAGATATTTCATTCTTCATAACATACATTATTCACTTAAGAGATACTTTACCTTTATCTACTAATTAATACTTGTACTCTTATTAAATCTATATGTCATGAAATAAATTGATTTATGTGTCTATACTAGAATTTACATGTCATATAGTAATGTGACATTTTCTTAGGAAAACTATAATATAGCGACCTCTTCTTAGAAGAACAATAATGCAATTATTTATACAATAGGTTTAACATGCATATTTTACGACTAACGATATGAAGAATCAAACGCAGTTTAATTTTATTAACATAAGACGTAATTGTGAAAAACTTTAATCAGGAATATATTTAAAATCAAGAAATATAATTGTAACTTAAAAATGTAATCACTCACCTTGGCATATCAAAGTCATCCTTGAACCTTATGCTTTTATCCTCAAAATTGAATCCTACTAATCGAACCCAAATTGACTCTTAAACAAATGAATTTATATATAGTTTATAATTATTTGTCTTAATAAAAATATATTATTATTAATAAAAAACATATTATCATTTTAATTTAATCATTAAATGTGACATCAATTCATAGATTTAAACTTCCTTTTATGATTCTTGCCATCACTCAATCTTAAATTTTTTCTTCTATAAATTCATTAACTACTCTTTTCTTGGTCGGTTGTTCCAATCCAACCCCCTAAATTATTTATTAGAACGAACATTATCTTAGAATTAAATATTTAAACAACATAAATTAGATGCATAATTGAAATTTACCTCAATTTATTTTATTGTGAAGTCAACAACTCCTTTACGATCGTCTTTATCCACTTATTTACTGTTGTTAATTCTTCCTTCCTGCTTTATGATTTTAATTAACAAAAAAAACTTCTCATTAATGCTGTAAATGTAATTCAATTAATATAATTAAAAAAACTAAATAACCTTAAACCTTAACTTATCTTTAATTAATCAAATCTTTTATTTCTAAAACGTCAATCCCGATCTATTGCAGTTGTTTTTTCCATAATTCATAAAATTTAGTAGTAACTTAATAAATTTTTTTATTAAAACAAATTATAAAATTTAAAAGACTTAAACACTTACCTTACTAAAGCTTGATCGGCTCAGTTGGCACCTGGACAAATGAGGCATCTACCTATCCTTCTTCCTCTGCTTGCGCATAGGACTCGCAAACATTTCCTCCTCTCTTCTCCTTTTTCACATGAGAGACGCACGAGGCTTCCTCTTCGTGAGATGTGTAAGGTACTTGGTTACCTACAAGACTTCATCTTTTGTTCAGTCTTCTCGCAAGCAAAGGCCCTCTTCTCCTCTCTTCTTCATTCATGGAATAACCTACATGCAAGCGTCGAAGCCTCTCAAGCGCAGAAGCATCAGTCGTCTTTCTTGTCCTAGACACACGCGGCAATCAAAATTCTTAAGGCTTTTCTTCCTCTTTAATGCCTAGGGCACAACTCCTCCTTGCTTGGTTTGACCACACCAACACTCCATTTTTTCACTATTGCACTAACATACGCAGACAAACCTAGAAGTTGCTATAACGACGTCAAAACTCTAATAAGAGAAGTATGTGACCCCACTTTCCTCTTCTATCTTCTCTAGTTTTTGCTTTCACTCTTTGGCTCTTCTCTGATTTCATCATCTGATATAAGTGGTTCAAACTGAGACCTTCGTCTCTTAAGTAATCGCTTGGACGTTTGGTTCGATCATTTTCAAGAATTTTTTTTTTATTATATTTATTTTTCAGTTATCACAATCTTTCCTCATGAAATTTTTTTCCTCAAAATTTCTTAATTTCGCAAAAGTTAATTGTTATACAAATTAAGCATAACCATCAATAAATCTACAAGAAAGTTTAATTGCAATGACAAATCACTCCTCAAACTTTACTAGCATCTTATCAAAAGCAACAAATTCAAGTTCCGGATGAGTTAGAGAATAGAATCTTGGTTGAATGCCCTACTTTGGTTGTTAGTTATGAGAGTCTTTTTGCCGGGATTTATAATCCTTTACTGACTACTTTTAACAGTAGACTCCTCTTAAAATTTCTCTGAGTTGATTCCTTTCTTGAGTTATCTTTTGGTGTGGATTTTTTAGCAAAATTTGGGCAGTTCTTCATCTGATGTCCCGACTGGCTGCATTAGTAACATCCCTTAGAATTAAATAAACATGAGTAGTTTTCCAAAATTAAGATGGGCTCTGTAGTGTTACTAGCCTTGCCATTAACTCCATTAGGATATGACTTTTATCTTCTTTCCATTAGACTCTCCAGAATAAAATGTTAGTGTAACTTCTTCAAAGCTCCTCTTCTTTTGTGAATCCCTACGCTTTTGAGTCCGCTGGAAATTAATTTCCACCCGCTTAGCTCTCTCCTATGTGACACTATTGGTTGTGTAATGACTGAAATTTTTTAAAAAAATTGAATTAGTGGGATTGAATAATTGTCTTGATCGTTTAACTTATGGAGGCTAGTCTCTCAATCACTTTGGAATCATAGAAATGATCAAAAGAGCGGGTGTGGGAGATAGAGGAAGGAGATGAAGAAACGACAGTGAAGGAGTAGGAATGAGAGGAAGGAACGTTAATGTGAGTGCCCAATTCGACAGGTGGAGATGAACAAAAAGGAGAAGATGCAGCTTTGCTTACGGGAATCGTGTCAAAGAGTTGTGACCTAACAAGCAAATTGGAAGAAGTACGAAGGAAGATAACTTACGTGCGCCTAGGGCAAACCACCCTTCTCTTGGAAGGGAGATTTGACACTGCTTGCGGGTGTGGAAGATTTTAGTGTCGAGTACGGGTGTTGGGAGTGGAAGAACGATGACACATGCGTCAAGAATAAGAGGAAGGGGATGAGGGAGGAGCGCATACTGTGGTGGAGACTAACTGTGCTTGATGGAAGAAGAAAGGGAGGTGGCTTGCGCACGTACGAGAAAGAGCTTTATATAAAAGCTTTGGGCATTGCAAAAGAGAGAGACTGGACAAAGCAAGGGATAATGGTACGTTAGTTTTTTGTTAGTGTATTGAATGAGTTTGATATATATATATATATATATATATATATATATATATATATATATATATATATATATATATATA
>NEWO01000154.1:117375-138392 GCA_003013225.1 Phalaenopsis aphrodite | reverse complement strand
TCCTGGATGTGTAAACCTATCATTCCTCATCCGAAAACTGGCTCATCTGATCAATGTGTTGGTAAACAAATTGTCGGGCATTTATAAGCTGATGAGCTCCTTGCGTTTGACTAACAATAACAACTTGTCCGTTCTGATGAGATGGTAGAAACTGAAGTAGAAATATTGCCAACTATTGCAACAACGATATGTTCTAGTGTATGTAAAGTATGAAATGTCTCATCTGCACCTGATGCTTTCTGAAGATAAGGAGCTGCAAGGCTCTCCTGATTATCGGTCTGAACATTGTCTTTTGTAGGTATTGATCCTACAATATTGTTTTCCATAAGGTTTGAAGTTGTAGGTTGCCTAGCAGAATCATCCGACAACACATCAATCACAAAACATAAACAGTATTGTCGGGGGGTCCCCAGGGGCAATTAAATCAGACAACAACTTCTGTCTTGTGGTAATTTTCCCCACAGGTCGAGCAAATGTCTCCAGAGCAGTGAGGTTAGACACATTCTTATGCATTTGGGCTTTAGGTTTCAAGTTAGGGTGGAGCCTGTGACATTTGTCAAGGGTATGCCAAACATTTTACAATAGGTACAATAAAATGGTCTATGTTCCATGATAATCTGTTGTCAATATCCATTATGTGTTGTGCCCAACCAAACTTCTGTAATATCAGGTAAAGTAATATCATTTTCCATAAGTATTCTAACAACAGAAGGCTTGGTTAGATATAAGGTGGGTAGATCTAGCTTCATAGAATTCCCAAGTATTACCCCAATAGAGTAGAGAACTTGATGATTAAATAGATACAGCTTGAGACCGGGTAAACTATACCAAATTGGTACAATGGGAGATTCGTGGATTGGGTCAAAATCAAGAAACCACTTGAGCAACTTCATTGACTTTCCTGAAATGTTAAGATATTTTTTAAAGAAAATCCGAGTGTAGTTTTTAACCATGATTAACTGAATCAACACATGCCTCCCATAAAAAAGTCTCACTTTCAACTTTCCTACTAATTTGAGGTCTTTAAAACTTTTTCTGATAACTTACATAAGGGGTGCCCCCACTCAAATTTTTTGATAAGAGGGAACTTGCATTTCTCAGTCAAGGTTTAAATTTCTAAATCAGAGAAAAAGAGAGCTGCTTTCACACCCTTCCTACTCACTTTCTTAACAAAAGGACAGTTACCAATACCATCACGAAAATTCTTATAATTTGACGGGAAGACAACCAACTCCTCCAAATGATTACCTAACACATGGGCGAAAGAGGTTTTGCCGGGTTTAGCCGAAAAAGGAAGGAGCGCACCCATCGAAATAGGGAAAGAGGAACCGCTCAAATGGAAGCAGAAAGACGCGAATGTGACAGAAGGCGTAAACGCAGTCAAAGGTTGAAACAGCCAAAGCCAAAGACGCACGACGCTGCAGAAGCCAAACGCGAGCCCTTCGATCTCGAGACAATGAAGGACGAGTAGCCAAGTCGAGATGAAGACGACGCACAGTGACAGACGAAAACGACGAAAGGATGTTGTGGAGCAGAAACTAGGGTTAACCATAAAGGTGAAACCCTGGCAGAACGTGATCGACGAAGACACCGCCATCGTATCTTTTATATATATATATATATATATATATATATATATATATATTAAAAAAAGCCTAAGGGCTAAATATTAGAAAGGAGCGGCACAAAAAAGGTTAGATAAGAGTAGGAACCCAAAGCACCTAATATACAACACACACCAAAATCTCCAAAAAAGTACATGTATACCCAAAATCATAGTTATAAACTAGGCATGTAAGCTCTATGCCAAAGTCACAAAACAAAGCAAAATTCACAATCCGTTTGGAAGTAGTAGTTGGATCGGTGAGAGCTATAAATGCCAAACAGATAAAAAATATACTTGTTGAGATCTTTAAAACTCTAATATGAAGTCTTCTTCCCACGCAAAACTCACCAATCGTTTTAGTTGGGGCACCCACTAGATGCTTGTGTAGGCTGGCCAAAAGACGATGGCGCGGAACCAAAACAGATGACAAATATACTTGTTGTTCCAAAAACTGGAAGAAAGGGAGAACGGAAAGCTGAAGTAATTGATCTACCAAGAAAGACCCATGAAAACACCTGTAAAATTTTGCAAGTTTAAACAGATAATAGGAGCTTGAGTACGACCCAATGTATCCTTACCTCCTACTTCTGGTTCTAGGTAGGGAGCTTGCTAACAAACAATTAAGTTTTTTGCCATTACCCAAAACAACCAAGGTATCATCCATTAAGTTCCTGAGTTCTAGTAGACCTTTATTCTTTTTCTTCGTCTTAGATGTGTAAACCTGCCAATCCTCATCCGATATGTGTGTATGTGTGTGCGTGCGCGCGCTCGTGTGTGTGTGAGCTAAATGAAGGGAGATTGATCTTATCAAATTCTGGTAAGGTAACAGTTTAGGTGTTTATTTATATAAAATATTTTGTTTAATTAAATAGAGGCTATTAAGTATGATTTAATAAATTTAAATAATGGTTAAAGAAAATTTGATTTTATGAATTAGAGATTTGGATCACTGTTTGGGCAAAACAAGTAAAGTCAATGTGTAGATGGTAATAAAAGGAAGTAATCATATGATTAATCTTATAAAGAGTTGTTTTAAAACAAAGGTGAGTAATTACTTTCATATTGGTAATAGATTCTTGATTATTCAAAAGTTGCATTTTAATATGTTAAAAATGAACTTACAATATTATTTTAATAACAAAGATTCCATTTATGATTTGTATGTTGAACATTTGAATGATATCTCACAAATGAGAGAAAAATATTGGCATATGGATGTACATTTCAATGATTTAAAATTTATATGAAATAATAAGTAAAGATTTAAGTCAATCAGAATTCACTCTTAGACGGTACTGTGTAACATTTTGAGGGTATCTACAGTTGCAAGCTTTTGAGGGTACTTAAATGTATAATTTTTTGAGGATACATTTAGGTTTGCTGGCGTTTCTGATATGAATTTATAGAAGTAAGACAGATTAAAAATATAAATACTTAAATTGAAACAGGAAGGATTAATTTAAAATAAAATTTTTTAATTTGATTAGTTAATGAATCAAATTTATTTAGACGTATTAAGATTGTAATTGCTCACTAAGAAAAAAAAAATACTATTGAAATTAATTGTTTCTTTAGGTAAAACATTAGGCTGATAGAATTGACACGAAAAAATTGTTTTACATGATGAGAGCTATTGATACTTGGTAATATGTTGTTTATTATACTTCTAGTTTTTTATACTGTTTAATTATGAGAAGTGTTGGACTATTGTTGTTTACATTGTGATACTATTTTACTTTAAAATTATGTAGTTGTTTATGAGAAGTGTTGGACTATTGTTGTTTACATTGTGATACTATTTTACTTTAAAATTATGTAGTTGTTTTGAATGAATCAAATTTTCATTTAGTGTACTTTGTGATTTTTAGTGACACTTTTTATTATTAGAATTTTGATGGATTTTTGAATGATTTAAAAGAACGATTAATATTGTATGACTGCATTTCTTGATTTGGTTAGTTTTAATCTAGCAGGCCAGGTCATGAAAAAAGTGGTATTAGAGCAATTTGGTTTGAATATTGATCGAAAAGATCAATTAGATTGATTGAACTAATTGATAGAGAATATAAATGAAGGTTAAATTATGTCTAATTAAATTTTTTGTTGTTATTTTAAAAATATGGATAATCTAGAGGAAGAAATTAAATAGATTAACATTGATTGATACATCTCCGAATATCTCAATGAGCACAGATGCTTTGTTGAGATGATGACTACAGTGACTCGGTTACTTAAGATCTCTCAGCGTTAGGCTAGTTCTATAGGGGGAGCTTGGGATGAACAAATATTTGAAGTTGTTTTAGGATATGAGACCACCTCTATTTTTTTATGGAGGAAGTCCCGTGGATGTTTAAAATTGGCTATTGAGAGTAGAGAAGATTATAGATGGGTTGTCTTGTCCACTAGATAGGAGGTTTACACTTGCCACTATTGCCTTTTGAAGTAAGAGCTGAGCGATGGTGGCAAGAAAAATTACAATATAGTTTTGGATGTAGAACCAACCACTTGATGCAATGGGAGGAATTTTTGGCTACCTTTTGAGGCTGGTTTGTACCATTGTTAGCTAGGAGATAGATGCATGATAAGTTTATCTAGCTATTGCAGGGTGATCGTTCAGTAATGTAGTATGAGGTAGAGCTCACTGTGCTTTCAAGGTATGTATCTTAGTTGATTTCAAATATTGAGAAAGTGTCTTAGGTTTTTGCTTGGGTTGAAGGATATGATTAAATAATCACCGTTTCCTCTTGAAATCGATGATTACTCTGTTTTGGTGGAGTGAGCCAGGAGGATTGAAATGGATTTACAAACTACCTAGAGGAGGGACCTTTAGAAGGGGAGGAATTCAAAAAGATCCAGGTTTCCTCAAGAGCTCTCATGACAGGCATTTCTTTTAGTTAGGAAACACAAGTGCTAAGAAGGTCAGGTCCAATAGTGTTGGCAGCCAGACTAAAATTAAGTATTGTGATACTATTTTACTTGTAGACCATATTGCTTTGAATGAATTTAAAGTTTCATTTACTGTACTTTGTAATTTTTAGCGACTTTTTTATTATCGGAAGTTATGATAGATTATTGAATGATTTAAAGAACGATTAATACAATCCAATCGCTTTTCCTTAGTTAATTATAAGTTATGTCATTAGGCAGTCGTGACAGACTGCCTAATGAAAGAACTTGTGACATTTCTCCTTTGTATTACAAATGAGTTGTTGTGCATATCTTGACTCATAGTAAACTTTGCTTCATACTGAATAATCGATTGATCTCTCTGTACCAACCTGATAAAGCTTATTTCGCATTTGCCTCCTAGCTGACAGTGGTATGAACCATCCTCTGAATATTCTCACGAACTCCTACCATTGCACTAAGTGGCTAAGTCCACCACTAAACTTCTCCTGCAATTGCCCTTGCCACAATATCTCTACTTCGCCTTCAATAGTAAAAGTGGCTAGTCTAATTCTTCTCTCTCTTGGACATGTCATATCCTTTATACTTTTTCTTATCATCAATAGTCAGTTTTTAACTTCCACTTGTCCACCTCTTAGAGAAAATATTAACGGCCTCATATCTTGAAAGTGCTTCAAATATTTATCTATATGCGCTCCTCCCTGACTACTAGCTTTAGACTGAGAATTCTGAATCAGTTGTCATGACAACCTTCATCTTAGAAAATGAATCAGTGTTGACTGTAATCTTTTGGGGCATGCCAATTTCTACAACATCCCTTACCCATTCCTCCTAATTTTTAATAATTTTGAAATAAAGATAAAATAATTTAATTTGATTCAGATAAAATTTTCAATCTATAGTATCTATAGTTTTATTCATCATCCTAATAGATTTTTCATTAAGATTTATGTAATTTAATCTAATCCTTTGCTCTGATATCATTTTTGTCACAACCCGACCCATGTTTTCAAATTTACTAAGCACAAATTGACGGTTGGACAATGAAGTAAAATTTTCTATTATTTTATTTCTATCACTAAGAGTTTAATATCTACATATTAATTGGAAAAGCCACAAAAAGTAGTTTAATTAACAAATATAAGTTTTACCTTTCAAGTTGTTTACCTCGTCTTCTATAAACATTATGTTTTCTAGTATTCATCTTATTTAAAAATTTAAAACTTAAAAGAAATATTAAAATAATATGATTTATTTAAGATAATCCAGTGGAGTAATCACACTTCTAAACAACATTAATCCTAGAAAAAAATATGAATGTTGGCCTTCTATAATTCACTATCAAAAATCACGTATTAATCTAATGCATGTGTCCATAACATTTAATCAATGGAATTAACTTAAAATTTCATAAACATTAACATTAATTTTACTCTTTAATGTTTATTACTTGACTTTATTTTTACTTTGTACTATTAACATTATCATTTTTCTTAGGAGCACCATTAAAACATAACTAACACACTCCTGATTGATATTATTCCATCGGGACAACAGTTTGTGATCTAAATTACATGATTGTCTGAGATGAAAAGTTTCCTACTTGCCCCTGATCAATATTCTACCGTCGGTACTGTAATTAACGATTCAAACATCACAATTGTCTTGGATGGTAGGATAACATCTACGCAAGTACATTGACATACCTTATCTGTACAATAAGGTAAAGTACATGATTTTCTGAGATGAAAAGTTTCCTACTTGCCCCTGACCAATATTCTACCGTCGGCACTGTAATTAACGATTCAAACATCACAATTGTCTTGGATGGTAGGATAACATCTACGCAAGTACATTGACATACGTTATCTGTACAATAAGGTAGAGAACTCATCCTCTTAGCATGCATATACAAACATTCATATATAAGTCATTTCACTTCTCATAATATATTCTTCTATTGTGAGATGCTTTATCTTTATATACTAATAACTAATTCTACTCTTATTTAACCTAGATAATGAATCAAACTGATTTATGCATTGATACTAGAATCTTAATGTCATATAATAATGTTACATTTACATAGGAAAATTATAATGTACTGATCTCTATTTAGAAAAACTATAATGCAACTATTTATATAATAATTTTAACATGCATATTTGCATGACTAACGATATGCAAAATGAGATGCTGTTTAAATTCATTAATATTAGACATACTAGTGAAAAATATTAAGTATGAATATATTTAAAATTAAGAAAAATTACTATAACTTAAAAACATAATTATTCATTTGGGGCTATCAAAGACCTCCTTAAACCTTATGTTTGTGTTCTCAAAACTCCATCCTACAGGTAAAACCCAAATTTATTATAAGACAAATGAATTTATAAATTATTTATAATTATGTCTTAATGATAATGCATTATAATTAAAAAAAAGACATATTATCGTGGTATTTTATTCATTAAATGTGACATTAGTTCATACATTTAAACTTCTTTTGTTTCTTGCTGAACACTCAATCTTAACTTTTTTCTCTTCTATAAATTCATTAATTACTCTTTTCTGGGTCAAACATTTCAATCCAATCTCCTAAACTATTTTTTAAATTAACATTATCTTAGAATTAAATGTTTAATCAACATAAATTAGATGCATAATTGAAATTTACCTCAATTCTTCTTATTGCAAAGACAACAATTCTTTTAGGATCATCTTTATCCCCTCATTTATAATTTTTAATCATCCTTTCTGCTTTATGATTTTGATTAACAAAAGAAAATTCATATTATTAATATAATTAAAAATTTAAATGACCTTAATCCCTAATCTACATTTAATTAATTGTATCTTTAATTTTTAAAACATCAATCTTGATTTCTCACGTTTGCTTGTCCAGTTAATTCCACTGTTTTAATTCATAAAATTTAAGATTAACTTAATAATTATTTCATTAAAGTAAATTATGTAATTTAAAAGACTTAATCACTTATCTTACTAAAGCCTAATTGGCTCAGTTGGCATCTCCACGCACGAGGCTTTTACCCATCCTTCTTCCTTTGCTCACGCACAAGACTCATGAACCCTTACTCCACTTTCTCCTTCTTGGCATAGGAGTTGCACACAAGACTCTCTCTCTTTCCTCTTCGTTAGACACGCAAGCTGCTCAGCTCCCTGCAGGATTTCAGCTTCCGTTCAGCCTTCCTGCAGGCAGAGGTTCTTTTCTCCTCTTTTCTTCATTTGTGAGCAACCTATATACATACATCGAAGCCTCTCGTGTACTCAAGTATTGTTGCCGTCTTTCTTACCCTAGGCACACGCGACAACCAAAATGCTTTAAGGCTCTTCTTCCTTTGTTGGCTAGGGTACGACTCCTCTTTGCTCGGTTCGACTCACACCAACTGTCATTCGGCTTTGCACTACTACACTAACGTATGCAGACAAA
The DNA here is from genome assembly GCA_003013225.1 of Phalaenopsis aphrodite. Taxonomy (NCBI): domain Eukaryota; kingdom Viridiplantae; phylum Streptophyta; class Magnoliopsida; order Asparagales; family Orchidaceae; genus Phalaenopsis; species Phalaenopsis aphrodite. The sequence continues at coordinate 130,425 of NEWO01000154.1, read as the reverse complement.
CCCAAAGGCTAACACAACGACATCAAAACTTTAATAAGAGAGTACTGTGACCACTCCTTTCTATTCCTTCTCTACTTTCTGCTCATTCTTTTCCTCTTCTTTGATTTCGTATTCAAGTGGTTTGAAATAAGACTTTTGTCTCTTAAGAAGTATTCATTGAGACGTTTGGTTCGAACCAACATTTCCAAAAAAAAAATTTTATTTTAATTTTTTTTTTCAGTTATGACATCATCCTTCATTATAAACTTTCTTCTTAGAGAAAGAAGGAATAGCACATCCAATATGAAGCATCATATGTATTTTTGTTCATGCTTCAAACTGTCATTTATAAGAAAAAATTCTCCTTTAATTTTGTGCTGACAGAAGCAAAGTTGTACCCAATGAAAAAAAAAGAAATGGATCACTCTTGATGATAAAAACAGTAGTTGACCCATTTTAGACTTTAGCAAACAAAGACAAATGCTGCATGACCCAGGCTTTGATATATACAAGCGACTTGATCTTGGAGCCATAGATGGTAATATGTAGGTAATTAAAATAAAAGAATCATGCTATAGGTGGTCACAGGGGATTCTGCAAAGCCGTAGGGGATAAGGATTCAAGTAAGATTCTTTGTACAAATACAACTTTCCATGATAGGCAGCATTGTAGGTATGTCCACTTGGACTTTTAAATTTGAAACACCTAAAATTAAGAAGAATTTAAAAAAACAAATTAAGAACCAAATTGAGGTGGTTCATCCTAATACACATTGTTTTTTTTTTTTTTTATTATTATTATTTTATTTTAATATTTATCTATTTTTTGGTTTATGGATTTTGAGATTCATATCGTTTTATTTCAGCTTAAGAAAATTTGGCTCTGATTAGTTGTTTAGTTGATAATATTGGGCATGATCCATAATATGTTGGCCTATGCTAATAGCTTATAAGATATCGTTCATGTCTACCATCAATTATTACCCATTATAATTTCTTGAATTAGATTAGCATACTTCTTGGAAAGGTTTCTAAATAATGCGTTGGATGTTCATTCCAAAAAAGGTAAAATAATACATCTTGGGCATTAGTTCATAATTTCATTAAATTAAGTAAAATTAGGTACATTGAAAATTTGACATTTACCAAAATTCTTTGAGATTTTCAACTTATATGGATTTATCCTAATTTCATGTATAATTTCTATGGCCCCATCTTTCTAATAGTTGGTTTCTTTAGGATTATTAGTGCAAACAAGGCTTGGACTGATTATTACATTGCTTTGTCTTAATTTGATGCATCTCCAATTAACATTTGTGGTAGACTTCTAATTTGTATCATTAACAACAAATTCCTTGCCAATATTTTCATGCAAGTTCTTCATATAAGCTTAATGCATAATGCCAGTGTTAAGGGTATGCTAAAATGCTTATATGTTTTCTAACGAATGTAATTAATTTTAAGTAAATGAAATAATGTAGGAAACTAAAATTTATGTTTATTAGATTACTTAAAATATCTTGTTTTCTAATTGACCAACCACAAAAATACATCTATTATATGGATGAGCAACTTATTTATAGAAAAATAAAACAAATGATTTAATTATTAGTTGCGATAAACTATTTTGTCTTTTAAATTATATTGATGAAATTTTTATTTCAGTTTTTCTTGAAAATGAATATTATTAATGAATCATTCATATGTTATAAAATTTTAAATAAAAAATTAAGAAAAAAATTGAAGTTGGTTTTGCTTATAATAGAATTTTATATTAATCCAAATGAAGAGAAAGCAGAGAACGATTCTCTAAAATAGAATAATCAAAGAAAAAGTTTCATAACTTGTCTAAAGCACAACGCTTACATTGAGAAAGAAAAAAAAACAACCCTAATTCTACTATAAACCTAGCAATTTGAGATCTTAAGTGTCACGGCTTGAGCCAGAGTTTGAAATTAACCAAGATGAAAACGGATGCTCGAACGGTGAAAATCAATTCTCTGATATTCTTTTTCAATCACTGACAGTTTAATATTCAAATAATCATGAAAGAGTCACTACAAAAAGCAATTAAATTAAAAAATAGAAATTTGTATCTTTTCAGTTGCCTTGGTCTCCTATACACATTTGCTCCTTCTATTTGTTTTGTTCAAAAGTTGAAAACTTCAAAAAATTTTTAAATAATATAATGAGTTATCTAAAGATAATTTAGGAGTAATTATACTTTTAAACTGCAATAACCCAAGGAAAAGAAATCAGAATGCAAGATGGTCTTTTTATCTTTATAAGAAATATTATATTTTGTTAGTCTTTCTTATCTTTATAAGAAATATTATATTATGCTAGTCTTTCATATTTTTATTAGAAATCCTATATGCTTATGCATATATCAATATTTTTTTCTAAAAGAAATACACAAATCTTCTATATATTTATTTTAACTTTACTTTTACTTTATATTCTTTGCATATACGTCTCTTTGATAATCACCATCCATAAAGCCAAACACACTCCTTGAGTATTTTATCGCGTTAGAATATTAGTTAGTGATCTAAATATTATAATTGTCTAGAGAGAAAAGTCCTTTACCTGCCCCTAACGGATATTCTTTCATCAGCACAGCTGTTAGCGATCTAACCATCACATTTATTTGCAGAGATAAGCTATGTTTACTCGCCTCTGACTGATATTCTCTCGTTGGCATAGCAATTAGTAATCTAAACATCACAATTGTTTGACGAAATAGAACAATTACGTGTGTTGGTATACTGGCGTCTTCTGCCTAAACCATTAAAGGGTGTACTCCTTTAAACTTGCATGTGCAAGCAACAACAACAAAGCCTTAATCCCACTACGCGGCTACCTGAAACCTTTTTCTCCGTTGCGTCTTATTTAGTGTCATCTTTTCATCTAGTTCTAATAAATTAAGGTCATTTTTTATACAATAAGCCCAAGTCTTCCTGGGTCTACCTGTGTCATTCTTAACATAAGTCGAATATAAAACATCTACTCTTCCAATCGGATCATCAGACGGTCGACACTTACTGTGACCAAACCATCTAAAACGACTTTCTCAAATTTTTTCCTACATAGGAGCTACACCAACCCTATCACAGATATATTCATTTCGCATTTTGTCTCTAAGTGTAAAGTCACTCATCCACCTAATCATTCTCATCTCGACAACACTTAACTTAGTATTATGCTTCTCTTTTAAAGGCCAACATTCAGTGCCATAGAGCATTGCAGGTCTCGCCACCGTCTTATAAAATTTTCCTTTTAGTCTAAGTGCTACTTTTCTATCACACAAAAAGTCTAAAGCAATCCTCCACTTCAACCAACCAACTTGAATTCTACTATTAACATCCCCATATATATCACTATCGCTTTGAACAACGAACCCGAGATATCTAAATCGATCACACCTTTTAATAATTTGATGACCCAAAGTTACACTTCTGTCACTAGAGCTACCACTACTAAAGTTACATTCCATGTTTTCAGTTTTGGTTCTACTCAAATGAAGGCCTTTAGACAAATAATATATAAAATACATTCTTCTGAGATATCTTCATACATCTACTAACATGCATATTTATTATGTCGTGTAACTATTAATCATACATATATCTCATATCATGCATATCTTTTATATCATTCATATTTTTTATCTCATGCATATTTTTTCATTCATGTCTATCATACATATCATGTATCTCATGTCAACTTAAATGCATATTCTGTATATTTTTTATATCTAATAATATGAAGAATCTATTGTAATATAAATTTAACTGAACTAAAGCATACATGTAATCAACATACATTTCGAAATAAAGAAGATTACTGAAATATAAAAACATAATTACTCTCCTCAGTTGCCATGTTTGATTCTTAATCTTTAGTAACTAACTAAGTGTTGCGATAACCTTTGTGTTGATTTTAATAACTTGGAGAACATAATATCAACTTTAAAATTCAAATAAGTTTCTGTTAATCGAATTATTCTTTTTAAATTAGCACAAAATTATTTTGCCTGAAATTGACCAAACAACTCTACGATGAATTTTCACATGCTTGCCTCGAGCTTAAGCAAACATCCTGAAATTCGTAGGTATCTTAGCATTTCATAATATCTTCGTTTATAACGTAATTTAAATCCAAAACATAACTGATTTGCCAAAATACCTTAAATGGGCATCACACATAACCCAACTTTCACCAAAACTGCTTATTCCTCTTCTTTCTTTTTATCACTTCAGTACTTTCCTATTTTTGTTGATTTCTTACCTAAGACCCTTACAAAAGTTCACAAATCAAATTCATCGCGTTCGATCGTCTCTGCTACGATGACAGGAAATGAAAAATATGCACAATTGGTGGCAAATCTTCAAATGATTGTGTGAGAAAGGAAAGGAATGCCTCAATTAGCATGAAAGAAAGTTTTACACTCACCGATTTTTCCCTCGAAGTTTGAACAGAGAGTCGCGGCTCTTGGCTGGTCGTTCGCCTGCTGCATATTGCGATTATGCTACAAAGCAGAATCATGCAGCTTCCGGGAGGAGAAGGAATCAGGAGAGACTCTCACGTGCAGACAAAATTGAGAGAGGTGGGAGAGGAATCAAAGGTTGTAGAGTGGCTCCTCCCATTTGACACTATGCAAAGATAAATATTGCGGGGTAAGTTGGTTGGGAGTACTAATGCCGAGATTAAGGAGGGGTAATTAATGATTAATTAGGTTCAATTAAACTTATAAATTTCAATTTTATATTTTCTAATATGGTCTTAATTTATGTATAGTATTTTATATCGAATTGATGGATTTGACGTGTCAAATTTTATAAAATTGCTTCGGTTGAAATATGCGGGATGCAAATTTGGGGTATGTTTGAAGTCGTCAAAATTATTACTTGATTTCACAAAATTGGTTATTCCATTAAGGCTGACAAGTTCAAATTGGGAGTAAGAGATCTAAACCAGCCAAGACTAGTTTCAGTCCCACTTTGCTTAGTAGGTCCTCGTTATTCTGTCTATTAAGCTCTAATTGGCAATTCAATCTTAGAGTACATTGTTGATTTTAAAGCATTCTTGTATGAATTTTTTATTTATATAATTTTTATCTTCGATTCTTTTCTTTTTTTTTTTATCTGAGCTTTTGAGTAGTTGAAATTTATTATTATTGAATATATCAGTATATTTGTTGAAAAATTATCACCTAAAGTGGTTCAAATTTGATGAATTAAATACATATTACATGCCCAATATATTTGTAATATGTAATATGCAACTCATGAATGTTCTAGTTAGTAAAAGATTGCTTACACTTTATGCATTGAAGCAAAACGGAACTTTTGCAAATTGCCTTGAACTTAACATTTTGAAACCATTATTTCCTGATACAAATGAAACTTTCATGATAGGGTACATCCCATATACATATAGACTACTAAAATTCAAGAATCCTGCACCACGAAAAAATCAAATTAAAAGTTGAAATTTAGGTTATTCATCGTAATATATATTTTACATTTTTTTTTACTGAACTTTTTGATTCATGTCAACTTCATAACATCTCTTTGATCCTATCAATATTGTTATACTAATGTTTAGAAGAATGCATTATTCACAAATATTCTATATTTAGCCAAAGCATCATTTTTGTATGCTTTTGTTAAAATTTCCGTTTCAATTTGAAATTTGTCTGTACTATGTAGCATTATTGTTGGGGTTCATCTAGTTGGATTGGTTTTCCTATTTCTTATTTTTCTCAAGTTAACCATGAATTTTAGCTTTAAACTTAAGCAGTTTTGTTATTTCATATTAGTGATGCTTGTCTTTTAATTCACACGCTCATGATGATTGGACAAATTTTTGTCTACCTCAGGTCGAAGGAAGCATCAATTATAAATATGACTGCTGGAGCAAATGATGATGTAAGTTTTTTTTTTTTTTTTTTCTTGCAAATTTGGAATCATATTTTAGGAGCAATATTTTTTGCTGCGGTTAATCATTTGAGTGAACTAAGATGCCGTTTCTTTTCTTCAGTCTAACCATCGTGGTGAAGCTGATGAGAGACAGCCACTTCTGCCAATTTGATTTTATGTTGTAAGCACATGTCTAATTTTCAACGTCTCAGATTACTTTAGGCTATTTGCTTTCTTTTTATAGTTCACTGTGCGTTGTCTCTAAAAATCTGTTACATTTGTCTCTGACCATTTTAAACACAATTCATTTTTAGAATAAGCTTTTAGAAGTTTTGAGATTTTCATTTCGCCAACTTCATTTTTTTTCCTAGTTCCGCCTAAATCTTGACTCCATTAGAGCTAAACTGAATGAAAAGAAAGGTTTTCCCTAATGGGAGCCGCATATACTATACCCTAATAATGGACTTTTTTTTTTGGTATGAATAATACCACATATGTACTTGTGAACATCATGGTTGCAACTTGTTTAATTTTCTCAATGATTGGAGTGTTATCATATGCTTCGTTGGAATTATGGTTTGCATTTTTCACTTCCAAATTACTTGGAACCACGACTTCTCAATCCGGTTCCAATAAAATGTCTTGAAACCTCTGTTGGTACTTTACTACTCACATTATTTCAGAAATTTCTTTGAAACATCTACTCCACTCAGATTGTCTAATTATTTTGTTTCCTTGAAAGCTTTAGAACCATTATTTATTTATTTATCGTCATGATGTATTCAATCCATGTATTGAAACTTAAATATTTCTTTTTGTAGGGTCAATGGAAGGTGAAAAAAGATTCATTACTATACATGCTGTTAGTACATGACAGTGCTGACTACAGTAACGGTTAGCTGCATAGAAACAGAGAAAATTATATGTGTTGGAATTTGAGCTGACCATTTCAGCCTCATTGTAACTTAATACTGCTGCTCTCTGTTTAACAAGTGGTATGAACATGAGAGCTCTGTCTTTTTGGACTAGAGGGAGCTCTTGAAATACGGCGGGCGATAGCTCATTTTAGAAAAAATCCTATTAGCCACACAGGACTTGTTTCAGCTTTTCAAATTATTATTTTTTTAATTTCTTCTCTTTGGTTATATCTCCTTTTTTGTTTTTAATTTCTATACTGCCTGCTTACTGCTGTATGCATTCGAGCATGATGAATGGTAGCGTTCTTTCTGTCTAAATTGTAACATCAGGCTTGTTTATTGTGGATGAATAACAATAAGTTGTGTGATGTTTTATCATACTAGCGAGTAAACATTTACTGACTGAGGCATTTTACAGTAAAATGAGATTATTTTATTTGAATTTCTTGCTCTATTTCGGAGCTTGGTGGAGTCTTTTTTGCTTCATTCCAGACATCAGCTTTTTTGTAGCTTTGTAGGCGGCCGAAAGTTTCAAGAACAAGGTTGATATCTGCGCGAAAATGCTCTTCTAAACTTTTCGACTTTGTATTGATAAGAGTCGCATACGCTGGTGATCAAATTTTTAACAAGAATCGGTTATTTTGTAGCAACATAATTGCTTTTATATTAATAAAAATAAGCAATTATGGGGCTCTTACGAGAGAATTTACTTCATCATAAGAGCTTTGTAACAAATTTTGTTGATTGTTGAAATATCTGTGATGATGGAGTGTCTTAATATCATACAAATTTGAACATGCTTGGAGAAGCTCGAGAATTTTTGTTATAAAATCTTGGTGGTGGAAATATAAGTTGATTCAATGAACAGGATTTTATTAATATGTACTTTTTTAGGCCATCGTCGTAATCAGATTTAAACTTTTGAAGATAACTTTAATTGTAGAAGTATAAGGAACTTAAGGGCATTAGAGTTATCCAAAAGATGATTGATGATGTACTTATAAGGGAAGGTGACCTTTTTGTTGATAGTTGGCAATATTATAAAATAAATACATATATACACATTAAAAATATGTTAGCATGAATCCAAAGGAAATCTATCAAGATACAAGGCAATAAGAAATTGTATGACGAGTTCAACCTACAAAGCAAAGTGCACTGTATTGTGGTAGTTAAAATGTGGAAATACCGAGTGTTGTTTTCTTCAGTCGAACATCTTCCGGTTGGCCAGAGACCGCCGACTGATCTAACGATAAGGTCTTCAAGTCATCAAATGCCCCTATTAAATTGGTTATGAATTTGAAAATGTGTTTGTCACAATTTGACCTGGGGCTTGGAATTAATCAAGATGAGACAGATGGTCATACGGTGAAAATTAATTCTCTGCTATTCTAGATCTATCATTAACAATTTAATATTCAAATAATACATGAAAGAGCCATTAAAAAAATAATTAAAATTAATAAGTAGAAATGTGTAACTTTTTGGATGGTGTTCCCACCTCATGTACACATTTGCTCTTGTATTCATCTTGTTTAAATGTTTAAAATCTAAAAAGAAATTTAAAGCAACATAATGAGTAATTTAAAGATAACATATACTCCTAAATTACAGTAACCCTAAAAAAAAAAATGAATATGCATGTTGGTCTTTCATTTCCTTAAAAAAAAATATTATATGATAGTCATTCATATTTCTATAATAAATCTGATATGTTAATGCATGTATCAATGATATTTTTCTAAATGAAAATACTCAAATTTTCTATATGCATTTACTTTACCTTTACTTTATACTATTCACAAACACATTTGTCTATGTGAGGACCACCTTCAACAAAACCTAGCACACCCTTGACAGATAGTGTCCCGTCGACTCCCGTCGGCATAGCAATTAACAATGTTTACATCATAATTGTGCAGGGTGGAAATACCTTTACCTGCATCCTAGCCAACATTATCTCGTCGTCAAAGTAGTTAGCAATTTAAACATCACAGTTGTCTGGGGGAGGTAAGCTCTGGTCTACTTGACCCTAACCGATATTATTTCATCAGTACAACAGTTGGTGATCTAACAATTCCAATTGTCTGCGGTAATAGAAAAAATCTATAGGCACGGGTATACTGACGTCCCCTGCCTATATCATTAGGTAGTGAAATCCTCCTTTGAGCATGCGCATACAAGCATTTACATAGAAGCTATTTCATTTTTCATAACATACATTATTCCGAGACAGCTTATGCATCTACTAATATGCATATTTATTATTCTGTGCAACTATAAATCAGACATAACTCTCATATTATGCATATCTCTTATCTCATACATATCTTTTATATCATGCATATTTTTTTTTATCATGCTTGTCATGCATATATGTTTTCTATTATACATATCTTGCCTCTCTTGCATATCATGTCTATTATACATATCATGCATCTCATGCAAATCTTTCATGCATATCTTTTATATCTTTTTTTGTCATGCATATCTTTCTAATCTAACAATATGAAGAATCTATTGTAATATAAATATAATTGAACTATGGCATATATAAAGTTGCACAGAATAATTAATTCCTCTCCTTGGTTACCATGTTAAATTCTTAATTTTAGGTAACTAGTTGGATTGTGGTGACTTTTATGTGAACCTTAATAACCTAAATTTTACTTGTTGCCTCATGCAAGCAACCTGAAACCATAAACATTATAGAAATTTATGATATATTTGTTCATAAGGTGATTTAGCTAAAAAAATTATTGACTTGCTAAACCCACCTTAAACAACTTCTCGACAACCCAACACTTCCCTGAGTTACTAAAACTTCTTCTTTTCTTCCTAACACCTCAAATCTCCTTTCTCTTTCATTGATGTTGTGCTAATATTTTCACGGAAGCTCGCAAAGCACTTTTAACGCTTCTAATAAAAGTTTGACACTTTCGATGGCTACCATAAACAAGAGAGATGCACAATCTATCACATATGTCAAAATGGAAGCAAGAGAAAAGAAATGAATTTCTCAAATAGCATAAAAAAAGGATTATCACTTACTAATTTCATCCTGAAAATTTGAATCGTGCTAATGAGTTCCTGATTGCCGCTCAACCCGCTAACTACAGTGTAGGGTTACGATTCTCTTTTGGGAATTCACAAGATGCTCGTGAGATCGAATAGAGAGGGGGAACCTGAAGGGTGAGAGGAACACAACACTTAACCGAGAGGAAGATTTAAAAATTTGAAGCTTGGAATGGAGAAAAACTTGTGTATGTAAGACGTACGCAGTGTTGCGTACGTTAGGGAGGTTATTCAGAGGGTATTGGGGGGTTATATCTGCGTTATACCCTATTTAACCTCTCTGTAACCTATATGTACCTCCTAGTAAGTTCCACGCTTCTTTTTTCTTATATTTGTAGGTTATAGGTAGGTCACAGGGATGTTACAGGAGTATAACTATAACCTACAAATATAAGAAAAAAGAAGCGTGGAACTTACTAGGAGGTACAGATAGGTTACAGAGAGGTTACATAGGGTATAACACAGATATAACCCCCCAATACCCTCTGGATAACCTCCCTGACGTACACAACGCTATGTGCGTCTTACGCACACAATTTTTTTTTCCTTGGAATAAGGATCCCAACCCTTCGACCGAGGCCTTAGGCCTAATATCTTGTGAGTAAGGTGGTGGCTACAGTAACAGTGCAGGATAAGGATAATTAAGGGTTTAATTAAGTTAATTAAACTTATTAATTGCAATTTTTTTTATTTTCCATTCTATTAAAAATTTATATACAATAACATATATTGCATTGATCAATTTGATGTGTAGCAATTTATAAAATTATTGTGAATGAAATTGGAGGGATTCAAAATGTGGGGTAAATTTTTAGTCGCCATAAATTTTATTTGATTTCTCAAGATGGGTTATTATAATCTCCCCTCATAAAATTTCTTCCTCGAACTCCACATCAAATTTATATTTTATAATGATGAAAAATGAAGTGATTACAAAACTTTATTTCTTGTGAAGTGGTAACTAAAATATCTACGATACACAGTGCATCTGATAAATCAAACATAACACCCAAAAGACAAATTATTCATCAAACTATGCATCAACATCAGTGGTAACATGCTCTTCATATTCCTTATGAGTTAAAGAATAAAAATTTGGATGATTTTTTTTCCTTTGTTGTTGATCCCGATTTTATATGTCAGTAAGATGTATGCAGTTACAATCTTAATTTTCCTTACTTATATTTCTTACTTTGCAACAGCTTCAAAAAACTTGACTTCGAAGCAAATAAAAACACAATTATTATATTTAAATATGGGATACTACGCAAGTATACATATTGTTATCAAGTAATATAAGACTTTTTGATTAAGCCTCAAATATTGAACCCACAGGAAAAAAAATACAATATGCAACTAAACTGAGAAGAAATTAGATAACAAATTCTACTTTGCAAAATATTCTTACTCAAACTATTGGTGTTATAATAGAAATAAAAGTTTGATTCTTTTTTTAATTTTTTATAATTGAAAGTAAACTAAACAACTAACTAAACTTAACTAGATATTTGTACGATGAAGAGAATATACATAAAATATTTTTTTCCTTGTCATGAATTAGTAACAAGTATTAGAATTATGTTGTTGAAGTATTCAAATTGTGTTGTGTCAAATAGGAGCAATAATATTCTTTACCCTTACTAAAGATACTATAAAGAACATTGGCTAATTTAAAATTTGAATAGTCTTGAAAACGGGTTAGATAGGGAAGATACTAGCTCTCACTTTAGAGTTCCCTCTTCTCCCTCCACCTGGGGGCTAACATCTCGTATCAAAATCTAAAACTATAAACCAAATTGGGGGCTTTAGCCTGTCACTCTAAAGTCCTCTAATTCTATACCTTCAAAATTTATTTCCTATTTGTTTGCACTCAATCATATTAATTGCATTCTCATCCATATATTCTCATGTGATTCTTACCATTAGTTGATTGAGACAATACCATCTTGGATCTTACCTGTTCTCACAACAAATATTAACATCTTAATTGGCCAAATCAAGAAGTAAATGAAGTACAAGATTTAAAATCATCACAACTTATTCCAACATTAAGGATTAATACTTCACACAACTTCCATAAAATACTTATCACTTATCATTTTAATAAAAAAAGATAAAGACAACTACTCAAATTCATGGAGAAAACACAACCACACTGATGACACCCGAAACTCGTCATTCGCAGTCGCCGTCAATTCTGGTTTGTGCCCTCATGTTGTCATGTCTATTGTGGATAAGGACGTTGGAGTCACCACTTTGTTTATCTATCTTATTGCCCTATTTTTTCCAATTTATCTTAATCTTTTGGATAAAGTAAAAGATCCTCAAGTATTAAAGGAATTAGGAAAAAGGGAAAGGGCAAATGATAGAAAACAAGAGAAATGTTGGGCGGTAAACTTATAGAGAAGACTCTAGAATGTCAAAATCTCATATAACCACATAAATGGTATGATAATAAGAGATTTAGGTTGATCACCTATTCTGAATTCTTAATTTTCCTATAGGAGCAAACTCCTATAGTTAATCACATCTTAGGCAATTCTAGATTTACCTAAGAAAACTTCTAGTTCTCGTTAACACTCATTCTTCTAAAATGTCAAGATTAAGGAAAGAAACATCAAATGTTTTATTCCTAGGCCGTAAAGTATTCAGATTTACTTAGTTTGAAAGGTGTTTTATATGAGGACCGGAAGATTCTTGTCAGCAACCATAGATTGCATCGTCCAAGAAATCTTTGTAAATATGAACACAGATGTTTAAGTTGTGTTTTAATGTCTTTTGAGATGAATTTTATCTCATTTATGTCAGTGAATTAGATTTTTATGATGTCATTTATTTTAGGTCGTATGTCAATTAGACATAAGAGAGTTTAATTGAAACCTAAGATTTAGGTTTAATGTCGGTGAAACTGAAAATGATTCAGGTTCAATGTAGGTAGAATCTAGAGTTTTAAGTCCAATGTGGATAGGACTTAAGATGTTCTAAGTTCAATATAGGTAGAACCTAAAGATTGGAGATGGTTCAAGTCCAATGTAGTTAGGACTTAAGTTATTTAGGTTCAATGTAGGTAGAACCTAAGAGTTGAATTGGTTTTAAGTCCAATGTAGTTTGGACTTAAGATGTTTTAGGTTCAATGTAGGTAGAACCTAAGAGTTG
>NEWO01000154.1:86030-114709 GCA_003013225.1 Phalaenopsis aphrodite | reverse complement strand
TCTAATTGGGTTTAAGGTTAATTAAACCTAATTTTGGTAAGGTTAAATTGATTAATTAGACTTAATATGGGTTAAGTCTATGTTTAAGGTTAATTAATTCTAATTTGGGTAAGGTTTAATTGATTAATTAGAATTAATATGGGTTAAGTTTAATTAGGTTAAGGTTAATTAAACCGAATTTGGGTAAGGTTTGATTGATTAATTAGACTTAATATGTGTTAAGTCTAATTGGGTTTAAAGGTTAATTAAACCTAATTTGAGTAAGGTTTAATTGATTAATTAGATTTAATTTGGGTTAAGTCTAATTAGTTTAAGGTTGGTTAAGCCTAATGTTGTTAAGGCTTAATAGTTAATTAGATCTAATAGGTTAGACCTAATTAAAATTTGATTTTGTATTAAACTTAATTTAATTAAGATTTAATGGTTAATTAAGTCTAATGATTTCTTTTAGGCCTAATTAAAGTTTGATTTTGTATTAAAACTAATTTAATTAAGGTTTAATGGGTTAATTAAGTCTAATGATGTCTTTAGGCCTAATTAAAGTTTGATTTTGTATTAAACCAAATTTAATTAAGGTTTAATGGGTTAATTAAGTCTAATGATGTCTTTTAGACCTAATTAAAGTTTGATTTGAGTCTATTTTGAGTTAGACTCAATATTGACTTAGTCCATGCTGAAATGAGCTAAGTATGATGAAGAGAGGATTTTTAGGGTTTAAAATATTAATTTAAAATTAATAAATTTTAACCCTAATGTAAAAAATGTTATTTTAAATTGTTTAATGGTTTAAGAATTGTCATTTTAAGGTTATTTTCTGTCACCTTAAATTTCCTAACCATTTTCCAATTTTATTTTCTTTAATTTTCATTTTTTGATAATTATTGTTAAAAATAATTACAAAGTGTCTTGAAAATTAGGAAATTATGTCTTAAAAGACTTTTCTAGCCTAGGAAAAATCAAGGAGGATTCCTAAGGGCCTAGAGATAAATCCTTAAAAGTTTTAGAATTTTTAAAATTATAAATAATTTTTAATAATTAAATTACTCCAAAGTGATTAATTAATTAAAAAATAAATATACTTAATTAAATTCCAATTTTATGTCCAAAATATTCTACTCATTATCCTAAGTTCAGAGGTCTTTTTGTTTTATTTTTTGTGATTTTTTTGTGTCAAGATATGAATTTTCAATGTTTTTTGTATTTAATTAAAAAAGAAAATAAGTATTTTCTTACTTAACTAACATGGCGTTAGCTAGATCATCAGACACATTGAAATCCAATGTGGCGTCGTTTTATTGGCTAAGGATTCCACGCGGACTTACACGTGGCTCTAAGTTTTAAATCGTTTGTATGAAGGATTTTACGGTTTGAAGCCATCACCGCCGTACATTTTTGATACACAGAAATGGACGGCATCAGTTCATCGTCCTAAAGGGAGATGAATCGAAAGTATTCCGTTGATTTTGGTAAAGATATATCTGGATCGTTGACTAAAATAAATTTTTTTTATTTCTAGAGGATCATCTCCTCTATTAGAAGACATATATACAGTCCATTTGTCATGGATTGATACTTCACTTCACAATGTGTGGAATCTGAGCTAAAATTAAGTTTTTAGCCCATACCTTAGCCACAATTGATGAAGCTTCAATCTGATTGCTTCTGAAGCTTCGCCTGGTAGTCAGCAAGTTTGTCCTTGCTCTAATTTAAGTTGAAATTGGCTCTATGTAGGAGTTCAATGAAATGGTGAACTCGGTTTTACTGAACTCTATGGTAGAGGCTATAGGAAGATCCAATTTCAGTTGGAAACTTCTTCTCTAAGGTCAAAGATGGATTTGGAGGAGTTAATTTTAAGTTTTGGGAGGTTTTATGTCAAACCAAAATTTTGTCCTGTTTTTGGGCAAAAAAATTGGAAAGATACAGTGAGCTCCACGGCTTGATTTTATGGGGGAGTTAATTTCCTATAAGATAGGGAAGAATTTCACTGTTGAAGTTTTCCTCCCTTGAGCATTGTATCCTCTTTTCCTCCTCATGGAAGCTCACGACCAGCTCATTTATAGCTATTAATGGTGGCTTCTTGGCTCAAGGCTATGCAGGGAAGGTAGATTCTATCCTTAGAATGATCTGAGGATAAGTTCTAAAGGTAATCATTATATGGATAAAACTCTCCATCAATTATCCTTAGAAATCTTTATTTAGGTTTAAAATTTGAGCTTCCATTTTGGCCATCCCCCATTGGCAAATTTGGGTGTGGCAACTTAGCCAGCCTGATAAAGCCTTCACCACATGAATTTTGTGGGTCATTTAATGATGTTGAGGAAGGGATGACACATTCCCTTCCTCATCATCCCTCATTATGTTAAGCTCATGATTTCCTTAATCATGAGAAAATGAGGTTGATAGAAGTCTCTTTATCATTGGAGGGTGATGGAGGTGTAAGATAAGTTCCTCTCTTCATGATTACTCCATAATGATTTATGTCTTTTATCAAGGATGATGTGTCATGGTTTATAATAGGTCGAATGGGTCATGAATGACCTATTAGATGACCCTTCATGCGTTCAATTTAATTCTGAAAATTGTTTATGGATTTTAGATGCCATATGTGATGTCATTTTGATGTCATGTGTGATGTCTTTTTGATGTCATGTGTGATGTCTTTTAATTTAGGGTTAAATTCTCATAAATCCATTTTTAATTAATTATGTAATTAATAAAAAATGTTGACCATTTGACCAATTTCACCAATTTGGTCCAAAATTAAATATTTTGACCAAAGTTGACCAGGTTGACTATGGTTGACCAGAGTTGACTAGGTTGGCCATAGTTGGCCAGTTTAGGTGTAGAGTTGACCAATATGAATTTTCTAACCTTTTAATGGCTAGGTTAGTCATGGGGTATATGTGTTGGTCATTAGGTCATGGATTGACCATTTTGACCAAGTTGACTATGGTTGACCAAGGTTGACCAATTTTGACCATAGTTGACAAATGTAGGTCCAAGATTGACTATGATGACTCACTTCACCATGTCATGGTTAATTTAGTCATGAGGGTCTCGGGGGTATGGGTTGGGTTTGACCAAGGTTGACGAAGGTTGACCAAGACTGACCAAAGTTGACCAAAATGGTCAAATTGACCATTTGGTGTTGTCTTAATCATATGGTAGTCATTTGGGTCTATGAATGATCAAATGGTCAAAGTTGTGACCATGGAAGTTCACCTTAGTCATTTTGACCAATAGTTGGTCAATGGTGTCTGTAGTTGACCAAATAGTCCAATTTGATCATTTTGGTGTTTTAAAATGATCAAATAATCCAATTTGACCATTTTTAGGCTTTGAACCGATTCATTGGTCCAAATTAACCAAAGTTGACCACTTTGACCAAAATTGACCAGTTTGACCAAAATTGACTATTTGGGTCAAAGTGACCAATTGGATCAATTAAATGTTAATGTTGACTTTATGATCATTATGGTGACCATTAAGTCATAATTTGACCAGATTAGGGTTTGTCACTACTGATCTGATCATTTAGGGTATTGTCATTGTTAAGCTCTAAAAGGAGTACTTTGAGGGTTATTTCAATTTTTAAGGTTTTAATAACCCTATGTATGTCCAAAGAAGTCAATGTTGGTAGACTCTTCATCTTAATGATCACAATGATCATTTTAGGTCTTTTAATTATGTCTGAGAATCTTAAGCCATAAGATTTCTCAAGTTAAATTTGGTCTATGGATGTCATTATAAGACCACTAAAAGTGAGATCAACACACACTTAAGTTTGAAAGTAGAAATCATACAAACAAACAAGAAGTCTAAATTAAAACCAGATGTAGTCACAAAGATAAAAACTTATCTCAAATCATCTCCACCAAACTCTTGAATTTTCTTTGAATCTCTTTTCTTCCTTTCTCTTACAATACTCTTGAATCACACACTACAACTCTTCTCTTCTTCTCTCTAAAAATATATCCTAATTAATCTAAGAGAGAGAGGCGCCAGCGGTGACTAGAGTGGGGCGGCGGCTTGTGTGGGAGAGGTTCTTCAATCCAATCCAAGTCTTCTTTTATAATTTTTCAATAGGTGTCTTGGCATCTCTTCAAAATGTATCAAAATTCAATGAATCTTCCAAGAGTTGTCTCCTTTCAAAAGCCAATTGAATTTATTTTCATGTCCATTAACTATTTTTCAAGTTTTCACCAAAGGTTTCTTCAAATAAATCTAAAAAAATTAGTCCAAATTCATTGAATCATCAAGTAACAACTTCTAGTGCTTAAGCGCGACCTTCTCGGTTTTAATGACACTTAAGCCCCCGTTTTGGGCGCTTAGGCACCACAGTTCTTCTGCACACATTCTTCATTTTTGCTCCAAATTTGATCCTTTTTTCACTCCTTTCATTATTTTTCATCCATTTGATTGTACCTGAAAGAAAAACACACAAAAAAAACTTCTATTAAAGCACAATATCTAAAAATAGGTATAAAAATGTGTACATAAATGCTATATATTTTAGGTTTATTAGTTGCTCCTTACGAGAAACAATATCAATCTCTACTATCCTCAGCTGACCATTTCTAGAAGTAGATCCTTCATAAAATTTCCTACAAGCTAGATTTCTTCTTGGGTTA
Organism: Phalaenopsis aphrodite; assembly: GCA_003013225.1. Lineage (NCBI taxonomy): Eukaryota > Viridiplantae > Streptophyta > Magnoliopsida > Asparagales > Orchidaceae > Phalaenopsis > Phalaenopsis aphrodite. The sequence continues at coordinate 110,078 of NEWO01000154.1, read as the reverse complement.
GCATCTGATGTGGATCTTTAATTAGCATTAGGCAATTTCTTCTCTGATGTTCAAGATGTCTGCCTAAGTAACACTCCTTCAACCTAAGTAAACATTTGCCATAACACTTCTTTCCACACTTAACTTAGGGTTGTATAGTGCTACCGTCATCCCAGCTAACAACTACAGCAATGTAGGACTTTACCTTCTTCCTAATGGAGTCTCAATCTCCTGGATGAATTATTAGTGTCACTTCTTCCAAACTCTTTCTCTTAAGCATGTCTATACGCTTCTGATTCTGTTGGAAATCAATCTCCACCCACTTAGCCCTCTCCACTAATACTAAATAGTCATCAACTCCAAGTGACACTAGTGAATGCTTGATTGAATCTTTCAGTTCATAAAGAAATCTATGACATTTTTTTTTGTAATTAGCTGTGGTGCATATCTCGACAACATAGTGAACTCTGCTTCATATTGCATAACCGATCGATCTCCTTGCACCAACCTATTTAATTTATCTTGCATTAGTTTTCTAATTGACATTGGTTTAAACCAATCTCTAAAGGTTTTCACAAAGTCATCCCATTAAACCAAGTGGTTAGTTCTACCTTTGAACTTCTCCTACATCTAGCCTTACCGCCATCTTTCAGCTTACCCTTCAAAAGCATTTGTGGCCTGTGTAACTCTCTTCTCCAGTGGACATGACATACCATCTATGATTTTCTCTAATCTCAATAGCCAATTCTCAACTTCCACCGGCCCTCCCACTCTAGAAAATAAAGGTGGTCACATCTCTTGAAAGAGCTTTAAGTACTTATCCATTAATGCTCCTCCATTGCTGCTCGCTTGAGATTTAGATTCTTAATTAGTTGAGCCACCAAGGTTATCATATTAGAGAACATACCAGCACAAACCATTGGTGCTCCTCCATTGATGCTCATGTCTGTCCTCTTCCTCTGGATCATCCAAAATTTTAAAATGACAACCATATAATTTAATTAGACTTAATTAATCTAACAACATGAAAAATCTACTCTATTGTAATATAAGTCTAACTAAACTAACGTATACATATAAATCTACCCACACTTTGAATTAAAAAAGATTAGTGGAATTTAAAAATGTAATTACTCACCTCAGTTAACACGTTTAATTCTTTATCTTCAATAACTAGCTGGATGTTGTGAATTTTATGTTGAGCTTAATAGCCTAAATTTTATAGAGTGATTTACAAATAACTTTCACACGCTTGCCTTAAACTCGCTACATCGGATAAACAACCTGCAATTTTAAACGACTTAGAAATTCATGGTATAATAGTTCATAAGATGATTTAGCTCAAAATATCATTGATTTGTCAAGCTATACCTTAAATATCTTCTCGAAAGCCTAGCAGTTCTCTATGTTGTTAAAACTTTTTCCTCATCTTCCTTACACCTCAAATCACTTTTCTCCTTCATTGATGCTGTGCTAAAATTCTCATGGAAGCTCGAAAAAAACTTTTAACTCTTCCAACACAAGTTTGACACCTCAAAAGGCTACTAGAAATGAGAAGGACGTATAATCTGTCCATATGCCAAATTATAAGTAAGAGAAAGGAAACAAGTATCTCAAAAAGCATGAAATAGGGATTATCACTTACCAATTTCACATGATTCAACATCCTAAAAGGTCTAGTGAATGTGGATCATGCCAACAATAAGAAGAGGAGCTCCTAATTAGGAAGAGACCCATTTGAGAGATACAACAATTATGGAGTGCACAATGGAGTTTGTGTAGTAGCAAATCAAAGAACATAGAGGTCAGATGTTAGGTCAGATGATTGAGTTGACCGACACATTACTCAAAGGAAAAGAGCATACTCCTTGAAAACATAACCCCTTGGAGGAAGAGCTTAAACCCAAAGGTCATCAAACAACTTAAAAGGAAGAAAGGTCTGAAGGCATCAACCACCAGAATAGTGTTGGGTCTGCACTATTGAACATATAATGATTTAGGTGTACTTAGGTCCAACGTCAGCCAGAGAATGATTTCTTACAATAGATCTCTGATGCTAAGCCACCAGAAAAGTTCAAAATTCCTTCATTAGAATCCTACAAGGAGTAATCTCCGCATTCATTGAATTCAGGAAGATATTCACGATGCAGTTTGCCTACATTCAAAAACCCTGTAGGAACCCATAGACCCTGCGGCATTTTAGGCAGCGGTCAAATGAGAACCTTTTTTCATAAGTTGCTTAATTCATTAAAGTGATACTAGAAGTATGGGATTTAGAACCTGTAGTGGCGCAAATTGCCTTAGTCCAAGGGTTGAGGAGCAATTTATTCAAGTATGCTCTGAGTTTGCAAGAGCCCAAGAGCATAGTAGAACTTCTAAGTTTAGCCAACAACTACATTGTACACCATTCTCACACAAAATTTGAACAATTTAATAGTAGCTAACAGAAGAGAGTTTCGTGAGATGATGGGTAGAGGCTGAAGGAAGGACCAAGTTAAGTCATTCACCCTAGACCTGAAGACAACTGGTTACCTCATGACAGTAGAGGGGTGACATGAACCATCAGATAAGAGGACATGACCGGGCGAATGACCAACGATCCGGCTACTACCATGTTCAAGCATCATAGAAGAGGGCATGGTCGAGCGAATGACCAATGGTGGGTACCAAAAGCCACAATGTTGAGGGTTTAGGTGGCGGAGCTGGTGGAGGCCAAATAGAATAAGGAGTACTTAAGAAACGATCCACCAATAAGGACTAGAGCTTTTCTATGGGAGACAAGTAAGTTATGTAAGTACCTCAAAGATCATGAACATGAAATAGAAGAGTGTAAACTCCTCCAAAGTCTGATCGAGGAATTGATTCAAGTTAGAAAATTAAAAAAGTTTGTGGCATTGTTGAACTCTTTTTTTATGAGGTCTAATTTCTCCTTTTTAGAAGCTTAGAATCTAGCCACGAGATTTCCCTGTTGATTATCCTAGAATACTTAGTAAATGGAGCCCTCCCACATTGATATTCCAAAAACTTTTTTACTCATCTTGTGAAGTCCCACGTGGATGGTCACAAGCCCCCAAATGTCATTTGGGAAGGTTAAGACCAAGTGAAGACTCAAGAACGAGTTTCAATAGGTTTGATCAAGCCTTAGGGTAACCTTGGTGACTTAGTTTTGGTCGTAACCTCACACACACGCTTGAGTCCATCACAGCTCACACACAATCCTAAAACCATAAAGTCACTCATGCTTATCCCCTTCCTCAACTCTTTTGGAAGCCCATATCGGTGATCCCCAAGCCCTTAGCCTTTGGCTAAGGGTGGCAAGGAACAACATAAGGAGGATTCAAAATGGGCTTTCCTATGGGTCCATGACACCAAAAGGGAGTTTCATGACCAACCGACCCAATCAGCTTCAATTGCACCATTTCTACCCCAACTTTGGCCTTCTACCCCCAAACTTTCTCAAAAATATCAAATTGCACTTGAAACCCTAAAATTCTCCAAATTTCCCCAAATTCTAGAATTCTTACCAAAAATCATTTTATCCATTCTGAACAACTTAAAATGCCCAAAGTACCACCATTTCTCCAAATTGGGTGAAAATTACCAAAATGCCCCTCATGTTAAAAAATTCTCAAAACCTCCAAATTCACTCCAAACACCCCTAATATCAATCCTAACCACCCAAAAACCCCAATTCCACCCATATCCACCAAAATTGACTAAAATTCCCAAATTGCCCCTAAAGCCCTAAAATTCACAAATCAACCTCAATCCCCATCAAATTCATTTCAAACTTCCCCAATTTCAAATCCACATAAAAATTCATCATGTCCAAGCCCAATTGAAATCAAATTCAAGCCCAACTCAATCTAATTCCAAGCCTAAAAATCAAGTCCAAGTCAAATACTCGAAATTGAACCCAACTCTAAATCCCGTCAAATTGGGCCATGCAATCATTTCAATTCACAAAATTTCTTCCCTAAATGTTTCATGAAACTCACCTTGGTCAAATTGAGCCTTTGATTGAATTTGATCTGAGCCCAATCCAAGCCCATTGCCCATGTCTAAGCCCAAACCCCATTTTAATCTTAAAATCATGTCTTACCTTAACCATTTGGTTTAATTAAAACCTAATTACCCCAGCCCATCCTAAGCTTATGATCTAGTCACCTCAATTCTAACCTAAACGCACTCTTGGTCCATGGACCAAGGTTCCCTTAAATAATGAAAATCACTCACCCAAATATGGTTAACTCTCTTATTTATGTCATTTGCCATCAAATCCCAGCCTAATCATAATTAAACCTTCCTTTGACCTCCCTAAGCTAGCTAGCCACGACCCTTGGCCTGGTCGGCCACCTTAGTTGCTAGAAAATACAAAAATGAGAAAGCCACCCATGGCTTAAACCCAAAATTGAGCCCATCATTTGTGGATCTCTCCTATTGGTGAATTGCGTCGCTTAACCCTCCACCTCAACTTACTTGCACAAGCCAATGAGAGCTTAAGGCCTCCCCCTTTGCCTCAATTATAAATATCCCCCTCCAGGACCAAATTTGGAGAGCATCCAAATCTAAGGGGAAATTGTGCTCAATTGCTTCTAGAGCTTCTCACAAAGATCGTAAGCTCAATCCCAACATTCTCAGCCACTCATTCCCATTACCAGAGCTCAATTTCACCATTGAAATCCAGGACTTTTCTTGGCCTTGGAAACAAACTCCTCAAAACCTTGAATCGATCATCCTAAAAGCTTCACAACACCTCCAAACCACTTCCTCAATCAAAAGCCCCATCTCCCGAGCACCCTAAAATAGTCCTAGACCAAGCCCTAGTCACCCTTTCAGTGAAATCATACATAGATTGCACCTTAGCTCGAGGCAACACTTCAAGGACCTTCATGAACTCAAGGCATTTTTCTCCAACTAACCCAATCGAGGCCTCACCTCTTGGGCAAAGGTATAGCTCAAAATCCTTAAATTTTGGCTCGGCTTCATCAATTGTGAAGTGAACTTGTACTTCATAAGTATTTGACCATATATATAAGTTTGATGTTTTAGATGAAGGTGTGGGAACAAACCCTGAGTGATTTGGTTGAGAATCAAGCGAGATATTAGGTCTAGAATGTTGACGGTTCTCGGGTTAGGACGATAGGAGACGATGAACGAATGTCATCCATTTTAGTGTGTATCGGTTGGACAGCTTAGATCGCATTAGACGAAGAGATGAAACATGAACCACGAGCTGACGAGGCGAGCTACATGGAAAGTCCAGCCAGCCACAGGACGATGCATAGCGGTTTGGAGCTGCCGAGGTTTAACGTGGCAGTTGACTCAGATAAGTAGAAAATTAGTGTTATTTGGAATTAAATAAATACTAAAACTTTAAAAATTTGTATCTTGGTGTAGAAAATCCATAAAAATAAAATAAAAATACTCCTTTGCTTAGTGAATGGAGGAGAAAAATGTGGACCAAAAAATAAAAAATATTTTCATTTTATTTATTTTTAAATAAATTAAATACTCCAGAGAGTAAATAATTCATAAACAATTACTTAAATTAAATGAAATTTTGAGGGCTTGCTTTACTTATCCTTAGGGATCTCCTCTAATTTTTTCAAGGCCAGAGGACTTCTCTATGAACAAAAGCCCTATTTTTTTACGTGTTTAATATTATTTGAACTTAAAAAATTATAAAAAATAAAACAGAGGCCAGAAAAATGTGAAGTCTTATTTGGTAGGTTCACTGTGGTTAGAGGATCATAGGAAGAATAAATGTAATTTTATAAAATTTTTAAATCATTTTTCCTATATAAAATTAATTAAAACTACTCAAATTTGAAAAAAATAAAATATAAAATAATTCAAATAATTGCCAAAATGGGCTAAGTTGTAGATAATCATCTTAAGAGGCCCCCTATAAAAATTTGGATGCATAAAATTTATTTTTAATGTAAATATATATTTTCTAAGTAAATATTAATTTTGGCTTAAAATAATTATAATCAAAAAAAGAAAAACTAGAAAAATATGAAAATTTATCTGGAGTGTTCCTTGTAACCAAAGAAACCTAAAAAAATAAAATTGAGATTAAAATAAAAACTTTATTTTTAAGCTATTTTATAATTTTAAATAATTAAAAATACCAAAAAAATACCAAAAATTTGAAAATACTAAAAATTATTTTAAATGTCACCCCAACCATAGAAAAAAACTTAAAGAGGTGTTTGTAAATTTTTAATGGTGTAAAAAGGTATTTTAAATAAGTAAATGTATTTTTCTTACTTTGTGAATAAAATAATTACAATAAATAAAATAAAAATCACAAAAACATAAAATTTGTTTCTCTGTGTTTCTTGAAATCAGAGAGACTTATGAAAAATATAAAAAAAATTTTCTAAATTAAAATATATTTTCTATTTATTCATTCATTAAAAAAATGTTAAAAATAAATTATAGTCCAAAAATTCACAAAGATCGTTCCTAGATGGCCCTTTGACTTAAGTGAACCTCCAATATTTTCTTATAGATAAAAAAATTTATTTTACTTGGTTAAATTAATTATCTTTAAAAATCTCTATTTTTTGAACTAAAGTAATTATTAAAAATTAAATAAAAATCAGGAAAATGTAAATCCTCCTCTAATGTTTAAATAGACCCATGAGTGAGGTAACACCAATGTCATGTGAGTTAAACTTAAGGAATTATGAAATGGAGACCCCCTGAGGGCAAAATGATAATTAAGAGATTTTAAGCCTTAATCAAAATTTAGGTTAAGTCAAAGAGGGGGATGGTTAACATTGATCATAGTTAGTCTATTGGAAGGATTGAAACATAAAGGGTTAAAAGATATAAACCAACAACCTATTTTCCATAGAGGTAAAAGTTTAATTTCCCTAATTGTTGAGGTTTAGAAGTTAATTAAATTAGATGATCCTAAGTAAGGGGCTTATGTTAGGAAGATAATAACTCACTAATTGAAAGCCCTAGACTATTAGTTAGATAAAGATACAATCTTTTAATAAGAATGAAGTTTACCTCCATCCACTGTCTTTTAAAAAAATGAAGGAAGAACCTACCAGTGAAGCTTCAAGGACTTAGTAGTGAACCAGGCTTAATCTAACATCACTTAATGAGGATTAGAAAAGAATACAACTAATCATAAACACTTGTCAAACACTACAAGCTCCACTACAATTGAAGGGGGGTGAAAATTCCTTAACAACTTAACTTGCCCTCAAGGTTATCAACCCACATAATTCCTAAGTAAAACATTAAATGAATACCTAGTTACCCCACTCATGGCTTAATTAAAACATCAAGGTTCACTAAGCACATATTAAAACATCATAAATAAATTAACTCAAAGTGATCCATTAAACTAGATAATAAGTCTGAACGAACTTCAGGTGACTCAGGAGATTCTAAAAGATGTCAGGGTCAATCCCTGAGCACTTTATAGTCTCCTGAACACTTTGAAGGACACCAAGACCTATTATTATTTGTTGAAGGAAATTATCCATAAAACATTAAGGATCCACCAAGATATACCTCGGGCATTAATACATTAATTCCAATAAAGCACCCTACACTACTTATCCTACAGTTATACTCAATGCTTAAGGGTTTAAGTCTTGAATATGGTATTTAAGTCCTTGTGTGGAACTGAGAATATTTGGCCACATATGGATCATCGGGCTTGAATAAGTCTGAGGTCTAAATGGCAAGAGCGATGAAGACATTGCTCATGTGTGCTAAAACAAGGGATATGAAGTTTGATTTAGAATAGTATCTCCTACCCCAAGGATCCTCTTTAAGGAGAAAGGGTAGGATCGATGATATTATTTACCAACTTTTAGTGGGAGATGCCCCTGACACCCCTAGGTTGCTGGTAATTCTGGTCCAATTAGAATAATTAGCCTCTGGACTATACTACTTTTCAAAAAAAAAAAAACAAAAATCCCTTTTCAACACCATTAATTTTGTTTGCTTGCCAAAATAAATTCCAAATGCATGACAAATTAAAATTATAAAGGTCCATTGGTTAATTATTTGGATCAAGGTTAAGGATTGCCCTCCTTAGGTTATCAGGTTGACAACTTTCGTCAAAGTTGGGATTATAAAACACACAACCCAACACTGAGCTCCCACCTTCACCAATGCCTTCCACTTAGTCCTGGCTTTTCATATGTGGCTACGAGTTTATTGTTACTTAATTGCATTACAATTTCCATTTTTATTTTCTATGTGCTGGACTTTCCTGTTTTTCTTACTTTATTTCCTCACAATTTACTTATTTGTTTTGAAACTATATCATGCTTTTTAATATTAACCATGCAGTGAAAGGAGAGGCCCAGGTATGCTTTACAATTTATTTGCCACACTTTAAGTTATTGCATTCTTTTATTCATATGCAATTTACTTGACTATGCATGTTTCATTTACTTTACTTTAAAAAATAATAAAAATATGCTTTCAAAAATTAAATTCACTTTTAAACCTTCTGAACTCCCTTAAACCACTTCTTTTGGGTTTACAAGGATTTCTCGGATGAGGTAACCTACGGTTGCTAATGAGGTTCCTCTAGTTTAGATGAGCTTAACGACTTGTTTAAACTAAGTGAACTTAAAAGCAAATAGTGAGGCTGGTGTCAATCAATTTAAATAAAAATCAACTCCATTAATAATAAAATAAATTATAAATCTTAGAGTTTTCATGCAGCGAGGAGATTGGAGTACACTGCGTGGGCAACACGACAAGGACTTCAACAACAAAACTCTCCTTAGTTTAATAACAACAATCTATAGGACTTCGAGATAGTTTGCCTAGTGTGATGATGCACCCCTAGCGTGTGTTGTTTTTTTTTTTTGCGTGTTTTATGTCAATTTAATTCCCCCGAGACAGTGTCAAAAACTTGACTCAACCCATAATTACACAGTAATTTAGCTTTCAAAAGACGGCCAAAAAACTTGACCCAATTTATATTTAGCGGCTAATATGAAAAATTGAAATGTTATAAAATATAGAAAATAGTTCACACACTATGGGTTCTACACAAGTTCACGTATCTCTTCAAGTAATATATGGTTTTCCTTAAAAACCCCAGTATCATTCCCACAAAGAAGCGAGGTAAGAGGTCCTTAGTCAAATTCTAGTCTACTAATATTAGTTTTTAGTTTGGAAGATTAATTAAAATGGTGTTTTATCTAACAAGTACTCCTAAATGTAATTATTAAGTTTAAAGCAACTAATAATTATTCCTAAATGAAAATATTAATTCCAAAGATAACCCTTTTTGGGTGAATTAGTTTAGAGAATTTTGAGATGTTAAAAACTGCTATTCTTATGTAGTGAATTTGATAATGTAAAGGAATGAGATACATTAAATATTGTATGTGCCAAATAAGAGCAATTTTAATTCTTCACCCTCAGTCAAATGTTATTGAAAATTATTGGCTAATCTCAGGTTTAGTCCCTAAATCCGTGGTTAGGCTGGGAGGATACTGGCTCTCACTCTAGAGCTCCCACTTCCCTTCCCCTGAAGGCTAACGTACACTTTAGTTCTTGAACTCTAATACCAAATTGGAGATTTTAGTCTGTCACATAAAATATCTAATTCTACGTCCAACAATATATATATTTCCCTATTTATTCGCACTCAACCCCCATAAACTTCACCATCCATGGAATTTGAATGTGGTTCTACTTTGTTGAGAATTACACCGCCCTCTCAGGTTTTAATGCAATTACAACGAATTTTAACACTTCAACGGACCCTTATTGTAATGTAAATGAAGTGCAAGTAAAAAACCATCACATTTTTAATTTGAACTTCTTCAAGCATGCATCTCAATATCCTAAACATTAATCGTACTCATTTTAAAAAAAAAATTAAAAGAAAAATAACAGCATAATCTTCTCATGCCGCTATTTCCAATAAAGAATAAAGAGTAAGAGAAACACATCATAAAGCACAAAGAAAACACAACGAAAAACTTCATTACATCAAAGAAAATCTACTAGATAAACAAAAAATTATAAGACAATGAAGAACACAATAATTAGCTTTTTTCCCTTGAAAGAAAGATGAAAATTTCTCCAACAAAGTCTCCTGCTCATTCATGCAATGCTAGAACATTACCTTATAGATTCTCTTAAAATTCCCTCACCAATCTCTCCAAAAAAGGTAGAAATCTACATTTCTACTCCTATTTTAAGATCTCTAAACATTCTTCAAGTTTTGCCACTCACACACACCACTTTTTCTTACATAAAAGCACTCTATTATAGTGTAGGGATGAAATTCCCAAGAGATACATCAAACAACCTTCCAAAAAACATCCAAATATATTAAAGCTTTTAGAAAATCACCCAGCATCGCATCCAAACCGTCTCGGGCACTGTTGGCACTATTTTTGGCACTGTCGGTTCCATTTTCACGTCACTCTCTGCACTTTGGCACCGTTGGCGTTGGTTCTGGCACCTTCGGAGCCCACCCTGCGTAGCTCCACCATTTTGCTTCGTTTGGCTTCGTTTTAGCTCGGTTTTGCCCTATTATAGTTGCATTGCGTTCCTAACAGATAGACCTACAAAATAAGAATAAAAATAACCTTCATTTAAAGTTTAATTTCATTTTAAAATGTGTGAGAAGTGTAAAATATATTAAGCATAGAAAGACATATCGAAATGTGACAGGATAGAATTTTCTTTCTTGCTCGTTTTTGCTCCAAATTGCACCGTTTTTTCTTCTTTTTCTCCAAAAGTCCATTTATTGTCCCTGAAACCAAAAATATACAAAATAATTTCCTTTAAAGTGTAATATCATTAAAAATCACTAAATATAGCCATTAAAAGAATATGAAAAATTGAACCTTTTTTTGGCGTATCATGCGACATAAATCCTAACTTTATCTTTAAGCCTTTGCATGACCATGACATGCAATCTAAGCCCTAACTCACCTTAAGCTCCGAGGTCTTCATTTAGTATAACATAAATTCTCCTATCTTCTGAGTTATTTGCATGATCAGATATTGTGTAAATGTAACTTCAAAATTTTAAAATGGCATGATGAAACATCAAATATTATCATCTTCAAAATTGAATCCGAATAGTAGGATAGTTTGAGAGGTCATCGAGGTTCATCTCGAAATCTATGACTTCCCTTACTCTTCTTTCCTTTGAACTTCGAGAATAATTTCTCATATTTGATCTACTCCTGTTTGATTTACTTTCATCCAACCTTGAACACTAAACTTTGCAATCTTGAAGAAAATTATCTCTAGTCATTACCGAGAGTTTTCTTAAGTGGCTTTGGTCACTTAAGATGTAATTAACTCTAGGGGCTTGCCTTTATAGGAAACTTAAGAACCCAGGTAATATGAACCCATTCTAATCCTTATATTAGATAGGGGAATTTGTGAGCCAACATATAAAAAGGTTTGCAGACTAAACAGATGTCATAAATTCTTTAGTTTAGATAATTGAGCATCTATAACAAAAATATTTTTATTCCTTGGGGTAAGTGCATTTTTTTCGAATTTATTTATTTATGTTTGATTAATGTTATTTCTTTTCTTTCTCAAAGCAGATCAGTTTAGTATGAGTTATAGTGTTGAAACTAGACCCAATTTAAAATGTAGATGATGGATCGTACTCCTTTCCTTCTATGAGGATAGTCTTTCCTTTATGATCTTCTTTTCTTCAAAGATTTCTTGAGTAAGGTCTTTAATGCACCTAAAAATTACCTATTTTTAGAGTACATTTCATGCTCATTTTATGCACATTTTTAAGGATATTACACTTTAAAGAAAGGTATTTTACATATGTTTGTCTTTGGGTACAACAAATGGACTTTTGGTGAAAATGAATAAAAAATGGTGCAATTTGGAGTAAAAACAAGTAAGAAAGAAAATTATGACCTCACCCATTTCAATATGTCTTTCTATGCTTAATCTACTTTACATTTTTCACATGTTTTTAAATGAAATTATACTTTAAAAAAAATGTTGTTTTCATGCTTATCTTGTAGGTATATCTGTTAGGAGCGAAACACAACTGAAACGGGACAAAATGGAGCTAAAATGGAGCCAAACAGAGCAAAATGGTGGAGCGCTATAGAGTGGCACTGAAATCAAGAGAACAAGCGCCAAAAACCGGCACCGAAGGTGCCATAGATGGTTATGGATAGATTTTTTGTGGTTTTTAACTTATTTGAGATGTTCTAGAAGGCTCTAAGTGAATAAAACGTCTCATGGAGTGGTTCAATGAATCTAGACACTTGGGAAAAGCTCTTGAATAAAGAGATATGTCTCTTAGACGAAGAGACTTATCTCTTTGAATGAAAAGATATTTCTTTTTGGAAAAAATAAGGAATTTTGTGTCTCTTTAAAATAAGGGGGGCCGATGCCTCTCATGGTGTGTGTGAGGGAAAAATCGAGAGGAAAGCTTAGGGATATTTGAATAGGAGTAGAAATGTAGATTTTTCCCTTTTTAGAGAGATTGGAGAAGGGATTTTGAGAGAATCTGTAAGGAATTGTACGAGCATTGCATGGATTAGCGAGAGACTTTGTGGGAGAGATCTTCATCTTTCTTTTAAAGGAAAAAAACTAAGTATTACGCTTTTCATTATCTTATGATTTTGTAAACACTTATCTAGTGGATTTGTTTTGATGTAATGTAGTTTTCCTTTTTGTTTTCTATGTGCTTTGTGAGTTATTTTTCTTACTCTTTCTTCTTTTTTGGAAATAGTGGCATGAGAAGATTATGTTATTTTTTCATTTTACTTTTCTTTTGCAATGAGTAGGATTTATGTGTAAGATTTTGAGATGCATGTTAGTATGCGATTTAATTATGAATGTGACAGTTTTTACTTGAACTTCCTTTAGATTGCAATTTAGGCATGCTGTAATGTTAAAATTTGTTGAGAAATATAAGATCCGAAAGGCTATAATTTTTACAACAAAGTAAGAATCACATTCAATTTCATGGATGATAATATAGTCCATGGGGTTGAGTGAAAATAAATAGCGAAAAAATACATTGATGGGCATTGAATTTGAGATTTTAGGGTAAGAAATAATAATCCCCAATTTAGTCCAGTTGCTTGGAAACTAAAGCGAGATTTTTAGCCCTCAGAGGAGGAAGAAGTGGGAGTCAGTATCCTTTCAACCTAACCATGGATNCCTAAAAATTACATATTTTTAGAGTACATTTCATACTCATTTTATGCACATTTTTAATGATATTAAAATTTAAAGGAAGGTATTTTGCATATTTTTGTCTTTGGATACAAGAAATGGACTTTTGGTGAAAATGAATAAAAAATGGTGCAATTTGGAGCAAAAACAAGAAAGAAAGAAAATTCTGACCTGACACATTTCGATATGTCTTTCTATGCTTAATCTACTTTACATTTCTCACATATTTTTGAATGAAATTATACTTTAAAGAAATGTTGTTTTCATGCTTATCTTGTAGGGATATCCGTTAGGAGCAAAACACAACTGAAACAGGGCAAAATGGAGCTGAAATGGAGCCAAACAGAGCGAAACGGTGGAGCGCTACAGAGTGGCACCAAAATCAAGAGAACAGGCGCTAGAAACCAGCACGAAGGTGCCAGAGATGGTTATGGATAGATTTTTGGTGGTGTTTGACTATTTTAAGATGTTCTAGAAGGTTCTAAGTGAATAAAACGTCCCATGGAGTGGTTCGATGAATATAGACACTTGGAAAAAGCTCTTGAATGAAGAGATATGTCTCCTAGATGAAGAGACTTGTCTCTTTGAATGAAAAGATGTTTCTTTTTGGAAAGAAATAAGGAATTTTGTGTCTCTTTAAAAGAAGGGGGGTTGACGCCTCTCATGGTGTGTGTGAGGGAAAAATCGAGACGAAAGCTTAGGGATATTAGAATAGGAGTAGAAATGTAGATTTTTCCCTTTTTGGAGAGATTGGAGAGGGGATTTTGAGAGAATTTGCAAGGAATTGTACAAGCATTGCTTGGATTAGAGAGAGACTTTGTGGGGGAGATCTTCATCTTTCTTTCAAAGGAAAAAAAACTAAGTATTACGCTTTTCATTATCTTATGACTTTGTAAACACTTATCTAGTGGATTTGCTTTGATGTAATGTAATTTTCCTTTATGTTTTCCTTGTTCTTTGTGAGTCATTTTTCATACTCTTTCTTCTTTTTGGAAATAATGGCATGAGAAGATTATGTTGTTTTTTCATTTTACTTTTCTTTTGCAATGAGTAGGATTTATGTGTAAGATTTTGGGATACAAGTTAGTATCCGATTTAATTATGAATGTGACGGTTTTTACTTGAAATTTATTTATATTGCAATTTAGGTCTGTTGTAATGTTAAAATTTTTTAAGAAACATAAGATCCGAAAGACTATAATTTTTACAACAAAGTAAGAATCACATTCAATTTCATGGATGATAATATAGTCCATGGAGTTAAGTGCAAATAAATAGGGAAAAATACATGGATGGGCGTAGAATTTGAGATTTTAGGGTGACAAACTAAAATCTTCAATTTAGTTCAGTTGCTTGGAAACTAAAGCAAGATTGTTAGCCCCCACAGAAGGGAGAAGTGGGAGCCAGTATCCTCTCAACCTAACTATGGATTTAAGGACAAAACTCAGGTTTAGTCAATGTTTTTTATGCACTCTCAGAGAGTAAAGAATAAGATTTCTCCTATATTACTGGGCTTTTAAAGAAAGCCCTATATTACTTGAAGTGATATGTGCACTTACGTATAACCTCTAGTGTGTGAACTATTTTATATATTTAATAGCATTTTGATTTTGAACACTAGCCATTTAAAATAAATTGGGTCAAGTTTTTTGCCATATTTTTGGAAGCTAAATTACAACGTAATTTTGGGACAGGTCAAGTTTTTTGAACCATTGACGGGGAAGCTATGGTAAGAGCTTTAGGACAATTTTAGCTAAACTTATAAGACTTAGATTTGGAAATTATAATATTATTATATATTGTATTTAATTATTATGTGTTTTTTAACAAAAAATCCAAAATAGCAAAATTGTTTTTGGAATCTGTCCTATTAGTTAAGTCTTCAGATTTGTATGTGTAGTCTAAGAGCTTCAGATCTTAAATTTTACAAGTCAGATTTGGAGAGAACTTTTGGGAGGATGATGAATCAAAAAATACTTCATAAATTTAATGTAAAAATGGTGGATCAATGATATAATGAATATTCAGATTTGGATTATAATGCTAGAAGCTTTGAAAGAGTAAACCCCAAGAGAGTGACAAATTTTCAATAAGATATTGTTGGTATTTTAATTTCTCTGTTTGCAGATTTTGAAAGGAAATTAGATCAATACATAGAAATTTATCCTCAAGGACCCCCAGTTATTAAGGAAAATTTATTTGGATAATTGATTGAGCCTAACTATTTTGAAACTAGCCCTAAGATATACAATCCTTATTCTGATTATTACAAACCATGTTGGGAAAATCATTTGAATTTTAACTTGAATAATAATGTTGGAAGAGAAGAACAATTTTGGAAAGAGAATCAATTTAATCAGATGTGTAACCGAAATAATTAGGGTAATTATAACGATGAACTTTCTTTTCCTTATAGATTTAACTCTAACCCATAGGATGAGGAGAGGAATCACCGTGAGTAGTTTTTCTTACTCTTTCTTCTTGTTTGGAAATAGTAGCATGATAAGATTATGTCGTTGTTTTCATTTTGTTTTTCTTTTGTAATGAGTAGGATTTTGGGTTGCATGTTAGTATGCGATTTAATTATAAATGTAATGATTTTTACTTGAACTTCATTTACATTGCAATTTATGCCTATTGTAATGTTAAAATTTGTTGAGAAACATAAGATCCAAAAGGGCTGTGATTTCTAAAATAAAGTAAACATTAAGTTTCATGGATGAGAACGTAATCCATGGGATTGAGTGCAAATAAATACAGAAATATACTTTGAAGGGCATATACTTGAAGATTTTAGGGTGAAAGACTAAAATCCCTAATTTGGTCCAGTTGCTTGGAAACTAAAGTGAGATTGTTAGCCCTCGGGGGAGGGAGAAGTAGGAGCTCTAGAGTGGGAGCCAGTATCCTCTCAACCTAACCACAAATTTAGAGACCAAACTCTAGATTAGTAAATGTTCTTTATGCACTCTCAGAGAGTAAAGAATAACATTGCTTCTATTTGGCACATACAATATTTAATGTATCTCATTCCTATACATTATCCAACTCACTACATAAGAACAATAGTTTTTAACATCACAAAATTGTTCAAACCAATTCATCTAGAAATGGTTATCTTTAAAATTAATATTTTCATTTACGAGTAGTTGTTTGTTATTTTAAACTTAAGACTTACCTTTAGGAGTATGATCCTAATTTTATATGATAGTACGATGTATGCAGTTATAATCTTAATTTTTCATTACTTATAATTCTTACTTTGCAACGCTGAACTTGATCCTGAGCAATCGCTAGGCAAAAGCTTGACTTCAAAGCAAATAAGAACACAATTATTATATTTAAATATGGGATACTATGCAAGTATATGTATAGTTATCAAGTAATATAGGACTTCCTGATTAAGCCCGAATATCGAACCCATAGAGAAAAAATATAATATGCAATTAAAATCAGAAGAAATTAAATAACAAATTCTAATTTGCAAAATATTCTTACTCAAACTATAAATGATATAATAGGAATGAAAGTTCAATTTTTTTTGTTAAATTTTTTTATAATAGAAAGTAAAGTAAACAACTAACTAGATTTAACTAGATATTTGTAAGATAAAGGTAATATAAATAAAATATCTTTTTACTTATCTTGAATCAATAAATGGTATAGGAATTCTGTTGTGGAAGTATTCAAATTTTGTTGTGCCAAATAGGAGCAATAATATTTTTTCCCTTACTAGAGATACTATAAAGAACATTGGCTAATTTAAAATTTGAATAGCTTGAAGACGAGTTCGGTAGGGAAGATACTAGCTCTTAATCTAGAGTTTCCTCTTCTCCCTCCACTTGGAGGCTAACATCTCGTATCAAAACCTAAAACTATAAACCAAATTAGGGGCTTTAGCCTGTCACTCTAAGGTCCTTTAATTCTACACCCTTCAAAGTTTATTTCCCTATTTTTTTGCAGTTAATCATATGAATTACTTTTTCATCCATACAATCTCATGTGATTCTTACCATTAGTTGATTAAGACAATACCATCTCAGATCTTACATGTTCTCACAACAAATATTAACATCTTAATTGGCCAAACCACAAAAAAAATGAAGTACAGGGCTTAAAATCATGACAAATTATTCCAACATTGAAGATTAATACTTCGCACAACTTCCATCCATTACTTAATCACTTATCATTTTAAGAAAAAAGATAAAGAAAACTACTCAGAATTCATTGATAAAACACAATCACACTTAAGTTTGAAAGTAGAAATCATGCAAATAAACAAGAAGTCTAAGTTAAAACCAAATGTAGTCACAAACATAAAAACTTATCTCAAATCCTCTCCACCAAACTCTTGAAGTTCCTTTGAATCTCTTCTTCTCCTTTCTCTTACAATACTCTCTACTCACACACTACAAATCCTCTCTTATCTCTAAAAATATCCTAATTAATCTAAGAGAGAGAGAGGCATCAGCGGTGTCTAAAGGTGGTGGCGGTGTGTGTGGGTGGAAAGCCTGGAAGAAGCCCCTTCAATCCAATCCAAGTCCTTCTTTTATAATTTTTCAAAAGGTGCATTGGTGTCTCTTCAAAATGTGTCCACATTTAATGACTCTTCCAAGTGTTTCCTCCTTTCAAAAGCCAATTGAATATATTTTTGTGTCCCTTAACTATTTTCCACATTTTCACAAAGGGTTGCTTCAAACACATCTTCAAAAATTTGTTCAAATTCATTGAATCATCAAGTAACAACTTTTAGCGCTTAAGCGTGATGTATTTGGCGCTTAGGTGCGACCTTCTTAATTTTATTGTCCCGTAAGCGCCAGTTCTAAGTGCTTAGGCGCCATAGTTCTTCCACATGCCTTCTTTATTTTTGCTCAAAATTTGATCCTTTTTCACTCCTTTCATTTTTTTTCATCCATTAGATTGTACTTGAGAAAAATACACAAATACCTTCCATTAAAGCTCAATATCTCAAAAATAGGTATAAAAATGTGTACATAAAGACTATATATTTTAGGTGTATTAGAGTACTTGTTAGAAAAACCACTTAAATCGACCTTTCAAACAAAAGACCAATAGTAGTAGACAAGAATTAACCTAAGGGATGTCTTACATCGCTTCTCTGTGTGATCAATACTGGGGTTTTTAAAGAAAGCGCTATAATACTTGAAGTGATACGTGCACTTGCGTAGATCCTCTAGTGTGCGAACTATTTTATATATTTTAAAACATTTTTATTTTGCACACTAGCCACTTAATATAAATTAGGTCAAGTTTTTTTCCATATTTTTGGAAGCTAAATTATTACATAATTTTAGGACATGTCAAGTTTTTGACACTATTATCGAGGATTTAAATTGACATAAAATACACAGGAAAAATAGCACACACCTAGGGCACATCCATCTTCTTAAGAAAGTCCTCAAGTTCATCAAATCCAGATCCAAATTTGATAGAGGACCCTTTGTAACATTCAAACTTACTTATCGGTAAATTCAATCAGCCTTTATAACAAGAAAAGATTAGTTTTGGATTGTCCGTTGTAATAGTTATGCTCTTTATCAAAATTTAACTCGTTATGTCAACTGGGGAATTTTTTTTCCAAGTGATTTTGTCAAAAATTTTAATGTCATTAATATCTATCATTTTGTTCTTTTGTGTATTTTTTTTGTTGTAAATTCTTAAGACTCGTTTATCATGAACGATTCTCATAATCGAAGTGTTATGGGCTCTATTTTACCCAAGAATGAAATAAGTAAGATATAGAACTGAGAGGAGAATGATTTAGTCTGCTAAATGACATATTCTTCTGATTTATGGAAACAATTTGAGCAACTAAAGATGGGAAAAGATAAAAACCCACAGCAGAGTCGACGTTCTCTTGTTGTCACCATCGCTAATTCTCCGTGATGGAGTCACCATTATCGTTGTTTGGTTGATGCCATTGTCAAGAAGGATTCACCACTCTGTTTATCTATTTTATTGCTTTATTCTCTAAATAACTTATTCTCTCAGATCACATGAATGACCTTAAGATATTAAGAAACTCGGAGAAGAGGGAATAATGACAAATGAAAATAGAAAACAAAAGAAAATTTTTGGAGAACTTCACTGTAGTAAACATTGTAGAGAACTTTGAAGTGTTTAACTCATAAGATACTCATACAAAGAAAACCACGTGAAGATTTCATAACAGAGATTTAGGTGTAATAGCTATTTTGAGTTTCTAAATCTCCTATAAGAGCAAGTTCTTATAGTTAATTACATCTTAAGCAGTTAAAACTACTTTAAAAAATCCCGATTAAGGCTAACATTTATTCTCAAAGAAGCAATAATTGTCAAAGTCAAGGAAAGAAATTTCAATGTTCAATCCTAAGGGTAATAGATTTCTAAGAATTTGATACTTCCCTAAAAGTTTTTTTTTAGTTTTATTAATGTCATTTTTTTTTATCATTATGTTTTGTTGTTGTTGTTTTGATGTCATTGTTTTTATCAATTTGTTTTGTTGTTATTGTTTTTTGTTGTGTTGTATTGAGATTCACCATTTCAGCTTCATAATGTTGTCGTAAAGCAGAGTTAGCACATTCAATAACAAGTAAAGTAAATCTAAAACACAATTGATTTACGACTTAGTTTAGCCTAATGTAAGTAAGGCTTAAGGGATTATATTAGGTCTAATTAGGGTTTGGCCTAGTCAAGATTTAAATTGGTTTATTTAAGCTTAATGTAGGTAAGGCTTAAGGATTTTATTAGGTCTAATGAAGACCTAATCAAGTTTTGGGAGTTTCTTAGGCCTAATGTTGAGAAGGCCTAAGAATTTGATTAGGTTTAAATGATTTAAGACCTAATCAGGATTTGGGGTAACCTAGATCTAGATTTTAGGATTAAACTAAGTATAATTAAATGGATTTAATGTCTGACCTAACTTTATGTCCAAATTAGTTCACTTTTAAATCGTATGGCCTAAACCAACATTTTGGCTTAAAAATGTAAATTTTAAATTTGCAATTCAAACCTTTAAACTGATTGAAAAATTAGTTTTAGTCACTAGATTAGTCTCCAGGGATTTTCTAACTAATTATATTTTTTATTTTTAGTTTTTTTTTGTTTTTTTTATAATTATTTTAAAAAATAATTACAAAATTTGGTGAAAATTGGTGAATTTCAGTTTAGTGTTTTTTTCATTACCTTGGAAAAATTAGAGAATATTTCTAAGGATGAAAGAATTAATCCCTACAGATTTTTGTAATTTTTGTATTTATAATTAATTTTTAATAATTAATTTACTTCAGAGAATAATTAGTTAATTAAAAATTAAATATAATTCATTAATTCTCAATTTTATCTTTGTCATTTTCCCCTTGCTCTCTTAAATCCAGGGGGATTTTTATTTGAGAAGTTATGATTTTTTAAAGATTTTAGAGATATTCTGGATTTAATTAAATAGAAAATTTTGATTTTTTTCTATTCATCCAGTGAGGCGCCATCTCAATCCAAAGACTCCTCAAAGCTCCAGGCGGCAGTTTCTGATTTGGGGAACTTTCCACGTAGATGGTGAGGTGTTCCACCGTTTAGTCCCATTTGTATGGATGATTTTATGATCCAACCTAATCACAACCCTCCATTTCTAATTCATGGAAATGGACAACATCGATTCATCGTCCTTAGAAAATGATTAATCGATAGCCATCTATGTTTAAACCATAAGATCTTCATGGATTCTTCATCAAATTCCACTTTTTTAGTTCCTAAAGCTTCATCTTGCTTAGGGGAACATATCTATACAATTACTTATGCGTGATATCACATTTTTCATCATAATTGTCCAAACAGAGCACTGGTTTTTGGGTTTAAGACACATGCACGGACTCAAGAGGTGTAGCCTCAATTGAGTTTGAAAGGAACCATTGCTTGGTTCTTGTCAATCTCCTCCCTAGTCTAATTTGAAGTGAAATAGGGCCGAGGTATGACCTTGTTGAAATGGAGTCACAGTTTCACCCAGTAGTAGGTTATAGCCCACGGGATAGCTTAATTCCAATCAGGTTCTTCTTCGTGGAGCCTGGGGAAGCTTCTGGAAGAATTGGATTGGAGTTTTGGATGTTTTTTTATCAAACCAAAATTTAGCCCTAGTTTTCAGGTTTGAAATTGGGGCTACCTGGTGGATTTCAAGGGCTTTGGTTATGGGGTTTTAATTGCCTAAAGGATGAGGGAGATTTTCTCTCTTGGGTGCGACAGGGTTTAGAGAATGTATGTTATCTTCTCCTCTTGGGTAAAGCTCTCGGCCATGGTCTTAAATGGCCATTGGAGGCCCTGACCAAGCTTTGGATTAATTGGAGGACGTGTGTGGTAGTTCAGGGAGTTCAAAAATGAGATTTTGGCTGAGGATAGCCCATCTTAGCTTCCTATGGTGTGCTCATCATTAGCTCAAGCATGGATTAACCGCCTTATTCTAGTTCAAAGAGCCATGATGTGGAATTTAGGTGAAGTGCCATATAATCCCCCCCCCCCCTCATGATGGCTTTGGAACTTGGTCAAATATGGTGGCTCCTTAGGTGGCCTAATGTGTCTAATGTGTGTCCCATGTCATGATGGGTATTATAGGACAATGATCCATGGATTGGATTTGGGTTTGAATGTCATGTATGGGCTTGAGTTGCCATGAGGTAACTTTTGGGCCAAGGATTTTCATGAAGTGTTTTAATGGCTTAGTTAATTAATTAATTAATTAATTTGGTTAGTTGCATGGGGTAGACTATTTAAGCCCATTTTGATGCGGGAATTAGTCATATGATGTTGGGTTGACCATATGGAAATGTGTTGATTATGGGGCCAAGACTTGACCATGATGGTGTAGGGTTGAACAATGGACCAAGGTTGACCAATTGGGTCCAGAGTTGACCAAATTTTTATTGTGGTGACCATTGGATTGAGAGTTGACCAAATGGTCAATGTGGTGACCATTGGGTCCAAGGTTGACCAAATGGTCAAGGTGGTAACCAAATCAAAGTTTTTCATCATTGATTTGATCGTCCTAGGGTGCTATCAAAATTTGGATTAAAAGGAACACATTAGGGATTTGGTCAAATTTTTAAGGTTGGAGGACCCCAGACGGGTTTAAGGAGTCAATGTTAGTAGACTCCTTCTCTAAGATGGATTTGATGGTCATTGAGTTCTTAGAGTTTACAAAAGAATCCCTGAACCTTGAATTAATTCAGGTGGTTAAGAATATCCTGATCTTGGATGTTGATTTAGGGTAGAACCTCACAAAAGTGAGTTCAACAAAAACCTTCCACATAAAAAATAGATCTAATAAACATTTCAAAACTTAATTCAAGGATATATATATCAAAACTAAATTAAATAATAATCTTGAAAAACCCACATATTCTCATTTATAACATTTTGTATTTATTAGAAAAATATCTCTCGAATTGGATGCATATTAGTACATGATCAGCTACATCATATTTCTTAAGAGTTTAGCAATTTTTTTCTTTGTCCAAGATATTTAAGATTAATTAGTTATAAGTATTTCCTTGCATAATAAATAATTCTATGAAAATTATGTGTAAATTTGTATGCTTAATTTGATAATGCATAAGTATGTTAGCTAAATATATAACATCAAAGATTATGCCCATAGATCATTTTAGAATGTCTTTTTAATAGTATTCCTACTAATATTAGTTTTATAGGCAAATTTTAATGTAGATCAGTGTGATTCTCATTTTCTATTCTCTTTACCACTAAATATCTTAATACATTTGCTAGAGTTATGTTGATCACCACAATTTAGTCATCAGTGTGAGGGTAAAAATGCAAATGAAATTTTAAATTTAGTACACACTAGTTTCTGAAGTATTTTTCAAGAAAAATGATAAAATTTAATGTCTATGGCATAATCTACAGAAAATGGAACTCCATGCAATCTCATTACAATTAGAAGAATTATTCTTGTTATATGATTTGCATCATCAGACTTCAAATATTGATAAAATCAGTATACATTGAACAAATTATCGAGAATAACAACGATACTATCATGCCATTTAAGAGTCCTCAGAAGACTTGCAATAAAGTTTACGAATTTTTCCTCTCAATGTCTGTCTATAAGAAATGTGTAAGATGATATACTATTCAATTTCTAAAATGGTGCTAAGGTTTGTTAGTCGCCAAATTAGAAATTGTAGGTCTCCGGAATGGATATCCCGGCGCTCAATTTTAAAAGATATTTAATTTAATAAATAAATAAATATATATATATATATATAGAAAAAGTAAAATTTTAATATTTGAAAATACAAGACAGAATCGATCTCATATCTGTAATTGTTTAAATGATTGAGCACAACACCGCAAGCAATATACTTACCTCAAAGGATAAACACACTATTTGTTGGTGGTACTCGATTAAATAAACTAAGAAATTTATGATATCTATTTTAGTCTGCAAAAAATCTTTTTTTATGTTGAACTACAAGTTACCCTATCTAATATGAAGAATTAGACAGAGCTTATAATAAATTAGGTTCTTAAAGTATTTTATAAAGGCAAACCCCTATAATTAATTACATCTTAGATAACCGAAGTTACCAAAGAAAAATCTTGATTTAGATCAGAAAATATTTTCTTCAAGAAATTCAAGAGGATAGGGCTTTTCAAAGATCGGACAAAGAGGTATCAAATGAGGATGACTCAAATTTGGAACACTAATTTTAGGAAACCAAAGAGAGATAAACTAGGGGTCTGGTTGGCACTAAAAAGTTGAAGATTTGCCCGTTGGAAGCTGTCGGTCACCAGAATCAAAATCCCGTCACCTGCTTCAGAGAGGCATTTCATATATATATATATATATATATATATATATATATATATATATATATA
>NEWO01000154.1:60829-76595 GCA_003013225.1 Phalaenopsis aphrodite | reverse complement strand
GTTGATAAGTGTGATTTTGCAATTATTGATTATTTATTACGTCCATATTTATCTAATCTATAACTGTTATTAAGGCTTTAGTATAGTTGCTGAGGAAGTAAATCTTTTAGCAGCACTATTAAATACTTATATTTTTAAGCATATATAAAGTCGCGATCACTAAGCTCATCACCTTATAATCATTTAATTTAATTAACCTCCAAAGTGTAATAATTAAGGAAAATTATAATTATAACTTTATTGTAAAAGAGTGAGAAATTGGTTTCTACCATTTTAGTCCCTTGTATTTCAATCATCCAAAAGACCTTGATATAATCAAAATTACCCTTTTATCCATTTTAAACAACCCTAAAATTTAATGAAGGCATTAAGAATCCAAAATTACCATTTTGCCCCAAGGGCTCCTCACTTCATAACTCATCAAACATAACTCAAATAAATTTGAAATTCTTAGATTTCCCCTCTCATGGGTCAATTAAAATATCATATGAGAAGTTGTGATTTTTTTTAAAATTTTTTTTAATTTAAAAAACTATTTTAAACTCAAAAGTTGGATTTTCAAGATTAATTTATTTAGTTAATCAAAGTAAAGTTTTTTTTTTGTTCATGAGAAAATTATTGGAAGTTCACCTAGATCAAATATAAACAAATTTTCAGAATTTTTCAAATTATATTTTAATTATTAAAATTATTTATTAATTTTATCAATTTATTAAAATAGAAAATATAATTTAATTTCAAAAGATTACTTTTTATATTTTTCTTAAATCTCCTTAAGTCCGAAGAACTCAAAGACATACTCTCCATTTTTGTGATTTTGTAATTTATTTACTATAATTATTTTTAATGAAAAATTAGAGAAAATAAATTTTTAGCCTTCAGCTTAAAAAATTTAGAAAAAATATTCTAATGAGTCCCAATTGATCAAGAAATAATTAGAAACATTTTAGACCATTTTTGTATTTTTGAAAATTTTTAATTATTTTTTATTACTTTTAATTCAAAAATAAAGTATTTACTTTAATATAAATTTTATTTTTTTCTAAGTGGTCCTGATCATAAGAAACTCATAAAACCATTTTTCACAATTTTCTTAATTATATTTAATTTAATATAATTATTTTAATACAAAAATGCTAATTTTAATTAGAAATCAACTTTAGTGATAAATATACTCCAAATTGATTCCAAATTTTTTATAGTGTGTTAATGTGAATATTCTTTACAATGTACAATTGGTATTGTTAAATTTTGAATAATATTTTATTTAACTAATTTATTATAAGTTTTAAACATTTAATTAACTATAAAAATATACAAAATTACTTAAATCTATTTTATATTTTTCCTAGGAACCTCTGACTAGGGGAAACCTACCAAAATTAATCCCATAATTCTTTGATTTACATTTTAGTTTATAAAATTATTTTAACCAAAATAAGCAATTAGGCTTGGAAATTAGAGTTTTAAAGATCGAGATGCTCTCTGACTTGGAAAAATGAAAAAAATCAGAGAACATCCCTATTAACATAAGGAATCAACCCCTAAATTTTCAAGTCATGGTGGGTATTATTTATCTAATTAAAATTAAAACATTACAGAGAGTATTTAATCAATTAAAAATAAAACAGAAGTCATAATTTTAATTTTTGTTCCACATTGTTCTCCTTTGTTCATTGAGCAAGAGAGTATTTTTAATTTATTTTTATGATTTTTCTACATGAAGATATGGATTTTCTAAATTTTAAAATTAATTTAAATAAAAAATTCTTGATTTTTTTACTTATCCGAGTCAATTGCCACCTCAACCTACGGTGCTCCGAGCTTTCCACGCATTGTCATGCTACTGGACATCGTCATTCACCTAAGATGCCATGCGACCCATTGTTCTCACTTCATCTACTCAACTAATGCAATCCCAGCTGTACAACTGATACACGCCTGATCCAACGGCTCTCCGTCATCATCCTCGATCGTCCTAACCCGAGAATCATCCACTTAAAACCTTAAGATCTCTCTTAATACTTAATCAAATCACATGAGGTTGTTCCTACACCTTCATCTACTTAAGATGAACACATCTATGTGGTTACATTCTTATGAAATCAAACATCTCTTCACAAAAGCCCAAATCGAGCCAAAAATTAGGGTTTGTGTTCCATACTTAAGTCTTAGAGGGGAGGCCTCAATTAAATGCTTGTGGAAGCTTCACTAAAGTCCGAAAAACCTCCTCGAAGTGTTGATTTCCTTTGGTGAATGGTCTGAGTAAGAGTTCAGTGAAATGTTGATGCGGCCTTGGTCAAAAGCTAGGTTAGGGTGCTCAATGGAGGGGGGTTTCAGTGGGAATCTTCTTAGTTTGGTATGGGGAAGCTTTTGAAACAATCAATTTGAAGTTCTGTGGAGGTTTGGGAAATGTCCAGAAAATGCCCTAGTTTTGAGCTTTGAAATTGAGCTTAAACAGTGGGGAAGATGGTTGGAAGATATTTGGAATGGGCTTAGAAGGTCTTGGAGGAGATCTATAAGCAATTTGGCAGAGTTTCCATAAAAAAATTGATGATCTCCTTAGTTGTCCATGGGAGGAGGTGTTTAAATGAGTGGGAAGGAGTGGCCACCATGGTTGGCTAGTGGGTGCAAAGGGCAGCTTAGGTGGAGGGAAGAGAAGCGCCAATGTCCAATGAGATTGAGCTAAGTCGGGGAGTTTTAAATTTGGGTTTTGGCGATGGAGGCCTCTCAATTTTGGTGTTTTCCGGCGACTAGGTAGGCCAGTCAGGACAGAGTTGGTGGCTAGGTGGCTAGGAAATCTAAGGGAAAACTTAATTGTAATTAGCTTGGGGGCTTTAATGGCTGATGGCATATCTCCCTTGGTTTAGTCAAATATGGGAAAAGATCCTCTGAATCAAGGGACATTTGGTCCATGGCTCATGTAGGGTGAGCTAAGTGGGTCTAGCCTTGTCCCTAGGGTCCAAAGGCTGACTGTGGTGATCATGGATTGGTCAATTTGAATGGGTTTGGTTCAATTCAAGGTTTGGGTTCAAAATCATGCCATGAGCTTGAATTTGAGTTTGGGTTTGGCTATACTTAAGTTTGCCTCAATTGATTGATCAAATTGGCTTGGATAATTGTCATGAGAAGTTTTGAAAAGAAATTCAGTGGAATCTGGCATGAGAAGTTTTGGATAATTGTCATGAGAAGTTTTGGGTAGTTTTGAATTAATTTGGAAGTTCAATTTAGTGGAATTTGGCCCATGACCAATTTTGGGGCATTTGGGTTAGACTTGGGTTTGGATTGGCCTAGGTTTTAGGTTAGGCTCAATTGATGGTTCAAATAAGTCCAAGGGTTTGTAATGAAGAGTTTTTAATATCAATTGGGTAGAAATTTTGGAGTTATGACGTTCTATTTGATGAAATTTCGACTTAGGTGAGAATTTGGGGATTTTAGCCTAGGTTGGATTTGGGTGAGATTTAAGGCTAGGCTAGGCTAGGGCCAATTGAAAGTTCAATTTGGTCTAAGGAAATATTATAAGGAATTTGGAACTCAAAATTGGGGAAATTGGATAGGTTAGGAGGTTCAATTTGGGGAAATTGGGTATTTTGGTTAGGCTTGGAATTTAGGTTTGAAATTAGGTTCAATTGAGCTTCCATTTGGTTTAAATCAAGCTTAGACATAATGAATTTGAGTTTAGAATTGAAATTGTATAAATTTGGGATCAATTGGTGGAAATTGGAGGTGAATTGGGGTAATTTGGTCAAATTGGGATCAATGGAGTGGTTTAAATTGATTTTGGGGACATTTGGAGTAATTTTGGAGATTTTGGGGTATTTTGGTCAAATTGAGTGATTTGGAATGGTTTGAAATGATTTTTGAGGAGATTTTGAGAGTTTTAGTAATTTTGGGAATTTTAGGGTTTCAAGGGAAATTTAGTAATTATGGAAAATTTTAGGGGAAAAAGGCTAAAATTGGGTATTTAGGAAAAATTGGGGTTCAATAGGACACCAATCATGAAATTTCCCGGGAGACCCCACTTTGGATCCTCCATGCGTTGGTCTTAGCCAAAGTCTAGCCTACGTCTAATGGTTTAGGGGACATCCACATGAGTTTCCAAAAAGAATAAGGGATCAACTAAGCATATCTTTTTAGGTTTGAGGTTGTGAATGTAGGTGATGGGTATCAAGTTTTTGTGTGTGTGAGACTGACCAAGACCACACATCATTCAGGGTCAACCCTAAGGCCAAACAATCCTATGATGACTCCTCTTGAGCTCTCTCATATTGGCTCCACCTACTAAATGCTAGAAGTTATAACCAACATGTGGAACTTCAAGATGAGCAAAAAAGAGTTTTAGAATTTCTAAAGATGAGGGTGTCATCACTATTCATCTAGGACAGTCAACGGGAAAGTCATATGACTAAATCCCAAGCTTTTAAGGAAGAGACTAGACCTCTCCAAAAATGAGGTAACCAAATGGACCCTAATAGGTGTGGTGTGCTCACCAGCACACTGCGCATATTGGCATTGATCAAAGAGATCAACAAAACCAACATAGACGTCCGAGCCAACATGCTTAGAACAAAGTGTAGAATTGAGTGAGAGTTGTTTCTGTTGCAGAATCTGCAGTGAATTTCAGTTTAGAGCTGTGAATTTGAGTTTTCAAATTTCAAATGTGGATTTGATTTACTTTACTTTTCTTTTGATTTTGGTTTTCATTTAGTGCTTATGAGGGAGTAGGGCAAAGGCTCATGTGTGGTGGATTTAGTGTGTTAATTTTGCAAATATCTTTCAATATTACAATATACACATGACAGATACATTATTAAATATGCAAATTAATTCCAACAAAAATAACTTTAATGAAAATAGTTTTATCTTTTAATAATCTTTAAACTGCCATATCCCCTAAAACTAATGCAAGTATATGTATCGCTCAAGTAATAAAGGTCTCTAATGGAGTCTTAGATATCGATCCCACAGGGAAGTTGAAAATGTCTATTAGAAAATTCTTAAGATTATAATATAAGCTACAATTTTAAACTATAAAAGTGAAGTGTTAAATTTGAATATAAAGTAATAGTGTGAATGCTAAATAAAATGCAGGAAAAAGACAAAGTTAATTGAACTAATTGCTAAACTTTTAAAAGTAAAATTACAAAAATTAAACAAAGTTTTTGTGACGAAGAGTTTAAATTTAAGATAACATCCTTCTCATTCACTATGAGTATATAGATTGTGAAGAAATTAAAATCATTTGCAAATATATATATTAATTATTTTGTGCCAAATAGGAGTAATCTTATTTTTTACCCTCTTCCGAGTGCATAAAGAACATTGACTAAACCAGAGTTTGGTCCCTAATTCCGTGGTTAGGCTGAAAGGATAACGCAAGTCACTCTAGAGCTCCCACTACTCCCTCATCTGAGGGTTGGGAGGATACCGCATGTCACTTAACAATGTCCGTTCTTTGATCAACTTTTTTTATTCCATTTGAGTGGTATAACAATGTTGGGCTTTGAAATTTACAAAATTTTCTTGCATCAAAATCATTTATCGGCTTTCCTCTCTTTACTCATGGAGCCATTGGAATTTCTATGAAAATCCAAATAAAATCAAAATAAATTACAAAATCAAAAATCTAACTCCCCAAGTAAGATTATTTGGTAAGAAACTTCTCATCAAGGGTTTTCCTTAAGCTTCTTCATAAAAAAATCCCAAAATTCATATCCCCCATAATGTAGGACAATTTCATTGTGTCAAAATCTCCCATCGACTTTCCTCTCTTTACTCGTGGAACCATCAAAATTTCTATGAAAATCCAAATAAAATCAAAATAACATACAAAANCATTGGAATTTCTATGAAAATCCAAATAAAATCAAAATAAATTACAAAATCAAAAATCTAACTCCCCAAGTAAGATTATTTGGTAAGAAACTTTTCATCATGAATTTTCCTCAAGCTTTTCCATCAAAAATCTCAAATTTTGAATCTTTCATAATGTAGGAAAAATTCATGGTAAAAATAAAAAATTTCTAAGTTAAAGTGAAGCTCTTACCAAGAGTAGATGAAATCTAAGATCCTTGGCCTCTGAAATCCTCTCTAACGCGCACAATGTGAAGCCCTAGATTACGGTTTAGAGGTAGGAGACGACCCAAGCAGTAAAAATGGAGTTTTATTATGTAATTTTGCGGTTTTTAGGCAATCTGGCTTTTTCGGGACTTTGGCGCTTCTAGCATCAAATCTAGTGCATCATGCACCAACTCTCTGTAAACTGGCACTTCATGCGCCAATTTGGCACATCTGGCGTCAATGCCTTAATTTTTCCAGATTTCATTTTATGTGGAAATCTGTTGCGTACCACTTTACGTCCTACTCTAGTTAACTCAAATGAACTTTTATAATCATAATTTAAACATTACTTTAACACCAAACATTCACAAACAACAAAAAATTCACTTTTATATAAAATTTGTGCTATTACAAATTAACATTTTTCAAGCCAAAAAGCATGTACTTAAGTGTCCAAAGCAAACTAAAATATCCTAACACTGAAAATTAAACATCAAAATACTAAACACAAACATAAATAGAGTTTAACAATAAAAGTAAATGCAATCTAACATAACATATTAACACAAACAAGAAATAATAAACAAAATATTTCGTGCATAAATTAAGTTCAAACATTTTCTTCGCTCTCATCCACTTAGATATCTCCCAAAAGTTGGTAGTGTATGTACAAGTTGTAGAAGAGTCAATAAGGAAATTCATCAGTTGAATCTTCCCTAATCTAAGTATGTTTCTTGAACATATGTATCAAACCATCTTCAATATTACCAGTATGTTCGAATTGTTCCTTCAATTTCCAATCTAGATAATCCAACATTTTAGAAACATTCCCAATTGCATGCATAAGGTTTTGTACCTCTTTTTCTATCTACTTAATTTTTTTCAAAACTATGTTTGAACCAAAGTAAGGTTGAATAGGTAATGAATTCCGGGATGCTTGATTGTTGGCGCTATTTTTTGTTGGAGGAGTTGCCCGTACGAAGCTGTCGGTCACCGGAATCAAAATCCCGTCGCTCGCTTCAGAAGGACGTTTTAATTTACATATATATTTAGTTTTAGAAAAATATGAAATCAAACTGACCCCATATTTTTCATAGTTTAAATGAAAGAGCATTGTACCACAAATCTCGTATCTATCCCAAAGGATAAAAACAAGACTTGAGGATGAAACTCAATCAAATAAACTAAGGAATATATGACATTCGTTTGGTCTGCGAAATCTTTGTATTTGTCGACAAGTTCCCCTATTTAATATAAATAATTAAATAAGATTTATATTAAGTTGGGTTTGGACATGCTTCCTATAAGGGCAAGCCCCTATAGTTAATTACATCTTAAATGACCAAAGTCACCTAAGAAGACTCTCGCTAAAAATTAGGAAATATTATCTTCAAGGAGTTTCAAAGGGTAGGAATTTTCAATGAGATCGGACGTAGTGGTGTGAAAGGGGATTAGTTCAATTTTGGAACATTTTGCAGAGTCCAAAGGAGGAAGAACTAGAGGATGTCATGGATCCAGAGGAGAACCTCGATGACTTCCCAAGCTATCCTAATATTTGACTTAAATTTTAAGGAGCAAAATTCATGTGTTTCATCCTGCCAATTTTATTTTTTACGGCTTACATTCATGTGAGGCAATCACATAAATAGCCTGGAAGATATGAGGATTTAGGTCGTAGCAAACGACAACCTCAGAATCCTAAGACAAGTTAAGGCTTATATTACATAACAAGGTTATACAAAGGCCTAAAGATTAGGTGAGGATTTACGTTGCATAAGCAAGCAACCTCAAAGTCCTGTGGCTTTGTTGTTTATATTTAAGGAAGGAAGATTGGTTTAGCTGAGGAAGATAGGTTTTGTTGTTTAAGATGGTCGTGTTGCCCACCATGCTAGCTCCAAGCTCCTTGCCATGACGAGTTTGAGTTTTCTAGTGTGTCAAGTTATGATGTCAAATCAGGTGGCCCTATGGTTGAAATTCTTTAAATTTTAATGGGGGCATGTTAAAGTTGATTAAAGGACACTCGTTAGGATTCTACGGTTCCCTTATTCCGACACCATTATTTTCTATTGGATTCACTTAGTCCAAATGAACTTACTAAACTCAACTTAATGAGTTCCATAATTTCATTTAGACCATGGGAAGCCTCGTTAGTAACCGTAGGTTACTTCCTCTGAGGAATTCCCGATCATCTGATAGAGGCATCTTAATTTTGTTGCAATTGTAGTTTTGTGTGATGTTTGTGATTCAATTTTGAGTTGTTTTATATTTTGAATATTGTGGCATTAATTTTATCTTGGTTAATTTTAGTTTTAGTTTTAGTTTTGGTTTTGTGGCTATCCTGGTAGTTTTAGTTTTCATGCAGGGTGACATCGCTGTTTAGCATGCAAATTTGTGTAAGCATAAAAGTATAGCATAAAAGTACAAGAAAGACGACGTTGAAAACTGTAAAAGCGTATCTGATGAGTCTTCTCGTTCCACCACCTAAAACTTAAAATGCATGTAAGGGAAGTTCATGTAGAGGCAAAAAGGTAAGGTTTTGGTAGTTTTTCTAGCCCTATGTCATATCTTGGTGGGTCATTAGGAGTTTAATTAAGGATGATTTTGTCAAGCAAAACATATTAAGTTTTGTAGATCTCTGAGGTATCTAACAGATCTAGAGAAAGAAGCAGGTCCGTGCTACTCTCTGGCTGCTTGGTGGAAAATCCCGAGTTCTTTTAAACTTATTATGTTGCTTAATAATTCATCTTGTAAATACCCTTAGTGCTCAGTTAGCATTGATGTCTCAATTATCCCTAAGAATAAGGTAATTATCACTCGTAATTTATGTGGGTGAAGACCCTTAAAGAGGCAAGTTTAAGAGACTTAGCCAAATTTTGGCTTGGGCTTGTAGTGTTTGAAAGATGTTTTAATTTCCAATGATGTTTACATTTCTAATCCTTATTTAAATGAAACTTAATTTAGCCTAAGTCACTACTAAGCCCTTAAGATTTTAGTGAGTGTCTTAGTCATTGCAAATGAAATTGACTTATAAGTGATGGTGATGATTCATGTTTTTGTTTTTTTTGTTCATTACATAGGGTTGTTAAATTAGTGAGTTATTAACACCCAACATCATACGCTTATATCCAGGATCATTTAATCGGCTAGACTCCAAAATTTATGTAATTTAAGGAAATTGCAAAATTATCCTTTTTAATTAGGACAAGTGATATTGGTTTCTACCAGTTAACCCCTTGTGTTTTAAACATCCAAATATGTTAATTAGAATCAAAGATTTCTCATTTCCCTTTCTGAAATTAGGCTTAAATGTTAATTAAGCCTAAATTTCCAAAATTACACATTTGCCCCAAAGGCTCTATCACTTCATAATTCATCAAATTTAATCTACATGATTTTGAAATTTTTATCCTACCTCACTCATGGGTCAATTGAGATATCAGAGGAGAAAGTGTGATTTTTCAAAATTTAATTTATCTATATAATTATTTTTAATGCAAAAATAAGATTTCTTAAAGAAAATTCCTAACTTGACCTAAGTAAAACTTAATCTCTTGAAATGTTTACTGGAGGTAGACATAGACCAGAGAAGCCTTTGGACCAAATTTCATGATTTTTTGAATTTTATTTGAATTTTAAGAATTATTTTAAGTTCTGGGGTGTTTAGTAATTTTAAAATATTTCAAATGTGGAAAATTATGTTTTGTATTTGTATTAAATGTCTTTGATTTCAAGGGACACATAGAAACAAATTTCACATTTGTCTGATTTTTCTTTAAATTATTGTAATTATTTTAGTAAAAATCCATTTTTAGCCTTTAAAAAGGTATTTTAAGCTTCAAAATTCAATATCTTTATTTAGAAAATTAGGAAAATATCCTAATTATTCTTAAGTGCTTAGGAAGCAATTTAGAACATTTCCATGAATTTCATTATTTTTGTGATTTTTATGGATTTTTAATTATTTAAATATTTAAAAATGGGCTAAAAATGAATTTTTTATTTTTTACTTCAAATTTATTTTTATAAAATTCCTCTGATGACAGAGAACTCCAAAAACCAAGTTTTATAATTTTTCAAGTTATATTGTAATTATTAAAAATCATTTTTAGTGCCAAAAATGTTAATTAACTTGAAAAATCAATTTGAGATATTAAATGAACTCCAAGTGTTTTAAAATTTTTATAGAGAGTTCTCTAGATTTTATATTTTAGTGAAAACCAAAAATTAAGTCATTTAGATTTCTATGTTACCCAAAATTTATTTTCTTTGTGTTTTACGGTTGGTGAAGATTAAGTGTATTCTTAATAGTTTAACTCATGAAATTATTTCCAAAGGATCCTCTAGTCATGGTGAGCTTTCCAAAATTTTCTTGGAATTTTCTAATCAACATGCGAATTATCATAATTAATTTATGCAAATAATAGACATAAACTTGAAAAATATGGATCTTTGTCTAGGGACCTCCTATGACTTTGAAAAAATCAGAAGATATTTCCTAAGACAGAGGTAACAACATGTTAAAATTTCAATCCATATTGATATGCCTATATGCATGGAGAATCAAAATATTCAAATCAGTGTTTAATTAATTAAAAATAAAATATGCATCACATGGACTTAAAATTATTTCCACATTATTCTCCTCTATTCACTGAGCAAGAGAGTATTTTTATTTTATTTTTGTGATTTTTCTACACCAAGATATGAATTTTTAAAGTTAGGGCTATTTATTTAAATAATAAAATCCCTATTTTTCTTTTTAAACGTGTGGCATTGACTGTATCCTAGGCAGCTCCGAAACTCCATGTGGCGTGCTCCCATTCGAAGCTGTCGTCCATGCAAGCTGCTGACTCGGCCCGCGGTTCATGTAAGGAAGCGTTGTCCGGCTCGATCTCATCCATTGATGAGATAAACGCACGATTGGACGGCTCCCCGTCATCATCCCTGATAGAGTGATCCCGTGACTATCCACACTAAAACTCTAAGATCTCGGTCTAGACTCAACCAAATCACTTTGGTTTTGATCCTATGGACTTGTCTAAGTGAGACGAACATATCCATATTGTAATCATGCAATTAAATTAAGCCTAACCAAATGGAGAATCAAAATAGGCTAGAGAGGAAAAGGAGATCAATACCTTGGCTCTGAGAAGTGACGCTTTGATCAGAGATGATTGGCACGTTCGTTGGGGTCCAAGGAGGCTAGGGATTAAGCCTCTGGCTATGGTGCAAAGACAAGATAGGATTTCGACCAAAGTGGATTTTAGATGTTGGCCTTGAGCTATGCTAGAGGCTCTGTAGAAGGGGGATTTGATAGGGCTTTTCCTCCTCTCACTGTGTTGAAGGTGTCGGTAAGTTTAATTTGGTTTTGGTGGACTGTAGAGGTGTGTGGAGCTCTGTCCTGTCTCCAGTAAGGTTTTAAGTGCAAAAATTTGGCTCCGGCAAGGGGATTCAGGGCAATGTGATGGTTGGATTGCACTAAGGAGGTCTCAAAGTGGCTTTGTGCGTAGTTTGGAGGAGTCTCTTTGAGAAAATTTCAGTACACCTCCCATGGTAGTGGAGGTGAGTTTTTATAAAAATGGCAAAGGGGTGTCTATCAGGGTCAATGTTTGGGTGTATTCTGATGCTTAGGTGGAGGGCAGAGGAGCTCTATCATTTGATTTGAGTGAGGTTGCCTCTGGGTTTGATTTGGGTGAAATTTAAGAGGGGGTGTCCCTTAGTTTTGGCTTCTCTGACAACTATGTTGGTCGGCCGTGGCAGGGGGAGGTGGCTAGGAGCTCAAGGAACCCAAGGGAATATGTCACAGCAATTTATTGCAATGAGGTATTGTTTTGGAAAATATATCTTTAGCCTTAGAAAAAATGGAAATAAAATCCCTTAATTTGTGGGACTCTTGGTCCATGTCTCATCTATCTTGGGTTATATGGTTTTTGGCTCAGTCTTAGGGTCCAACTAATGGCTGTGGTGGAGTTAATTTGATGGCTTTGGGGTGGTTAGGCAACATTTAGTGCATGGGTCCAAGTGGGTGCAAATGACCAAAACTTGGGTTTGGACTAGGTTAGTCATGTCAATTGGCCTAATTAATTATTGCATTTGGTGTAGGTGATTGTAAGGAACAATTTTAGTGAAGGATGGAAAGGGTTCAATTGGGGGGTCAATTTAAAGGATTTTGGAGATTTGGTCAATTTGGGCATGTTGGGCTAGACTTGGGTCTAGATTGGGTTAGCCTTGGGCTAAGTCCAAATTTACTGTTAAAAATGGTCAATAGGAATTCTATGAAGAGTTTTCAACATTAATTGGGTGCCAATTTTTGGGTTAAGGCAATTAATTTGGTGAAATTTGGGAACATAGTCAATTTGGGCAAATTTTGGTGCTTTTTTGGACTTGGGTTGAAATTAAGTGAAATTAAGGTTTCACCAAGGCTAATTTAAGGTCAAGTTTGATGTTTAGGAATGTTATTAAGAGTTTACAACATAAATTATGGCAAATTGAGTGGGCTATGGGTTCAATTTGGTGAGATTATGTCATGTTCCCAAAATTGGCGGTTTGACCTATATCAAAATTGGGCTCAAATCATGGGCCAATTGAGCTTGGATTTGGTTTATTTTGGTCACATTGAGGGTTAATTTGAGTTTTTGATTGAAATTTTAGGATATTGGGGTCAAATTGATGGACATTTGAGGTAGATTTGGGGGAAAATGGGTCTTTAAAAGGCAATTTGGGGGTTTTGGTCAAATATGGTCAAATTGGCCAAATTGGGTGATGTAGTAGTTGAGGAAAATTAAATTTAGAATATTGGGGAAGTTTTGGGATTTTTTGGGATTTTTTGGAATTTTTGGAATTTTGGGCTAAGGAGGGGTATTTTGGTAATTTAGCACATTTTCGTGAAATTTGGGGTCCCAAGGGTATCTAGGTAATTTGGGGGAGTTTATGGGCAAAATTCTAGGTTGGGTCTCTTGGTACAGTTGGAGTGCCAACCACCATCAATAAGCCATGGACCAATGGAAATCCCATTTTGGGTCCTCTATGTAGTGGTCTTAGCTAAACCCTAGCCCAGGGCTAGTGGGTTTAGAAGACCACCTACATGAGTCTCTCAAAAATATCAAGGGACCAAAGCCTAGAAGTTTAATTTTAGGATTGTGACTGATTGTGAGTGCAAGTATGTAGCTTAAGCCCTAGACCAACACCTTCAACAGTCCTAAGGGTGACTCATCTTGAGTTCCCCCATAATGACCCCACCTACTAAGTGCTGGAGGTTAGGACCAATATGTAGAATTTTAAGTTGAGTTGAGAAGAGTTTTGAATTTCTAATGGTGAGGGTTCCTTTTCTAGTTTTCTAAGAATAGTCAATAGGAAAGTCATATGGCTAGACCTTAGGCTACTAAAGCAGAAAAACTAAACGTCAACCAAAAGTGGGGTTAAAATTGATCCATCACTACATTCATATCATTATGATCTCTCATTCTAATACATTTAAAATAGACTTCTAGATCCATCTACTTCGAAGGAAGAAGCACTTTCTCCCAACTCTCATAAGTTACTTCTGATTGCCTGCATAGTAGGAAAATAGTGGATGGATGCCCCAATCCAGTTACATATCCATTGACAATCAAACCCAAAATCAATTTTAACAATTATTTCTTCAATATTAACAGGTTTTCCAGTTTGAATATAGTAGCTTAGAATAGCACTCACCTTAGTTACCTTACTGATTTTCATAGTGTGAAGTAATTTCAATGCAATAAAGAAATGCCACGCTTTAGAAATAGGAATTAACAATGATGAAGAAAAACTTACATTTCCATCTCTGGCCTCTCAATTTGCATCTTCATCCATAAGATATCAATAGAGTTCATTCATATAATCTCTCGTAGGGGTAAAATTTACATAGTGGCAAATAGGCACATTTTCAATCATAATCATCTTGTTTATTCTAGAAGGAGTGAACTGCACAAACTTGCCTCACACATAGATAATTCCTTTGTTGATTCCATGAAGACTTGCATAAAATTATTTCACACAGGGATAACTACGGTGTAGCAGTGTAGCAAAGCACTTCTTAGCGTCTCTGCATGATAATTTCTTCTACTTGAGTATTTAGTGCGTTGAATCCTCGATTCACAAGCCCCCTTTCTTTGATTAGCCTCTTCTTCACAAGAACACGATCATGTAACTTTTGCGCATCAAAACTGACAAACTTTCTCCGGTTCAAAAATCTAAATCTAGTGGAATTTTTAGAGTGGGACGCCATTGGAATTGAAAATTAGTGACTCTTCCCTCGTTTTCCCTCCTAAAATTGACTTTAGAATCACCTTTTGGGAGATACTAGGAGAAGAACCCAAAAACTGCCAAAAAACATCATTTGAAATGTTTTAAGTCATTTTCGTCGTTGCGGTGCTTCATGCGCCGATTCTGGCGCATCTTGCGCTAGCTCTCTGAAATATGGCGCATCATGCGCCAGTTCCAAAAATTTTGCCATTTCGATTTCGATGCAATGAATTCTCAATTTTTCCATATAATTAGATAAATAAAAATGTTTTTAAATATTTTCACAATGTCAAATTTCTCATATACACGGAATATATAGAAGCACAAATGTATTAATATATGTAAAATATTCCAAAAAAGAACATAAGAACAAATTAAACAACGATAAAAATGGGTTGCCTCCTACAAAGCGCTTTAAAAATTGGTGACCCAACATCACAGTCTCTTTAAAAACTAGTCTTTGACCATCAAAATATGGTTTCAATCTGTGCTCATTCACTTTAAAAATCCTTTCAGTGTTAGGTTCTTCAATATTTACAGCTCCATAAGGATAGACTTTTACATTTCAGAATGACCATTTCCACATAGACTTCAGTTTTCTAGGAAATAATTTCAATCTTGTATTGTATGATAAAACTTCCTATCCAAGCTCAAATTCCTTTTTTATTATCTTCTAATCATGTCATTATTTCATTATTTCCTTATAAATTTGAGATTATCGTAAGATTCATTCCTAATTTCTTTAAGCTCATTAAATTGCAATAATCTTTTCTCACCAGCATCTTTCAAATTGAAATTTAATTCCTTAATAGCTCAATAAGCTTTATGCTCCAATTCTACTGGTAAGTGATAAGTCTTCCCAAAAATTAATCTATATGGAGAAATTCTTATATGTGTCCTATAAGTTGTCTTATATGCCCATAATGCAGTATCTAATCTAGCAGACCAATCCATTTTATTAGGATTCAAACTTTTTTCCAAAATTCTTTTAATTTCACGATTAGATACTTCTCTCAAACAACTAGTCTGGGGATGATAAATAGTTGCAATTTTATGCATTATATTATATTTTTCCAATAAGCTTGCAATTGTTGCATTCCTATGAGATCTTTCATTCCATATCTAGTAAAAATATATTTAATTAAAATTTTACAATATTTCGAGCATCACATCGATGTAAATTGATTGCTTCTATATATTTTGAAACATAATCTGCTTCAATCAATATATAAACATTTCCAAATGAAGTATAAATGGTCTCATAAAATTCAATTCCCATGCATTAAAAATTTCAATTTCCAAATTAAAATTTAGAGGCATTTCATTCCTTTTCAAATATTACTTACTCTCTGACACTGATCACATGTTTATATATATATATATATATATATATATATATATATATATATATATATATATATATATATATATATATATA
>NEWO01000154.1:42183-59369 GCA_003013225.1 Phalaenopsis aphrodite | reverse complement strand
CACACACCTACATTCCACACCATTAGTTGGTTATTGTTTTTAAAGTTTTGAGTTCTTGTGGTGAGTTTAAGTGTGAATTATTTTCTAAGAAATGTCGGACAGGAAGAGAAGTGAGAGATTTCTTCTTTGTACATTTCCTAAGAGAGGCTACAAAGGATTTGCTTTGAGAAAGAGTTTCAGATAAGTGTTATTTGTTTATTATTATTGCATAAACTTTCTTTTTTATATGAAATTTGTGTTTTGTTGTATCTTTCTCATGAAGTATGAGTAGGTTTCCTTTATCTTTCTCCCTACCCTGAGATATGGTGAAATGAAGAGATAATGTGGATGTGCCAATGTTAAAATTTAAAATAAATTCTGATGGTTCTTCAACTCCGCACTTAATTTACTTTTTGATCTAGCCAATTGAATTATTAAAATATGTTGTGAAACATATGATCCGGGAAATGGAGTATGAGTTTTACAACAGAGCGAGAATCACATTTAAGTCCATGAAGGAGTATTTAGTTCATGGAATTAAGTGCAAATAAATAAGGAAATATACTTTATTGGGTGTGGAATTGGATATTTCTACGGTGATAGACTAAAAATCCTCAATTTGATCTTAGTGTTTAAAAATTAAAGTGAGAGTTAGCCTTCAAGGGAAGGGAAGTGGGAGCTAATATCCTCCTAGCCTAGCCACGGATTTAGGGACTAAACCTAAGATTAGCTAATGATTTTCTATAACACTGAATCAGGGTAGAGAATTAAAATTGCTCCTATTTGGCATAATACATATCTAAACCACTTATTTCATCTCATTTCACCAAAAACTCATTATAGTGGGAAAGATGCTTTTTCATTTTAGAAAACTTCATCACATAAACATAGTTTAGTAGTTATTAATTCTAAAACCTACTTTTAAATTCTGCTAATAGTAAATAATTTAGCTTTGATAGTA
The DNA here is from genome assembly GCA_003013225.1 of Phalaenopsis aphrodite. Lineage (NCBI taxonomy): Eukaryota > Viridiplantae > Streptophyta > Magnoliopsida > Asparagales > Orchidaceae > Phalaenopsis > Phalaenopsis aphrodite. The sequence goes on along the minus strand of NEWO01000154.1, from coordinate 58,429 downwards.
TTTTAAACATTCAGAATTAATGACAATAATTTCTTTTGATTTCTGTAAATTTCTTAGTAAGTTTATCAGTTCAAATTTAAACCTTCACCGTGGGATCGATATTTGGGACTTAAACAGAAAGTCTTATATTACTTGATAATGATACGTATACTTGCGTAAAATCCCAATCTTAAGAGCCCAATGTTATTATTACTAAATAACACATCAAGTTTTTTGCACCGTTATAAAGCGGAGTCAACTTTATAAATTTTACACAAATATATTCAACCAGGATCAATAATCCAAAGGGCTTTCACCGAGAAGTAAAAGTTCTATAAGGACTAGTAAATTTTGTTTTCTCTTGATCCTCTGAAGCAATAGATATTTGATAATAACCGGTATATCCATATACAAAACAAAAATATCTGTGCTCAGCTAGTCTATCCAACATCTGATCCAAAAATGGTAAAGGAAAATGATTTTTCCTGGTGGAAGAATTTAATTTTCTATAATCTATGCAAATTCGTCATCCAGTGACTTGTCTTGTTGGTATTAATTCATTATTCTTATTTGTCACTACAGTCACACATTGTTTCTTTGAAAAATAATGAATTGGACTCACCCAAACACTGTCCGAAATAGGATATATTATTCCAGCATCTAACCATTTTAAAATCTCTTTATTAACAACTTCTTTTATCATAGGATTCAATCTCCTTTGAGGATCAGCTCTTGTTTCATGTTGATCTTCCAAAAAAAAATCTATGCATACAAATTGAATGATTGATTCCTTTAATATCAGTTAATGTTCATCTAAAGGCTTTCTTATATCTTCTCAAAGTTTCCAGCAACTATTATTCTTGCGTATCAGTTAATTCTGAGGTTATTATAACAGGTAATGTAGATAAATCTCCCAAAAATGCATACTTCAAATGTGTAGGAAGTGTTTTCAGGTCTAGTTCAGGTGATTTCTCAAAAGATGAAATTAAATTCTTATTACTTTCTGTAGGGTCTAAAATTTCAAATTTTTTTCTTAACATAATCCAAATTTTCTTTACTCACTTTCGTAGATTCATCTTGAATTTTATCCTCATCTTGATATTCCAAATATTCCATTTCAAATTCTTTTTTGAATGTCTTCTTGCAATATTCATGTCTTAAATATTCATTAATATCCATTCTAAAGCATTCAATATCTTGCTCTTTTGTAGGTTAAATGTAAAATGTAACCTCTTGATCATTAGCTCTCATAGTTAGTTCTCCTTTCTTCACATCTATAAAAGCTCTTCCAGTGGCAAGAAATGGTCTTCCTAAAATGATATAAATTTTTTTATCTTCCTCCATATATAATCAATAAAATCCCCAGGAAAGATAAATTTATCAACTTTTACCAAAACATATTTTATAACTACTTTAGGATAGGTAATCAAACATTCAGCTAACTGAAGAGTTATAGTTGTAAGTGAAAAATCTTCTAAACCCAAGCTTCTAAAAATTGATAAAAGCATAAGATTAATACTGGCTCCTAAATCACATAAAGCTTTTCCAAAAAGTCTTTTGCCAATAGTACAAGTAATTGTAAAACTTCCATGATCTTTAAGTTTTTCAAGAAGCTTCTTTTGAATTATAGCTCTACACTCTTCACTAAGTGCAACAGTCTTATTATCTACAAACTTCATTTTTGTATTAAGTATATCCTTCATGAACTTCACATAGCTTGGCATTTTTTCCAAGGCTTCAACAAATGGAATGTTTATCGTTAATTTCCTTAATATCTCCAAAAATTTTAAAAATTGATTATCTCCATTTTTATGCTTCAATCTTTGAGGAAATGGAGGTGGTGGTCTTTCTATGAGAATCTTCACTAGATTTTTCATTTTCCACCTTTCAACTTCAGCTTTCACTTCTTTTTGAACAATATTTTCTAATTCTTTTCCACTTCTCGATTGAATAGCCTTAATTTGCTCTTTTTTATAATCTTTAGGATTTACATCAACACTACTAGGCAACGTTTCTGGATGTCTATTGCTAAGTGCAGTAGCAATACATTCAAATTGATTTTCCATGTTTCTAATTGCAGCTCCTTGACTTTGTAATTGGTTTCCCATTTGCAATATCAATTCTTCCATTGACAAATTTTTCTGCTTACTCTGCAATTATTAAAACCTAGAGGGTAATAAGGATTATAAGTTGGATTTCTTTGATTGTTGGAGTTTCTCAATAGGTTTGCAGTGTTGTTTCCCCATTGCGGATTTGCAACATTCGGGTTATTGTTACTTCAACTAAAATTTGGATAATTCTTCCAACCAGAACTATAATAATTGACATTATTAGAATGATTATTTATCACATTTAAGATCCCTTAAGAAGATTGAGATTCTATCATTTGTCCCAATGAGTTTTCCTCAAGCACAAGTGATTTTTTAGAATAATTCATTCCATATTGATCTATATTCTTTGATATATTAGCTATTTTAGCAGCCAACATAGATATTACATCAGAATCATGAATACTAGCTACTCTTTTTGGATTTACCTTTTCAGAGGGTCATTAAAAATTATTAGTAGTCATCTCTTCAATTAAAGAATATGCTTCATCGAATGGGTTTGAAATTAATGATCCACCAGCAATAGTATCAATTATCGATCTAAGAGATCCAACCAATCCATTATAAAAATTTTGAATTATTAACCAATCTAGCAACACATGGTGTGGACACTTCCTAAGGAGATCTTTTAATCTTTCCCAGGCTTCATAAATTAATTCTCCTTCAAATAGACAAAAAAATGTAATATTGTTTCTAAGCTTAGCAGTTTTTTAAGGTGGAAAATATTTAGATAAAAATTTTTGTGATAAGTCTCCCCAAGTTTTGATAGTCCAGGTGCTAACGAGTTTAACCACATTTTAACTTTATCCCTTAGTGAAAAATAAAAAATTCTAAGTCTAACGGCATCATTTGACACTCCATCATATTTAAAAATTGCACACATTTCTAGATAACTAACAAGGTGTAAATTAGGCTCTTCAATTGGTGTTCCCCCAAACTTATTATTTTATACCATTTAGACAATAGCAGGTTTAAGCTCAAATGAATTGATAGCTACAATAGAGTTTTGTATACTCAAATGAATTTCATTTGTTTTAGGATTATCATAATTTCTTAAAGGTCCCTGATGATGTTCAATTTCATTTCCAGCATTACTCAAATTGCAAGCCATTTTGCTAATATGATCTATCTCTATTTGTTGTTTTCAAAATTTTCTAATAGTTCTTTCTAACTCAAAATCGTAAGGCACTTAATATTCAAATCTCACACTATGCATAAACAAACACAATAAGTAAATAAAATAAACCCACATTAAAATATGAAAATATTCAAACTAAACTACAAACCCTTTTTTTAAGTTTTAAAATAAAAATAATTCAAGTTATAAAATAGCTTACCACTACTTTCCGTTACTTTCATGGAAACGGTGCCAAAAAACTTGATTTGGGAAGGATTTAGTGTGTCAATTTTGCAAATATCTTTTAATATTATAATATATACACGACAAATACAATGGTAAATATGCAAATTAATCCCAGCAAAAATAACTTTAATGAAAATAGTTTTATATTTTAAAAAGCTTTAAACTGTAAAATCTCCTAAAATTAATGCAAGTATACGTATCGCTCAAGTAATAAATGAATCTAATGGAGTCCTAGATATCAATCCCACACTGAAGTTGTAAATGCCTATTAGTAAATTCTTAAGATTATAATGTAAACTACAACTGTAAACTTCAAAAGTTAAGTGTTAAATTTGAATATAATGTAATAGAGTGAACGCTAAATAAAATGCATTAAAAAGACAAAGTTAATTAAACTAATTGCTAAACTTTTGAAAATAAAATTACGAAAACTAAACAAATTTTTTTTGACAAAGAATTCAAATTTAAGAAAACATCCTTCACCTTTACTATGAGTTTATAGATTGTGAAGAAATTAAAATCATTTGAATATATATATATATATATATATATATATATATATATATATATATATATATATATATATATATATATATATATATATATATATATATATATATATATATATATAAACTGTTTTGTGTCAAATAGGAGCAATCCTATTCTTTACCCTCTTCTGAGTGCTATAAAGAATATTGACTAATTCAGAGTTTGGTCCCTAATTTTGTGGTTAGGCTAGGAGGATAACTGCTGCCACTCTAGAGCTCCCACTACTCCTTCACCTGAGGGCTAACAATCTCGCATCAGTTTCCAATCAATTGGACCAAATTAGGGATTTTAATCTCTCACCTTAAAATCTCCAATTCTGCATCCAACAAATTATATTTCTTTGTTTATTTGCACTCAACTCCATGGATGACATCCTCTCCCATGAAATCAAATATGATTCTCACTATGTTGTAGAAATCATAGCCCTTTTGGAACATATGTTTCTCAACATATTTTAACAATTCAATTGGCCATGTCAAATAGTAAATTAAGATCGGAGTTCAAAATCATCACAAATTATTGACATTTAAAACCATATAAAACAAAGTCAATTCTTCACAAAATCATATCTCAAAGTAGGGAGAAGGATAAAGAAGACTACTCAGAATTCATGAGAAGGATACGACAAAACACAAATTTCATATAAAAAAATAAGTTTACAAAACAAAAGAAATAAATGACACAACTTATCTCACAATCCTTCCCAAGAAAATCCCTAAAAGTTCTCTTCAAGTCTTGCGCTCGTTACAAGCACTCTCAATTCTCTCTTAGAAGTGTAATGAAGAAAAAATCTCTCATCTTCTCTCTCCTCTTAAAATCCTCTTGTAATAAAGGATATGACTTCAAAGTTAAATTTCCATTAATTGCTAATATCATCGTCATTTCTTTAATTATTTCTTCCTGTACCTAAGCAGATTTCAGAATTTTGACCATGTGATTAAAATATTTTACATTGTCCAAAGATATTTCTGAGCCAATTAATAGCAGACCAAAGACCCAAGATCGTTGAACTTTTTTTCCTGAAAATAATATCTGAAGATTTTTTTTAAGATAGCTTCTCAAGTCTTATTAGTTAGGGAGAATTTAGATACCTATTTTGATTATACGTACACCTCAAGCTTTATCCCAGGGAGACTCTTATTTTGTTTTGATTTTTTGGATCAAGCTTTTCACACAATCCCTTTTCTTTTTTTTTATCTTTTCCCCCAGTTTTGCTGAGAATTACTGTATCTGGTTGAGCATAATTTAAGGATTTTGAGAATTCAGAGACCAATTTTTGATTTTATGCTCACCTCAAGCTTCTTCTCAGGGACTTGCACACTCTTTTAATTTTTTTTTTCTTTGGCTCCCTTTATTTTTTTGAGGATTACTATATCTGATGGAACATATTTCTTTTAAGGATTTTGAATGTCCAAACTCCCTTGATTAGCAATCCTCAAATATTTCTTAAGATGATTTATGAGATATTATAACTCATTCAAAGTAAAGACCTAGTCACGTGGTAGGAAATTAAGTGGCTTGTGATATCCCAAGTCAATTACTCGTATTTTAAACACACTATCTTATTTTGAAATCAACTTAGGACCCAGTCTGAATTCTTTAAAGTGAAGGATAAATTATTCGGGTATTAATTTCATTTTCCCCTAAAATCAGTCTTTTCAAAATATCCAATTTTTTTTCTTTTGGGTCATGAGCTTCCAAGTATTGAACAATTCTGGACAACAACAAACTTTCCTTTATTTCATTCATTTTGGTGGGAGGGATGAAACAGACTAACGTTAATTTTGCAAATGTTCCTTTACACTGATTGTAGTGGTTAAAAGATAAACCTTACTATCTCTTGATAGAAGGAAGGTCTTGAATTTTGCTTTTTATCCTATATCAAAATTGTTTGGATCTGGCTCGCCATTTTCCTTTGAAGCCTTCACCTAAAATGTTTTCCATTCAACATCAGCTTTGTAGGGGTCAATTGGGATAATGGGATCGACCGAAATCATATTGATGGAACCTCTTTTAGGCTCTGTCAAATATTCTTTTGGGATCATTATATTCCCAATCTTGAAGTTTTCTCGAGCCACTTTTTGAAATTGATACAACCCTCAATGTCGTGTTGAAGCGTTCTATGATATGGGCAATAATTGGGATGATTCTTCTTGTTAACTTCTTTTATTTTCCTTGGCTCGGGTAATCTGAACTCAGGCTTCTTAATCAAATTTTGAAACATATTTGTTACTGCCTCATCCTTGAAGGGATATACTTTTTTTTAACAGTTCAGCCATATACCAACCCTCCTTTCCATCCATCCGGTGTGGCTTCTGCAGGGATGACTGTCGACTATGCTGCTGGTTGTATTGTTCTTGATGTCGGTAAATCTATCGCAGCGGCTTAGTTTGGATTTGCACCGACTTCTTACACCTGTCAACTACTGTCATTGTCTCTGATCTCCTTTCAGATGTCTTTGTTAGCTTTGAATCATCCATCATTTCCAAGAATTCAAGTTGTTTGGCCTCCTTTTACAGACTTGCCACTTTGCTAAGTAGTTTCTCGAAATTTTTAATCGTAAGTCCCTTGAGTAAGAAACCTACTAGAATGTTGATGTTTTGTACTAAAATTTTGATTGCACGTTGCACTTAAAGTTGTGGTTTGCACTTCATGCTAAGATTTCTCCATCACAGGATATAATCTACTAATGTCTCGGTCGGTTTTTGTTGCTTGACCACGAGATTACCAACGCTTACATGGTACTGAGCTCTGGCAAATCATCAGACAAAAAGGTTTTCCATTTATGCAAATTTATTTATCAAGCCGCTGGATATTTTTGAACAAAGGTGATATGAAACCCTTGGGGTATTGGATGGCATTAAACTCCTCCAGGTAGGGCCTACCTTTTAAAATTGATGTCTCTTCATTTGATTGATGCAGGGCTTCTCTCACTTGTTGTTAGACCAACTCTTTTATTTTATTTTCATGTATCGGACCTTGAACTGAACCCTTCTTCAGTTTTTCATCAGAGTTGAACTCTTTTCTTTCATCTACAATATGAATAGTCTCTAGTTGGTTTGTTTCTGGAGGTTCCATCTGCGGTGATTGTGATTGTCTTTGCATTGTAATCATGAGAGTCTGTAATCATGATAGTCATCATTTCTTCAATTTTCTATTCAAGACGTCTGATTTGTTCATCCCTTGGCTGGATGGCCCTTTGCCACTCATTCATGGCGTTCTCCTCACCATAAGGTGGAGCGTAGCGTGCAGTCAACATGGTCCTGGTTTTGATGACGTTGATTTCTGTTGAATCACCTTCCTTCTAATCTGCTAGGTCGTAATATTCTTCTTTGATATTTTTTCTTTGACCTTTAGATAGTTGTGAAATGTCAACTCAAATCTTTTTCAAGGCAGACTCAATCAACTTTCCTTTGATAACTTTAAGGTTAGTTGGAAGTTTTCAAGAAACATCACTTATTCCCTTGAGCATCGGTGTCGTCGTTTAGAAGATAACTGAATCAACCGAAATTATATTTACGGAACCTTTTCCAAGTTCTTATTCCTTTGGGATCATTACATTTCCACTTTTAAAATTCTTCTCAAGCAAATCCTTGAAGCTAAAGCAATCTTCTATGGTGTGGCCAAGCAATCGATGGTATGGGCAGCATTGGGGATGATCCCTCCTATCGAGCTCGTCTAGCTTTCTCGACTCTGGTAGTCTGAATTTCAGTCTCATTAGCAAGTCACAGAACATCTTTGACATTGACTCTTCTTCGAAATGGTATACCTTGCTTAATTGTTGATTCACTATTACATATGGATTTATATCTGTAAGATATAGTATTTGTCGAGCTGACTTTTGGCTGTACTCCTGTGGGTGTTAGTGGGACTATCGAGGTTGTTCGACTTTCAAAATTTTCTGGATGTGCCTCCTTTCCTATGCCTTCATCAGTTGCATAGACTTTGAATTTGACCCAATCTCAAATACAAAAAATGGTTGGGTATAAGCACCAACTAACTCTTCCTCATGTAGAATCTCTTTTCCTTTAGTTGGCGAAGCAACTAGTACAATGGTGGTGAATCCAGCGATAAGAGCAAGAACAGTTCCGGGAGCAATCCCAACATTCCTAGCGACAAACTTGACAACAATAGAAGATTTCTTTTCAAACAACCTCTTTAGAGGGGAGAAAACTATAGCATGCTTCAAATTGAACTCCATAATAGGCTTAACAGACTTGTTCATTTCAGGCTTCATCACTACGAAGGCCACATCCCCGAACTTGGCTCCAACATCATCGAACCCTTGTCCAAATTTAATGACTGCCAAGTTAGACTGCTCATTCCTGTTGATAACAAATTCTACTCTGGTGATGAAAGAAAAGATCAACTTTGGTGAAGACGTTGTGTCTCTCATTTGAAGAATTTTTAAAATTCAGCAATGTCCTGTGCCTTGTAGTTTCAACGGAAGTACTCAAGTTAACGCACTTGTCCTGTAAACTGGGTATCCTTTCTTATTTCATTTCAATTTATTTTTTTTCAAACTTCAAGAGGTGTTCTCAAATTCATCGTTTTCCCTTATAATTATAGTGTCGAGAGGTTTAATTAGATTAAATAAGAGATTAAAAGATGTAACGACTTTGCTCGATTTGCAAAATAGCAAACCAAACTTAAAAGATATTAGGAAAATCGTGATCAACTTCACAAAGCACATCGCCCAGGCGAAACTAGTCCACCAACACACTATTTGAGGGTCCGACCCCACACAAAAAAAAAACCCTAAAGGACTCCTTAACCTCTCTGTTTAAAGGTGATTAAACAGACAGAGAGAGAAATTATTCCTTAGCGGAGTCGCTAGAAACTGTAGGTCACAAAATTAGAAATTATCAGTCATCGGAATGGATATCCCAACCCCCGATTTTAAAAGATGTTTAATTTAATATATATATATATATATATATATATATATATATATATATATATATATATATATATATATATATATATATATATAATTTAGAAAAAGCAATATTTTAATTTTTGAAAATACAAGACCGAACCCATCTCATATCTATATAGTTTAAATGATCGAGCACAACACCGTAAACAATATATCTACGTCGAAGGATAGATACCTTACTTGCTGGCAGTGCTCAATTAAATAAACTAAAAAATTTATGACATCCATTTTAGTCTGCGAAAAATTATTTTTTATGTTGACCGACAAGTTTCTCTATCTAATATGAAGAATTAAATAGGGTTTATACTAAATTAGGTTCTTAAAGTTTCCTATAAGGGCAAGCCCCTATAATTAAATACATGTTAGATAACTGAAGTCACCTAAGAAAACTTTAAATTTAGATCAGGAAATATTATCTTTAAGGAATTCAAGAGGATATGGCTTTTCAAAGATCGGACAAAGAGGTGTCAATGGGGATGGCTCAAATTTGGAACATTAATTTTAGAAATCTAAAGGGAGATAAACTAGAGGTCTTCCTATATTCTGAGGAGAACCTCGGTGACTTCCCAAGTTTTCCTATAGTTTGGCTTCAATTTAGGAGATGGAAAATTATTAAGTTTTTCATCCTGTCAATTATTATTATTTAGGGCTTACATTTGCATGACACAATCATACAAATAACCTGAAAGATGGGAGGATTTATATCATAGTAAACGACAACCTCAGAATCCTAAAATGAGTTAGGGCTTAAATTGCACAGCATGATTGTGCAAAGGCCTAAAAATGAAGTGATGATTTATGTTGCACTAGGAAAACAACCTCAAAATTCTATCACTTGTTATTTAATTCTAGGGAAAAGATGTGTTGTTGTATATCCTTGTGTTATTGTAGATCCTCAAGTTGTTATAGATTGCTACTCACAAAGTTAACTCCAAGCTCCTCGATGCAGTAGCAGTCTTAGAGTCTAAGGTTCAAGAGTTAAATGATAAGTTTCGGTTCAATCATTATGGAGCAAGTTTAAATTTGATTAGAGGGACACTAGTTAGGATCCCACAGTTCCCTCATTCTAATATCACTATTTTCTTTTAAACTTACTTAATTTAAATGAGTTATTAAGCTCATTTAAATCGAAGAGATCTCGTTAGCAACCCAGGGTTACCTCGTCCGAGGGACTCTCGTAAATTCAAAAGAGCCTTTTATGTTTAAATGCATTTTAAAGGATTTATGGTTACCTTTGAAAGTGTTGAATTTAATTTTAAAAATTATTGATTAATTTAAAAAAAAAACGGTTTTGTTTTGCAGGTGAAGTAAAATCCACAACCAAGCATGTATAATATTTTAAAGCAAGAATAAATTGCAATAAATAAATTGACAGAAAGTAAATAAAACTGTAAAGGCATACTTGTTATCTTCTCGTTACTCCTGCTAAAAGATTAGCTTTTGTAATATATATAATTTTGCAGTAATAGAAAATAAGAAGGGCAGTTGAAGGTGTGGTTACCAAACCCAAGGTGATGACTTGATGAGTCCCTAAAGGTCTTAGTATATGATTTTCTTGAGCAAAGAATAATAAGTCCAATTGTCCTTCAAAAGTATCTAAAAGGTCATTAAAGTGTTTGGGGAGAAATCCCTAACAACCTTTAAATCCCTTTGAAATGTTTCGAATTCATTTGAACCTATCATGTTGTTCAATTAATCATCCCAAATTTTAAATTTGTTTTCAAATGAACTAATACAACTTATGCTCAGTGAACTAGACATTTTAACTATCTCACGAGAAGGTTACTTAAACATTCAGTGGATGTTCATTTAAGAGTTATGTGAATGAGTGCCCTTATAATAAAATCAAGCTATTAAGGATCTTATTCCTACATGCCCCCCTAATATTTTCAAAAAAATATTTATAATCAATTATGTTTTCTTTTCTAATCCTCATTAGGCAAATTCAATTTGAGCCTAGTGCACTACTATTTTAGTCACTTATATTTCAATCATCCAAAAGAACGTGATATAATCAAAAATACCTTTTATCATTTTTAATCAATCCTAAAATTTAATTAAGGCATTAAGAATCCAAAATTACCATTTTGCCTCTAGGGCTACTCACTTCATAACTCATCAAATATAACTCAAATGACTTTGAAACTTTTAGATCACCACTCTCATGGGCCAATTAAAATATCAGAGGAGAGGATATGATTTTGTTAAAATTTTATTTGATTTAAATATTTATTTTTAACACAAAAATAAGATTTTTAATATTAATTTATTTAGTTAATCAAAGTAAAGTTTTTTGTTCATGATAAAATTATTGAAGGCTCATCTAGATCAGAGGACCACTTGGACAAATTTTCATAATTCTTCAAATTATATTTTAGTTATTAAAATTATTTATTAATTGTATCAATTAATTAAAATATAAAATATAATTTAATTTCAAAAAATTACTTTTTATGTTTTTCCTAAATCCCCCTAAGTCCAAAGAACTCAGAGAAATAAACTCTCCATTTTTGTGATTTTTTAATTTATCTATTATAATTATTTTTAATGGAAAATTAGAGAAAATACATTTTTAGTCTTTAAAAATATATGTTTAAATTAAAAAAATAAAGAAAAATATTCTGATGAATCCCAAGTCATCAAGAAATAATTAGGAATATTTTTTACCATTTTTTGTATTTTTGCATTTTTTTAATGATTTTCAATTACTTTTAATTCAAAAATATGCTAAAAAATAAAGTATTTACTTTAATATAAATTTTATTTTTCATAAATTGTACTGATCACAAGGAATTTAGAAAACCATTTTTTCATAATTTTTTTAATTATATTTAATTTAATATGATTATTTTAATGAAAATACCATTTTTATTTAGAAAATCAACTTTATTGATATATATACTCCAAATTGATTCCAAATTTTTATAGTGAGTTAATGTGATTATCCTTTACAATGTGAAATTTTTTTTGTTAAATTCTATATAATATTCTATTTAATTAATTTATTATAAGTCTTAAACATTTAATTATCTATAAAAATATAAAAAATTACATAAATCCATTTTATATTTTTCCTAGGATCCTCTGACCAGGGGAAACCTACCAAAATAAATCACATAATTCTTTAATTTATATTTTAGTTTATAAAATTATTTAAACCAAAAATTGGCAACTATGCTTGAAAATTAGGGTTTCAAAGATAAAGATGCTCTCTGATCTTGGAAAAATCTGAGAACATCCCTATTAATATGAGAAATCGACCACTAAAATTTAAAGTCATGGTGATATTATTTATCTAATTAAAATTAAAATATTATAGAGAATATTTAATCAATTAAAAACAAAATACAAGTCAAAAATTTTAAGTTTTGTTCCACATTGTTTTCCTCTGTTCACTGAGTAAGAGGGTATTTTTATTTTCTTTTTATAATTTGTCTACACAATGATTTTGGATTTTGTATGTTCTAGAATTAATTTAAATAAAAAATCCTTAAATTTCCTACTTATCTGAGTTAGTTGCCACCTCAACCTAAGGTACTCCAAGCTTTCCACGGGTCGCCGTGCTACTGGACGTCACCATCCACCTCAGCTGTTACGCGGCCTGCTGTTCTCACTTCATCTCCTCATCCAGTGTGATCCCAGTCATCCAAGTGATACACGTGCAATCTAATGACTCTCTGTCATCGTCCCTGATCGTCCTAACCTGAAAACTGTCCAACTTAACCTTAAGATCACTCTGATACTCAACCAAATCACATGGGGTTTGTTCCTACACCTTCATCTACTCAAGATGAACACATTTATAAGGATACATGCTTATGAAATCAAACTTCTCTTCACAAAAGCCCAAACAGAGCCAAAAAATAAAGTTTGTGTTCTATACCTAAGTCTGAGAGGGTAGGTCTCAATCAGAAGCTTGTAGAAGCTTCAGTGGAGTCTGGCGAACCTCTTGGAAGTGTTGGTTTCCTCTGGTGAATACTCTGAGTAGGAGTTCAATGAAATGGTGATGCGGCCTTGGTTAAAAGCTAAGTTAGGGTGCTCAAAAGAGGGGGCTTTCAATGGGAGTCTTCTTAGTTTGGTGTAGGGAAGCTTTGAAACAATCAATTTGAAGTTTTGTGTAGTTTTGGGAAATGGCCAAAAAATGCTCTGGTTTTGAGCTCTAAAATTGAGCTTAAAAAGTGGAGATGGTTGGAAGATGGTTGGAATGGGATTAGAAGGACTTGGAGGAGCTTTGGAAGTAATTTGGAAAAGTTTCCCAAGGAAATTGATGATCTCCTTAATTGTTCATGGGAGGAGGTGTTTAAATAGAGGGGAAAAAGTGGCCACCATGGCTGGCCAGTGGGTACAAAGGGCAGCTTAGACAGAGGGAAGAGAAGCTCCAATGTCCAATGGGAGTGAGCCCAGTCAGGGAGTTTTAAATTTGGGTTTTGGTCATGGGGGTCTTTTTTTGTTTTGGTTTTTTCCGGCAACTAGGCAAAATTGGGGTAATTGGGCCTCAAAGCGCAAAATTGGGATGTTGGTCAAAATTGGTCAAATCTGTCAAATTGGACTCAATGGAGTGGTTCAAATTGATTTTGGGGACATTTGGAGTGATTTTGGAAATTTTGGGATATTTTGGTCAATTTGAGTGATTAAGAATGGTTTGAAATGATTTTTAAGGAGATTTTGAGAATTTGGGTAATTTTGAGAATTTTAAGGTTTAAAGGTAATTTGGTAATTATGGGAAAGCTTAGGGGCAAAAGTCTAAAATTAGGTACTTAGGTAAATTTGGGGTTCAATCCTTCATGAGCCATGATCCCTCTTGATACTGCTAATATGCAAAGTACAACAATAATTCAGATTATATTTCACTTATATTTCCTTATTTTACAATAAAACCAAAAACTTGATCCTGAAGAAAATAAGAATTTAGCTTTTAATTTAAATATATTGGGATACTACGCAAGTATACGTATCGTTATCAAGTAATATAGGACTTTTTGATTAGGACTTGAATATCAAACCCACTGGGAAGTTATCAATATGCACTTTTAGAAAACTTCCTATTTTTAAAAGACAATTACTTAAACTGAATATATTTTTTAGTAATAAAAATTCAAATATTTTTGGTATTTTTGATATTTTGATAAAATAGTAACAACTTAAAAAGATAAGAGTTTTGTAGATGAAAAGCACTTAATAATAAAAATATATTTCTTCTTATCATGAATCAATAATAAGTATAGGAATTCTGTTGTGGATGTATGCAAATTGTGTTGTGCCAAATAAGAGCAATAATATTATTTACCCTTACTAGAGTTGCTATAAAAAACATTAGCTAATTTAAAGTTTGAATAGTTATGAAGATCGGCTAGGCAGAGAAGATACTAGCTCTCACTCTAGAGTTCTCTTGATTTCCTCTACCTGGGGGCTAACATTCTTGTATCAGAACCTAAAACAATAAATCAAGTTTAGGGCTTTAACCTGTCAATTTAAAGTCCTCTAACTCTACACCCTTCAATGAATATTTCTTTATTTATTTGCACTCAATCATATGAACTACATTTTCATTCATACAACCTCATGCGATTCTTTCCAATTATTGACTGAGACAATATGAGCCCGGTTCTTACATCTTCTCACAACAAATTCTAACATCTGGATTGGCCAAATCAAGAAGTAAATGAAGTGCATGGATTTAAATCATCAAAACTTCTTCCAACATTAAAGATCAATACTCTCCACAATTTCCATCCAAAACTTAATTACTTATCACTTTAAGAAGAAACATAAAGAGAACTACTTAGAATCTATGGAGAAAATAAAACCACACTTTAGTTTAAAAGTAGAAATCATTGTTAAACCAACAACAAATCTCAATTAAAACCAAAAGTAGTCTCAAAAGAAAAAGATAAAAGCTTATCTCAAATTCTCCGCCAAACTCTTGAAGTTACTTTGAATCTCTTCTCTTTACAATCACTCAAAATAAAATAACAAAAAGGATAAAATAAAAGTAAAAGTGGTGCTTGAAAATCTCTCTGAACTAACTCACCAAATGAAAACTTTCAAACCTTTCCAATACTTTCAGGACTCTTTTCAAAGTCCTCTCTTCTTTCCTTTATAGTTTTCCAAGGGGTGCATTGGAAACTCTTCAAAATATGTCTGGATTCGATGTATTTCCCCAAGAGATGCATCCTTTCATGATAATTTTCATCCATGGTGATTATAACCACCTATTAAGCCAATGGGTGTCTCAAAAACCTCTTCAAAGTTTACAGAAATTGAATTTTTTCATCCAATAACTATCACTGGCGCTTAAGTGCGGGACCCCTAGCGCTTAGGCGCGGCCTTCTTTGTTTACCCGGCGTTAAGCGCCGGATCTGGCGCTTAAGCGCCAAAACTCATTTGCACATTTTTCACATTTTTGCTCCAAATTTGATCCTTTTTCACTCTTGTAAGCATTTTTCACCCTTTTTACCTCTATTCGGCAAAAAAAACACAAAAATGCCTTCCATTAAAGCGTAATATCTCAAAAATAGGTATAAAAATGTGTCTAAAAACACATATATTTTAGGTGTATCAAAATCCCCCAAACTTAAAATGTTTCTTGTCCTCAAGTGACACTTCAATCTTTAAACACTACATATGTATGATATGTATATGAGTTTCTTTAGGAGTTACTAAAATTTAGATTTAGAAATATAGCAGTCTAGTTTAGAAAAATTATTCAGTAAATGAGACTAACTTAAAGTTTAGAAATTATTAAAGTTAAGAAAGATGAAAATATGAGTTTCTATCTAATTCAGAAATGTATTGTAGATTTTTTTAATTTAGAATTTAGTTCTTTTGTTATCTCCACTTAAAAATTTTCATTAAAAATAATTTTACTTACTATATTATATCTATATGCTAAAGAGTTTCTCAAGTCTTATACTTTAAAAAGATCAAATGTTGAACCAATTTTTGATTAGGCACTAATCCTCAAGCTTCTCCTTCCTAATTTTTTTTCTCTTTTTCCTTTTCTTTTTCTTTTTCTTTTCTATCTTTTTTTTTTCTTTTCTTTTCTTTCTTTTTTTTCTTTTCTTTTTTCTTTTCTTTCTTTTTTTTCTTATCTTTTTTTTCTTTTCTTTCTTTTTTCTTTTCCTTTTTTTCTTTTCTTTTTCAGGCAATGATTACTATATATGGATAAGCCTTTAATGATTTTGAATTTCACTTCTCCTTTCCTAAAGCAAAGTCTTAATATAAGTCTTTTACTTATAAATATAAAAATATCTTTGAAAATTATTTTAATAAAAGAAATTTAAGTATTAACAATAAAAGTATAAATTT